>MU223212.1:482691-548765 GCA_018584345.1 Thuja plicata
CAACAATGCTCCACAGCCACCAGGATGGCGACGGCCTCCATGAGATTGTTGGTATGAACTCCTTTGTGAATAGAAAAAAGAAACTGGACATCTCCAAAACTACTGCGCCCAACTCCCCCAATACCAGTAGGACCAAGATTCCCCCAAGAGGAGCCATCAGTGTTGATTTTAATAACTCTAGGCAGAGGAGGAGTCCAACGCCCCTCGCGATTAACCCGCTGAAAATGATGTTTGGCTCTACTACCATAGCGGTGGGTAGCTGACAAAGGAGCCCAACCATAGAGAGGAAAGGAGGGGCGAGCGCAAATATCCACTTAATGACACTTTCTTTAAATACGTCAATGAGTAAGGAACAACCTTAGCATAATGACCTCCCTGCAGTCCTTAGCTCTCAGCTAAAACAGATAACAATTTTTTTTAATAAATGATATAAAACCTTTGAAGTTTTTTTTCCCTAATGACTTAAATTGCAAAATGCAAAATGAAATCATTACCCAACAATTTATACCCAAACTCTGTTTAATTAGAGAGGATGATGATTTGATGTCATTCATTAAGATTCAAACTTCTAAAGATATGATGTATAATTGTTAAGGTTAACTTGATCATATTCAGATCATGTCCTGGCTACCTCATACTTCTTGCACGAGGAACTTAACTGTGCTACAGATGAGTCATACGTACCTTACCATCTGTGTGAAATGAACTTGTAACTTCTATTTCAAGATCACATATTCTCTATCGCTAGACCAACCTAAACTATTTCAGACAACCATACAAAACCCTCTAAATAAGATAAGATAAGATAAGATAAATTTATTAATGTCCAACAAGAGACCGACAAAGATCTAAGAGACTGGAAATGTACAACAAAAACATTATTCCCCCAAAAAAACTTATATGTAAAACTACAAAAGGCAAGATAAATCATTGCTCATCAATTTATACTCAAACTCTGTCTACATTAAGATGTCAGAAAACTATGAGAAACTACACAGTGCACAGTGGAGAGGCCTCACTCTCAGTACATAGTCATACCCACTTGGTGAGTTGAGGGTTTTCTAAGGAAAGCATTTCCCAATCACATGGGCATTTATATCATGTATTTCCCTGTGGATGATTTCCTGCACGTACTGAAAATCAGAGACATGGCAGGGAATTGAAATGATGCCCTTATGTTGGAATCCATATGCTTCCTCTGCCCCTTTCAGCAGCTTTTCAAACAGAGGATGGTTAACATGCAGCACTGGTATAACAAAGCGCTCTTGTTCTTCTCCCTCTCCAACACTCACTGCAAGGCACCCCTTGGGCACTTCCTCTCCTTTTCTTCTGCAACTCATTTCCATATGCATTGAATTCCTCTGCCTTTTCATCACATGACAGGAGATGAAAGAACAACATTTGCACTTCAGACCCTCTTCTTCCATATGTATACCTTTTCAACCAAACCCAAATCTTATATAGAAAAAGGAGCCCTTGTAAGTGGATAGTTCTAATATTGTAAGAACGAATGGGGAAGAGTACAAGTGCTTGTTTATATTTTAATTATGGTTTTAATTACTAATTTAAAGAAACGAGCTAAATGATAACTAAAAGTCTATTACTAAATATATCATGTATTTATATTCGTTCATTTGTACTTCTAAAAATGAAAATTTTTGAGCAACTATTAGGACATTTGTGCAAGAGTATGTGTGCTTTTTGAGGGACACGGCTGAGCTCCAGACAGAATGCACCATTGACCAAATTTGAAAAATCCGAAAACATCACGGATTTTTACGAAATTTCCAACATCTGTTCTTCATGATCTACATATTTTGTAGTCGAAAATCACAAAAAAATTGCCAAAAACTTACTGTGTTTTCACGAATTTGAAAAAAAAAAAGTTTGGCTTTTTTTTTTTTTCGTCTTTGGTGCATTCTCTCTAGAGCTTAGCCAACACCCTTTTTGAGGTGGTTGTAGTGTAAGATTATTGGAGCATCTATAAGTAGGTATTGGGCCACACTCTGAAATGACAACTTTTTGACTCTTACCGGCATAACAAATCACACAATGTGCACCCTTACTACTCCAGAAATGAACACTAGCTATAAACAGTTAAGTTACATAAGAAAAAAATGAAAAAAGGTTCAAATTCAATGTACTAAATAGACTAAAATACCCATAAAAAAATTAAAGAGATTTGGAGGCAATCTATGGGCCTCTCTTATAAATATTCAGTTGTTCTAGTTGTGTCATGTCGATCTGATTTGACAGTATAAAATGGCAGGTGAAAGGAAATGCACTTGGAGCTCCAATTTCTAAATATGGGGAAGGACAAAAGAAAGGACTTGGAAATGAAGTAGAAAAAGAAAAAGGGGTCAACCACTATTTATAGTGGGGGTCAAGTCTAACCGCTAACTCACTTGTCGTGGGCTCGAGATTAGAATTTTATAATTTAAAATAATATTTTTACTTTTTACGTTGGCGACAGAAATCATCACGCACAATCGTTGGTGTATTCCAACTCAGACTTCACTTTTGAATAGAACCTCCCAGTCCCAGGTTATTTTCTTCTTAATGTTTGAATATTATGTAAAAGGCAAAACAAATGAATATATGTGTAATTTTTTTTATTAAATATGTATTAATGTCATGTATATTTTAGAAATAAAATATGTTTTAATATTTGAAAGACACTTTTGATTAGTTAATAGTTTTTAAAAAGTTATTGACAGGTAAGTTTATTGTCCAATTTAAACTTTAAGAAAAATATTAAAGTAATGAGCATAATTATTTAACACAACTTACAATAGAAAAATATTTGTTATTCATTTATTAAATGTGTTGAAGTTATTGATCATAGTTATTTAATGCAAGTTACAATAAAGAAAAATGTTTGTTATCCACATTCATTGAATATGTTGAAGTTATTGATTATGTAATATGAATGTTCTGAATTTATGTTTTGAAGGATTAAAGCGTTAACTAAACATTAACATTAAGATGAAGATGAGTATGTAGAAACAAAGATATACCTTTTAAAATTTATAATTAATGTATTCTAAATTAAATTAGAAATAGTTGTATATTTATGATATTAATTATTTAATATGATAGTATTTTTAAACATTTGTTAATATATGAAGGGAATGATGAAACAATTCTAAATCAAAACGGAAACAATTATATATCTATGATACTTATCATTTAGTATGATTGTGTTTTTAAATATTTGTTAATATGTTGAAGGGGTGATAAAATTTGTTATTTTGAATTTTTCATTTTGGTAAAGATTTTGGAGCATATATTGTTTTAAAAACTATAAATGTGTCTCAATTTAAATTAAGATATGATTAATCTAATCATAACTTAATTATATATTTGCATGTTAACTATTGAAAGTTTTGTATGTATTTTTAATTATAAAATTAACTCTTGTGGGATTGACGTATCTTAGTCATCTTAAAATAATCTACATTAGTAATATAGACAAATGAAATATATTTGTTTACACAAATTATTTGAGGATAATTATTTAAACCATAATGATTAAACAATTATGTCACCTAATAATGAGATAATCAATCATTGTTCAACAAATGTAAAGTTAAAATAAATTAAGTATTATATTTAGCTCAATGAGTGATTATGGAATAATGGTGTGCCATATGTCAAGGATCAAAGCACTATTGCTCTAGATTATTAAGGTCAAATTATAATATCTTTAACTTTACAAATTTGTGATTCTTCACCTGTTTCACCTCTACATATGTGGATCCAACCTAAAAGTGTGCAAACCTAAATTGATAGGAGATGACCTAATATAATCTAGTTACCTTAATTTATGATGTTTCCTTATAAAAATAGTTGGTTCTCACCAGCACCTTATGAGAAGTGAGGATCATGTTATCCCTAGTTAAACCCCCCACATGTTACTTTTACACGACTTTGAGTGAAATGATTGAGTATTGTATGTACCTTAAAATGGTCGCCTAGACTATGGGCCCCCATTCTTCAGTTTATCAAGTGATGGAATCAATTTATCAAATTCCTGAATCAATGCTTTGCAACATTTTAATTCAAATCAATTTCCTTGATTAAATCGTAATTAATTCAATTATTTCAATATTTCCTAAAGTTTGATCATTTCATCAATTATCTTGTTTAATTAAAAGAAAACAATCCCTTTTTATTAAATAAAATAATCTTATTTAATTAAAATCTTTTTTAATTAAATAATCCTATTTTATTTAATTAAAATCTCTCTTAATTAAATAGTCTTATCTTATTTAATTAAAATCCCCCTTTTAATTAAATAAAATAATCTTATTTAATTAAAAGAAAATCCCTCTTTTAATTAAATAAATAAAACCCCCACTTAAATCTCTCTTTGTGTTGAAAAAGGAAATAAATTAAATAAAAAATAAATAAAGCTCATTTTTCTTCACACATATTTCTAAGTGGTGGGTTTTTTGCCTCTTAATCATAGCCTTTGATTTTATCTTTTAAATATATGAGCACATGGATCAACCAAGATTTAATCTCAACCAATGCTCATTTCTTTTTACCTCTTAATCTCTACCGTCCATTGCTCTTTAAAAGAAAACATCTCCTTCTCATCAAGATATAGATTTTTTATGTTATTGTTATGTTGCAGGTTTGGAGAGCAATTTTGGAGGAGAGTTTGAGCATTTGAGCTTGGACCATGCAACTTCTTCTTCTTGTGTTCTTCTCTCATGCATCCATGGAAATCCATTTAGAGTATATTCATGTTAATTTAGATTCATATTTCCTTTCATAGATTAAGCTTGCATATTTCCTTTCATGCATTGTTATCATATAAATTAGTTTCCTTCCATGCATTGTTATCTTATAGAATAGATTTCATTCTCATTTACAATGCATATTTGGTGATCATGGAGACTAGCATTCTTGCTCTTCCTCTTTGAATCTCTCATTTCATGGTGTACTTGCATGGGCATAACTAGGTCTAAAACTGAGGGCCTCCATTACAAACCCTTGCACTCATGAATAGGGAGCTATGAGTTGCCATTTGAGACCTCATTCTTGAGTAATCTTGGATATAATGACTCGTAGAAGTGTGTCACATTTTCAACACACATTTTTTGCGCCCATCGTGGGGCAACCCACCTTTACATGCTAGTTTTGATTATTTTTGGAGCTAACCCCCTTGTGTAGATTTGCTTGGAGACGAAAACCCTAGATTTTACAAGATTTGATCATATCTCCCAAACGGCTTGGAGTTTCGATCTGAATTTTTTTTTCAAGTTGGCGACATATCAGAGAAGCTTCAGTAAAAAATTTAGAATTTTCCAAGGACGTTGAAAAGAAGACTGAAATAAAGACTATTAACGAATAATCTTGCAGGTTGCCTTGATCGATAGTATGCTAAACTTTGTGTTTGCATTTTATTTTGTTTTATTACAATAGGAACCCACGTGTAAGACTTCTAAAATGAACTTCTATTTTGATATTTTAGGAATGGCAATGATGTTAGGAAACTATGCTCTCGCCCTTTTGGGATGATCAAAAATCCAGAAGCATTATTGTCATTTTCTTATGTGTTTGAAGTGTCTTTTAGATTGTAATCCTAAGAATTACATGAACGTACCCTCTCCCCTTGCCTTTGTGGATCTTGGGTGCAAGAGAAACTCATATAATTCTTCTAGTGTGGCTACCTCCCAAGTGCTTTAATAGAGCCAGTGAGAGTGGACTGCCCAACCAGTAACAGGCTAAATCCAAGCCCTTCCAAACCAATATATAAAAAATGTCATTGTGATTAATCTCAGAGTGGACAAGTGTGAATTCGTTGTGGCAACAAAAATCTCCTCTAGTACCCTAGTGGTGCCTTAAATTCCCTACATTGTTAAGGTGAAAACCTTGCTTTGAAAGGATTGGGAGAGCCACCTTAATTGGGAAAATGACTTGATCACAACCACCTGAACGGATGCCTTGGCTACAAACTTTTTTTAGTGACCAAAAGCCCTCTATCTGTTGGTGCAGAAGGTCAAAGATTGACTACGACGTCCCACATTTTCATGGCTCTTAGTAGAGACAACGGTCCTTTGGGAAGTGATTCCCTTGGGATTTGAAGCTTGGTGTGCCTGAGAAGTGAGTGCACTATAAGGAGGAGCTCGTTCCTCCAAGCTTCTAAGTTGTCTGCTATGAGTAGACGTGGTTGAACTTCGGTTCAAGTGGGAATTCAATAGATATTTCCTTGGCTTACCTAAGTTGTGGAGTGACTGTTCTATTTACAACAAACAATCTACTTGATGTGTCTTGCGTGAGTGAAACATCAAGACATACACCAAACATCAAAACGATCAACAAATCTGCATTCTTAAGTGTCAAACTGTCAACTTGCCCAATTTGCTATCCTGTCATTTTCAATCTTCCTTGGATGATCCAGATCAGATTAAGTCACTTACCCCACTGTTAGAAGCTTGTTTACACTTTGGATTCTTGCGTTTTGACCTCTTGAACTAGTAATCTTTGATTTCACAAGTGACCTTGCTTGGAGTTGGTGAGCTAGAAATTGTCCTTGTTGAGAAGATAAACCTTTAGATTCTTTGATAACACACTTGGAGAGTTTTGGTAATCTCTTGTCCATTCACTTTCATACAAATTCAAATTCAAATTCAATCAATATAACTTGGGTAAATCATCCTCTTGATCCATATGTGTTAGGGTATTCACCCATTCACTAGGCACCTCTGTGGCAGTGTTGATTTACACCCCTTGCAAAATTCTATCTTATCACCTCTATTTTGGACAAGTGAATGCCTTTACTATCTTGGTTTGGTACCAGCATTTCTTAGGGTCATCCTATAACCTAGTACCTTTTATTTCATGCCAGTTACAACAAGATATCAAGTAGATCAAGGAAAATGACCTCAATTAGTCTTTAACCAATTACCCTTAGTTCAAACTCGCCAAAAAAGTAAGGGAAAAGAACCCATATTTGATCAATCACCTAGGAACAACTCAGAAGTTTGGTTTGATTCCAAGAGTCACCTTATTGATTTGGGTACACCCTTAGCATCTTCTCACCTGGATATGGATATGAGTTACACAATGACTCGACGAGAGAGGGAAGACATAGATAAATGCCTTGATGACATATTTGCAAAACATAGAGATACCATTTTTTTTGGTGGTTCCTCTCATAACAGTTGACCAACTTCACCCCTTATCTCAACTAGATATCTAGATGCACACCAAAGAGCTGAGAGAGTTAAGAGGTGAGCCTATCAAGATGAGAAATCACAACATGAAAATCAAGATGATGAACTTTATGACACTCCCGTAAATGCAGCATGCACCAATAATTTGTTTTGACATTCAAGACCAAGTTCACCACTCAAAACATCTTTAAGATACACCAGTGAAAGACTTAAGATAATTGAGCGTGAAAAGAAAGCCTTCCTAGATGAACAAGCTGAAAAGGAAGAGAAATTTAGACTCCTAGAGTTGGAGAGACAAACCTTGTTGGAAATAGAAAAGAAATCCCTCCAGGAGGAGCAAGATAGACTCTTGGCTCAGTGACTTAATGACCAATTTAATAACATGTGTGTTAGTGGTGGAAATAACTCTCCTCCATCCACTCCTCCTGAGACTCCATGAAATGGAATACGTTCAAGGATGTCATCACGATCTCCTAGCCCTAGAGGAAGAAGGGCTTCAAGACATGATCATTATAGGATATGAACACCTCCTAGGAACTCAAAACAACCTTCACAACATGCTCATCATAGTTCACAATATGGAGGTAGTAGCTCGAGTTTTGACCTCACCTCCCAAGACTTCATGAAAATGCAACAAGAACCAGTCTTCCAGAAATATGTGGAGAAATATTTAGAGAAAAACAAAGAAAATTTCCTAGAAAGTCTAATCAACAAGGGTGTTAGAGTCCCCTACAACTTTGATGTGGACAAAAAGATTAAGAAGCAAGGGCCATCTCAAGAAGAGGAGATCAAACAACTTAAGAGTATGAAGGAAAAGATGTTAGCACCCAAGAATTTATTCTCACTTTATTCAATTTGTCCTAATCCTTTTGAAAAAAGTGTTAACATGAAAGAGTTCCCTAGAAAGGTTGAGATCCCTCAATATGACAAGTATGATGAGAATGGAGATTCACATGATCACATGCACCAATTTTATACCACAAGTTTTGAGTTCCATCAAGATGAATCATACCTCATGAGGTTGTTCCCAAGGAGTCTTAAGGGTCAAGAAATGGAATGGTTCACCAACATAACTCCTCCCGTCAAGACTTTCAAAGAGCTTTTCCACAGATTTGTTCAACACTTTTCATACAACATTTCAAGATCTATCACCATGTTGGACTTATGCAACTTAGATAAAAATCAAGGGGAATCCCTTGTCACTTTATTGCAAAGGTGGAGATGACAATGCTCTCACTACTCTAGAACCATTCCTAAAAATGAAAAGATTGACATCCTTGTTAGCGAATTAGTTCCCGAAATGCGGTATGAAGTTAGGAAGATGATTTTTTATTCCTTTGACACCATGGTTGAAACCACATGTAGGATTGAGGATGTTTTGAAAGAACAAGGAATTTTGACCAAAAATGGAAACAACAACAACAACAATGGTCAAAATAAAAACAACTCTAACAAGGATAAAGGGAAGAACTCACACTAGATAAGGAACAAACAAGTGGTTAATGATGGAGTTGTGGACTCCTCCCAACCTAAAGATCAAATTGTACTCCACTTGTCTAGTTTTGTTCAAGCCATGAAGCTCAATACATCTAATCAATAAGAGAGCCAGCCAAGATACCAAGACAGGCTTAAGAAAGAAAGACGTCAATTTTCAAAACTTGGTGACTCATATGAGGATGTCTTGAAAAAACTTATCGCCAACAACCTTGCACATCCTCAAGATCCCGCGAAACATTATATACCTGATGTTAAGCCACATTGGTGGGATGAGAAAGCCTTTTGAAAATTTCACAATGGTATTGGACGTGACATTGAAAACTTTTGGAAACTCAAGCATATTATTCAAGATCTCATTGAGAGTGGAAAACTTAAGATAGATGGATTGAACACCAACGCTGATCATAAGGCATTCAAAGAACCGTTTCCCAAGTATGAAAAGGTGGAAACCTCGAAAGCTAAGAATAGAAAAGCTAAGATCAATTACACTTACACAGATGCGGAGAATACTATCAACATGATTGAATTTGTAGAAGAAAATGTCAATATGATGAGGGGTAAAGATCCCTATGGTTATGATCTAAATGTGGAATCTCCTCCTATCTTTGATGAAGAACCTGTCGTGGTGCTAAGGGGTCCCAACTCTTGAGTTTCATCGCAAGCCCTCAATGTTGTCACATGAATTCAAGATCCCGTTGTCATTAGAGGACCCAATTTGAGTCAACTGAGTAAACCTAAGCAAGTGGCATCCAAGAATGTCACCTCAAAACCAGCAGTTAATCTGAAGTTGAGCTATAATCTTTTCGATTAGTTGCAAAGAATCCCAGCTCAGATTTTGATCTTTGAGCTCTTAGAATTGTCCCCGAGACACAAGAAAGTCCTTGAGGATGCTTTGCACATGACAAACGTCCCTAACAACTTAGACGTCGATCAATTCCAGGACATGGTTAACCACATTGCTAGCCCTCATTACCTTACCTTTTCGGAGGATGATGATAAAGCCTTGATCCACCCACACAATCATCCTCTTCATATTGAGGTCATGATCCACAAAACCTGTATTAGGTGTGTGTTAATAGATGGGGGTGTTGGGCTTAATATCTGTTCCTTTAGTCTTTTGAAAGATTTGGGATATTCTAAAAAATTCATAGATACCAGGAAAAGGATCACCATCAAATCCTATGATGAGGTGGAAAGAAGCTCCAAGGGGTTGGTCGTTCTTCTTGTTAGGATTGGCCATGTTGAAAAAGACATTTTATTTCAAATAGTTGATGTTGGCCCCCTTGTGTATAATATCTTATTTGGTAGACCATGGATTCATGATATGCAAGCGGTGTTTTCTACCTATCATTAGTGTGTTAAGTTCTTATACAATGGAATAGAGATTTGTATACCTGGGAATAACACCTTATCTGTTAACTCAATTTCAACAGGAACTCATGTTCCCCTCAATAGAGAAGCAGAAGACTTCGATGCGACCTTAGCTGAATGTAAAGACAATCTCAAGTCAGTAGACCTTGGCATTGGGGGGGTATCAACTCAACTCCCTCACAAAATTACCAGTTTCACATCGGTCTTATGGAAAGCCTTCACAAGAAAAGAGACCCTCCTCTTCAGCTATGACTTTATTTGGCATGTTTGTAGAATCCTCGGTGCCTATTCAAGATGAGAAAGAAGAGACATTTGTTAGAGACTGGATCTATAGAGAAGAGAAATATATGCACAATGAGAACTTCTCTCCCTCTCCTAAGGATTACGGATGAGGGTATACTTTTTTCAGATAGATGGGCTATCCCAGACATGGCCCTCTTAATCACGGATTGGATGTTAGAGTCGAACCTCTTGATCAGGATTTTTTTGGATGCAAGTCTAAGAAGCTGGTTGGCCTAGGCTTTGTGAATCACAAAAAGTACACTACTCCTATCCTTAATAAGTCAGATAGTGACGATGAACCAGAATACATACCTAGTTTGACAAATCAGCAAGACATGTGTGAAGATTGGGTCCCTTCCACTAAACTCCTCTGGGGAGATTCAGATATTCTAATCGCTCATGCGTCGGTTGCAACTTTAGAACAAGAATCAGATGTAGAAGATCCTTTTATAGAATGTCAACAAAAGAATCTTGTTTGTTTAATGTAAAGAGAAGGTGCTACTCTTGATGACACTAGACCTTCTACATCACGATGTCCCAAACCTTCATGGTGTATCCATCCTAGTCGCAGTTCAGACACAAGTTCATATGAGTATGAATGGGACTCCTTCTTAGATCCTTCCACACTGGACATGGATGTTGATGTCATCCACACTTATAGTTCTCAACCTGAGGTATTCGATGAGTCACATGTAGGATTAGATGATTTGACCCACGTGTTGCCTTAGTGGATGATTCTTCGCTTGTTAGGATGAATCCTAATTTGGGTAGCTTAGAAGGATACTTGATGAACTCTGACTTTTTGGTCACCAGTGATAATATCATTCACATTTATAACGTTGAACCAGTCATTAACCTGCCTCTTGTTGATGCTGACCTCATTGATTGATCCCAACCCTATTAAGAACTTGAGCTCTTAACATTTCAAGATTATTATGAGATAGCCTGTTACCTAAATGCCCTTGAACTCGTAGTCTCTTCCATGAGTGAACTGGATACCAGCATAACAGAGCCAGACATCAAGTACCTTAGTCACAAGATAAAAAGAAAAGAAAATCAAAAGAATAGGAGTTCTGATGGTGAAAACCACTATGTGGCAGTGTCAGAACCAAAAAAAGTAAAAATAAATGATGTATCCAAGGGTGAAAACCTCTCTGAGGTGCCTAAGGATGAGGTACTTGATCATCTCCCTAGCTACTTTCAAGATATATATTTAGTGTTTATTGAACTAGGTGTGTTGTTTGTTTCTCCTCATGGTTACACGATTCCTAAGTCTTACAAGTTATTGTTCCCATGTACAAAAAAAATTGTTGAATATGAAGCTTTAACAAATGGACTTAAGATGGCCATAGAATGGAGAATCATGGAGTTACACATCTATGGGGATTCACAGTTGATAATCAACCAAGTTAATGATGAATATCAAACAAAAAATGATAAATTGGTACCTTACAAGAAAATGGTTGATTGCTTGAAGCGATACTTCACATTTGTCATGTTGCAGCAAATCCCTAGAGAAGAAAACAAAGTAGCTGACACTACGGCTACACTTGCTTCACTCCTTCAGTTAGAGAAACATGAATCCAGATTTGAATTCCTGGTGGAAGAGCTACATCACCCTATCTATGACTCCCAATAAAGCCATGTCATTTGTACCCTCGTTGGTCGTGATTCATCCCGTTATGGTGCCATTTACTCATACCTTCGTGATGGTATTATTCCTAAAACCTTTAACCGATATGAATGCACAAACCTTACCCAAAATGCCTCTCGCCATTCCCTTATCTCTGGTGATTTTTATAGGAGGGGCTTGGATGGAACACTTCTTAGATGCTTAGAAAAGGAAGAATCTGACCATGCGTTAGTTGACATCCACGAGGGCATCTTTGGGGTACATTCCAATGGTCTTTCCATGGCCCAAAGGTTGCTTAGGGTAGGGTACTATTGGCCTACAATGTAGATTGACACAGTAGCTTTTGCCAAGTCATGTGAAAAATGTCAAAAACATGGTAACCTGATACATGCTCTAGGCAAGGAGCTCATTACTTCTATATATCATTGGCCATTTCAGCGTTGGGCCTTTGATCTTGTTGGGAAGATTCATTCCAACTCATCAGGTGGACACAAGTTTATTATCACTGCTACTGATTACTTCACTAAACGGGTAGAAGTTGTCCCACTTTCTGCTGCCTCGAGCAAGACAGTTTCTCTATTCATTTTGAACCATATCATCTATCAATATAGAGTGCCTTCTGAGATTACCACTGACAATGGAGGCCTGTTTAAAAATAAGGACCTTAAACAAATCTGCAAGAAATTCAAGATTAAACAACATTGGTCCTCCATTTACTACCCGCAAGGAAATGGTCAAGTAGAGGCATCAAACAAAACCATTCTTAAAATATTACATAGAATATTTTGTAAGAATGGTAGAGATTGGCACTTACAGATAAATTCAAATTTTTGGGCCTATAGAACGAGTATGTGTACTCCTACTGGGGCTACCCCTTTTTCCCTTGCATATGGTGTTGAAGCAGTGTTACCTTTGGAGGTTAAGATTCCTTCACTTAGAGTTTCCCTCAAAGGTCTAGTTATAGATGAAGACTACCGCACAATGAGACTTCAAGAGTTAGAACTTCTAGATGAAAAATGTCAAGCATCATTTGAGAATATGAGGGTTTATCAAAAGTGCATGTCCAAAGCCTTCAACAAAAAGGTTTTCCCTAGAGAATTTCAAGTGGGAGATCTTTTCCTACGTCAAAATCCTAAGAATCAACAGCATAGAGATCAAAAGGGAAAATTTGAACCTAATTGGCTTGGACCTTACATCATTACAACATCTTTTGGGTCAGGTGCTCATTTACTGTCTACAATAGAGGGAGAGCATCTCCTTGATCCTATCAACATCTTTCACCTGAAGAAGTTCTATCCATGATGCCTATCCTATCTGGGGGCATCCTTTGTACATAATTATTGATCCTAAAAAATTATATATTGTCAAAAATACTGAAAATTGGAAAATGTCCTGAAAATGACCATCTTAGTGAAAACCTAGCAATAGGCACTTTGATGTATATCCAAAAAAATTATATATTCCAAAAATACAAAAAATTCAAAAATTTAAAAATTCAAAAAAATAGAAAAAGTGCCTTGGTGAAAACCTGGAAATGGGCGCTACTTGAGGCCTTTGCACCCATGTTTCTTAGTGCGTGTCCTCGACACTTATCCTTTCTCCATCATGCCTTGTCCTTGTTGCCTCGATCTGGAATTGTTCTTTGTCTTTGTCTAGGGGGCATAAGTGTGTTAGCTTTGGTCTCTTGGATGCGTCAGTCTTTAGAACACCTCACAAACGGTATTTTTCAACACCACCCCAACTGTGTTTTTCAACACAACCCCTGACATCAAGTGTTTTTCAACACTTATCAGTTTGTTCTTACCCATTTTTTTCATGTGATCTTACCTGCTTGCAAGCATTCGATCCTTATCTTCAGAACTCAGTATCAATTAACACACTTAAATTTTTAAACACAACACTAAATGCTTGAGTTATGTCATGATCTTTTCTTTGTGTGCTGACTATTATTGATTTTCATTGAGTGTCCTTGTCTAATAAGTCTCTCCGCGATGCATAGCTAGAGGAATTGGGGCATGGGGCATGTTTTTATTTGATTTCTACTTATGGGCGTGGTCTTGAAACTCTTGAGTGTCTCTTGTTGTTCCCTTGAAACACTTAAGAGATGTGAGGCATTATCCTTGACTATTTTTTTGCACAACCGTTATTCTAGTCATCCTGGCATTTATGCCTTGATGTGAGCGTGGTTTTGCTACATTAAATTGGGTAAGCTAACATCACAGTCATCTTGACCTTTATGTCTTTGATTCTTATGTTAGAATCTTTCCACATTCCAATCCGATATAAATCACATTCATATCTTCATAGTTGCACTTGTGACTAGTGATGATTGTGTGATTTTCCAATATCCGTTAATAATGGCCCAATGATGAAAATAAGTTCCTTAACATTATCTAATGAATGATAAACACAAAGTCCTATGTTACAGTTGCTCTATTGCAAGTACACCTTTGCATTTTCATGTAGCTTGCATTGTTAGACCTCATATTAGTTTGCATTTTTTTAGGCTGCATTATGAGTTTGAGAGGGTTTTTCCTTCATCTTTCTTTTGGACTTTTAATCAACTATGGTCATGTTTTGATCTTCATTTCCTTATCTTCTTTCGTGATCTCAATTGAAATTTTCTATCTTAAATAGTTGATTGATTTTGGGGCATTCTCTCTCTTAAGGAAAATTATCTTTCTTCTTTCCATTTCTTTCCACCTCTTCCAAACTTCTATCTTCCATTTGCTTTCGCCCCACTTATTTTCTTCTAATTCAACCCTGGGGCAAATCTTTCATGCTTGATGATCTACCTTGGTTCTGTGATCCTTATATCTTTCATCTTACATCAAGAACCTTATCTTTAGTTTGATTTGATCAAATTTATCAATTTTTTGTTTCTCCTCTGTCTCATTTCGATTTCGATAACGAGGGTGCAGTACCTATCAAACTTCAATCCTTGACTTAGCTTTATCAATCCTATCAATTGCTCCTCTTGGGGAAATATTTCTTGAGATTCTTATCTTGGACATGTCAATTACCTATTTACAGGGGTGTTGACCTTGTCTTTTTCAATCAGCTTATCTCTGTCCTGATGTGTTCTCGTTTGTCAATCACACATCTGGGTTGTTTTTTGATCCCAAATCGATCTCACACTTCAACTGCATTCTTTGACTACATGTGTTCCCATAAAGATCATACATTAGTCAAAGAGGGGCAAATGTATGCACCCTAAAATGGTCACCTAGACTATGGGCCCCATTTCTTCAATTTATCAAATTCATGAATCAATGCTTTGCAACATTTTAATTCAAATCAATTTTCTTGATCAAATTGTAATTAATTCAATTATTTCAATATTTCCTAAGGTTTGATCATTTCATCAATTATCTTATTTAATTAAAAGAAAAAAATCCTTTTTTATTAAATAAAATAATCTTATTTAATTAAAATCTCTTTTAATTAAATAATCTTATCTTATTTAATTTAAATATCTCTTAATTAAATAATCTCATCTTATTTAATTAAAATCCCCCTTTTAATTAAATAAAATAATCTTATTTAATTAAAATAAAATCCCTCTTTTAATTAAATAAATAAAACCCCCACTTAAATCCCTCTTTGTGTTGAAAAAGGAAATAAATTAAATAAAAAATAAATAAAGCTCATTTTTCTTCACACATATTCCTAAGTGGTGGACTTTTTGCCTCTTAATCATAGCCTTTGATTTTTCCTTTTAAAGATATGAGCACATGGATCAACCAAGATTTAATCTCCACCATTGCTCATTTCTTTTTACCTCTTAATCTCTATTGTCCATTGCTCTTTAAAAGGAAACCTCTCCTTCTCATCAAGATATAGAGTTTTTATGTTATTGTTATGCTGCAGGTTTGGAGAGCAATTTTGGAGGAGAGTTTGAGCATTTGAGCTTGGACCATGCAACTTCATCTTCTTGTCTTCTTCTCTCGTGCATCCATGGAAATCCATTTAGAGTAGATTCATGTTAATTTAGATTCATATTTCCTTTCATATATTAAGCTTGCATATTTCTTTTCATGCATTGTTATCATATAGATTAGTTTCCTTCCATGCATTGTTATCATATAGAATAGATTTCATTCTCATTTGCAATGCACATTTGGTGATCATGGAGACTAACATTCTTGCTCTTCCTCTTTGAATCTCTCATTTCATGGTGTACTTGCATAGGCATAACTAGGTCTAAAACTGAGAACCTCTATTACAAACCCTTGCACTCCGTGAATAGGGAGCTATGAGTCACCATTTGAGACCTCATTCTTGAGTAATCTTGGATATAATGACTCATAGAAGTGTGTCACATTTTCAGCACACAAGTATTATAGGAAAGGATGCAACAAACTGATAATTATGTGTTGTAATAAGTACCTAATAAATGCTATTAGAGTGCTCTCACTAATGCAATACAAATAAAATTTTAGCTGGTTCCTTGATTACTCCAAGATCTTACCTGATTTTTAAATGAATGAATGAACATTGTTAAACATAACCACTAAGAATACAAATCAACATAACATGTACCAAGTTAGTTCAAAATGGTTAATATGTCAATAAGATCAAGTTTTGGATTTAAGAATTTTAAAAGTGAAGGATTCATGTTGATAATTATAGAAACTTGGTCTAGGTTAAGTCCATACTTAAAAATCTAATCTATGATATGAATATTGGGTAGGGATCATGAATTTGAAATATGAGGATCACTAATAGAAGGGATTGAGATATGGGATTCTATGAGCCACTGTGATGTATAATTATGTCGTGCTTGCAAATTGATTATTATATTTATGAAACTCTAATAAAAATAGCCCAAAACATAAGAGAAAAGAGTTAATGGGTGTAGACATTGAAAATCATTGAAAAAGATTGTATGTATTTTTAATTATAAATTTAACTTTTGTGGGATTAGATGTATCTTAGTCATCTTAAAATGGTCTACATTAGTAATATAGAAAAACAAAATATATTTATTTACACAAACTGTATTGGGATAATTATTTAAATCATAATGATTAAATAACTTTATCATATAATAATGAAAAAATCAATCATTGTATAACAAATATTAAGTTAAAATAAATTGAATACTATATTTAGCTCAATAAGTGATTATGGGATAGTGTTGTGTCATATGTCGAGGATAAAAGCACTATTTCTCTAAATATTAAGGTTTAATTAGTTGATCTTTAACTTTACAAATTTGTGTTTCTTCACCTATTTCACCTCTACATATGTGGATTCAACATACAAGTATGCAAACCCAAACTGTTATGAGATGGTCAACTTAAAATAATCTGGTTATCTCAATTTATGATGTTTTCTTCTTGCAAAAATAGTTGGTGTTCAATAACACCTTATGATAAGCGAGGGTCGTGTTATCCTTGGTTAAAACCTTTGCATATTACTTTTACATGACTGAGTGAAATGATTGAGGATTGTACGAAAGGATGTAATCACCCTATAATTATGTGTCATGATATTTTCCTAATAAATGCTATTAGAATGCTCTCACTAATGCAATATAAATAAAGTTCTAGTATATTTCTTGATAACTCTAAGATCTTACCTAATTTTTAAATGAAAGAATGAATGAATATTGTTATATATAAACGTTAAGAATAAAAATCAACAAAACATGTATCATGTTAGATCATAATAGTTAATAAGTAAATAAGATCAAATTCTGGATTTAGAATATTAAAATTGAAGGATTCATGTTTATAATTATAGAAGTGGCCTAGGTTAAGTCCATACTTAAAAGTATAATCTATATGGTAGGAATATTGGGTACGGATCATGAATTTAAAATATGAGGATCACTAATAAAAGGGATTGAGATATGAGATGCTATGAGCCAATTTCATGTATAATTATGCACTTGCAAATTGATTATATATTTTTGAAAATCTAATAAAAATAACCTAAAACATAATCTAGAAAAGAGTTGATGAGTGTGGACATTAAAATTGTGCTCTTCCTATGAAAAAACTTTTCACTAACTTTTTTTATCTAAACTAATTAAATCAAGAGTAATTTTATTCCTCTATTTCCTGATAATTAAATAATTATTAATTATTTATTTAGGGTTTCTTCCAAACTTTTTAATTAAATAATTTTATATTGTTTAATTAAATTCATCATTTGTAAGGTTAATCAAACAATCTTCATTGTCTAATCACCCTGACCAATCATTCTTCTTTGATTGAATAATTATCCTAATTATTTAATCACTTTGACCTAACTAATTATTCTTCTAAGATTAAATAATATTTTTAATTATGTTATCTCTCTTAATCTAAAACCTCATAATTATAATTTATTGGTGGAAATCATGTGTCACCCATCGGGAAGTGACATTCCATGGCAACATCGCGTATCTTGACATGCCACAATGTATTTTCTCTCCTTGGAATATTTTATGCTCCCCTTTGAGTAGCATAGTCCATTCCAGGGGGGTTGTTTTATATGTGTGTCTGATTTTTCTTTTATCTAACGATCATGATGTCTCTACACCATAAGTTTTTTCTCACAAAATTTTTAAATTTTGATCTTAGTGTCTAACTTTGTGGGGGGAAAACCTCTATCTTAGTGTCTTCCTTTGTGGGGGCTAAATGACTATCTCAGTGTCTTCATATTGCCCTATCATAGATATTGGAATTTGAGGAAGATGATCTAAGTTTTGATCATAGGTTTGTATTGAGGTGTTGTCATTGTTGGAAACATAATCTATTGGAGGTATGAGTTCAATTTAATTGGTAGTATTGAAGGACTAAATTGATGAAATGACTAAGTGTTCAGTCAACCAGGCAGAAGACAGTATGCAAGGAACAGTCAACAGGATTTGGTGTTTGAGATCAAGTTAAGGTGTGTAATTATAAACTTAACATCTACAAAGGCATATATTGCTACATCTTCGATCACATCAGTTAGTTTAAAGATTGGAGCAAGTTATTGAAGATTTAAGTGGCACTGGCAGAAAAATAGAGGACAAGCATAGTCTATTTGGTTAGATAGGCTAACTGGATGATTTAATGTTATAAATGTTTGATTTATGACTTGTTTAATGTTGTATTGACTTTATTGAGTTTACCAGTGTGTTTTGGCATGATCAGATTTGATTTTTATGTCATTCAATAAAATGTTTTAGGGAAAAAGGTTGACTTTGATTAAGTTGTTATAAAAGAAGGATGAAATTGAGATTTAGCGTGAATGAGATGATGTTTATATGACGGGATAAGAAATTTTGATTGTGTGAAGATGTTGGATGCATAAGGAGGTTTTGTGATCAAAATTGAAGTGGATCTATCATACAAAGAGTGTGATTTTTAGATCATCTATTATTGGGTATTTCTCAAGGCAAGCCCTAACAGGTTTAAATCTTAAACCCTTTAACAAGGTCACTCCTAATAGGGCGAGAAAGATCTTTAACAGGATCTAAAGTGTAAATCCTCTAACAAGGTAACTCTAAGGAGTTTGAAATCCATTAACAAAGTAGTTCTTAACAGGACTTGTATTAGCTCTTAACTAGGATTAAGATACTCTTAACTGGCTATGCACTTAATAGGGTGTTTGTAATTGTTCCTTACAAGGAAGATTTATTTTTTCCACAAGTGAAATTTTTGGGTATCATCTCACATGTGATTTTATCCCTCTAACAAGGGTTTCCATGGGAAAAATCTTGTGTGATGAGTCTACATTGTGTGAATGTTTTATATTCTATGCTTCTATACTGTATTTAGTTTTGCATGTTGGGTGTTGTGGAATCTATTGAAGAAGAGTTTCATATTTGTGATTGCACTGATTCACCCTGCTCTTAGTGCCTTTAAAGACTAAAAATTGGTATCAGAGATTTTTTCCCTTGAATAGGCATAATAACTCAAGGAGGATCCTTAAGGAAAATATGGAATATTTTTTGAAGCACAACATGCAACTCAAAGAAGCTGGATTAGTTATTGAGGAATTGAAAAGACAACTGAAGTAGTCAAGAGCCAAAAGATAAGATTTTGTTAATCAATTAATAGAGAGTCAAGATTATATTGAGAAATTGTGTAAATAAAGTGGATTTGATGAATCTGAAGCGGCCTTGGAAGAATTGTTACAAGAGAATGAGTAGCTGCAAAAGGAAAAGAAGAACATCAAGAGAGAACTAGAAGATTTCTGAATCATGATGAGTGAAGAAATGGAAGCAAGGAAGGCAGTAGAGGAAGCAAATACAATTGCAAAAGAAGTCTTAAAAGCAAAAGATAAATCCCTAAAAGCTAAAGTAGATGAGATTTTTAAATATGAACAAGAGGTTGGTACATTGCATGCATATTTACATGAGATAAATGAAAGTATACAAGAGACTATTGAAGGGAATCAAGAATCCCTAAGGCAGAATGAGAATATAAGAAATGAAAATGAGAAACTGAAAGAAGAATGAAGAAGGCTAATGATCTGCTAAAGAAATTCAATGAGACAACTGCAAAAATTGATGAGAAGATAAGGAATCAAAGAAGGAGAAAATAGACCACGGGCCTTGGATACATCGGTAGTACTACATTTGAAGTGAGTGAATCTTATGGAACAAAGAAGATCAAGCATGAAGGAACGTCTCCACTGGAGGTAACACAAAGAGATTCTTGTAAGAAAGCCTACAAAATTGTGTGTTTCAATTGTCATAAGGTAGGTCATACTGCAAATGTATGTAGGAGCAGGACTACAAATAATGCTAGCAATTTTGATGGATATTATTACAACTGCAATAAGTATGGACATACTGCTTATGATTGTAGATCTAGCTCCAGTAGTAGATCTAGTAGCTTTTATGGTTACTGTTACAACTGTAACAAATATGGTCACAAATTTGATGAGTACAGGTCAAGAGTTATCAATCAAAGGTCACTTGTGAACCGGGAAGGCCCTTACCAAAGGGAGAGTAAATTTGATGTCACATGCTCAACCTGTGGTAACTATGGACACATGGTTGTGAACTACAGAATGAGGATTGCAAGAGGTAATGAAGGACGATGGAGATCTTCCAGTATGGAATTATTTCATTGTCACATGATTGGACATTTATCAAGGAACTACAGGTCAAGGAACCAATTAGTAAACTAGTCAATCAATCGGAAAGAGAAGCATATTGTGAATATAGAAGAAGTTGGGAAAGAGATGAACAAGGCTTGGAAGAATAAGAAAGAAAGTAATACACAGACTCTTGTATGATGGAATAATTTGAGACAAGAACCTCATGTGTGTTGCCTATGGGTTATGAAGTGGAAGGAGACATACTATCTACGTATGCAAAGAATTTCTTAGCTGAATCGATAGATCCCAAGACTCCAAGGTTTGGGACATATGAAGAGAAGTAACTTAAGGTACATTGTGAGTTGATGAAACCTGTCATTGGGAAAAATGTCAGGAAAGATGTTGAAACATTCATGTTTCAGAAGGTTTTCACCAAGGATCAGATAGAGAAAGCTATATCTAAGCATACTGGAGGACAAGCTAGCACATCTGGTGCAACCAAGGATGTTGAATATTTTAAAGTTGTTGGTGCAACCGGTAGTACCCCAACCAGATGAAAAACAAGGTGTTTCACAAGAGTCAAGAAGAAGAAACCCTCTCCTCCCATAAAAACATAGGACAAGGAACTTGTAAAGAGAGCTAAGCCTAAGACTACCCCAATCAAGGAAACATTAAGCACAAAAAAGGTGAAAAGACAAAAAAAGAAACAAAAGGCACAAAGAGCTAAGAAATTTTCTGATGAGGAAAGTGAAGGAACTGAGTTTGAGAAAGAGAAGAAGGATCTCAAGGAAATAGGCAATAAATCTAAGGTGGTAGGTTCTCCTACTACTAAATCTGTCAAACTTGATTTTGGAAAATTTATTTCTGTTGAAAACATAGTGCATAGAGTCAAACAATGGGGTGTGTTAGTTGGTGTAATAAATATCTATGACAAGGTCAATGAAAAATATCAGAAGATGATTGAGGAGGTTGGTTTTTTCAGCATGCACAAGCTGAGAAAATCCCTAATTGAATTACAAGGTCAAATTATTGCAACATTGTATGATAAAATTGAACCTGGGTGGTGTATTGTATTGAAACTTGACAAAGAAATAATTGAATATGCCCTAGTTCAATTACAACCAAATATGTCTATAGATGAAATAAATGAGACACTTCAAAAGATTAGACATTATTTTAAGACTAATTCTAGAGTTACAAGACTACTGATTGGTGATTCTCAATCAATGAGAGATGAAACAATGAGTATTTTGAAGAATCTTTTAGCACTTACTAAGGAAAAAGAACAAGACAATGTTGAAGAAGTTGACATGGAATTTCAAGAGGAACCAATAAAATAAAAGGATAATGTTGATCCAGTAGTAACTCAAACTACTGAAGGATTTACTATTGATGGTGTGAAGATCACACTTGAGGAAGTTAGAGATTACTCTACTGGTGATATTCCTGCCATGAAGATATAGGATAAGCCCATGGATACACAATATCAGTGGGAATCACATGAGAAACAAGATGCACATAAGAATAAAAAAGCAGAAGAACCAGTGAACTTAGGTACCCATCAGGTTATGACTGATGTTACAAAAGATAAAGGTTCTATAGATGGTCAACATCAAGAGTAAGAAAAAGAGAAGGAAGTTACAGAGAAGGAATCTACAGAGAAGGAACCAGAACAAGAAAAGGTAACACCTTTCTCCCAGTCCAAGAAGAATATAATGAAGATGATATACTACTTAAGGGATAGGTGGACTTGAGTTTTATGAGCCCCAAGGAGGTGATAGATTTTTCTATGGAACTCAAGTCAAAGGCCAAAAAGGAAACAATGAAGCAAGAAACTCAGGTAATTCTTACTACAAGACACATACTTTCTAAATTACTAAGAAATTTAAAATATGATGAGACTTTTTGACCAATAGAGCAACATGCACATTTGGTTACTGCTACTAATGAAGAGATGAAGAGTCTTGAAGATGCAAAAATTTTGACAGCATAAAAGGACTATGAAAAGAAAAGGTCAGAGAAGCTTGCACAGTCAATTGCATCAGACAACAAAATACTTTCTAATATTTTTAATCAAGGAAAGGATGCATAAAAAGAAGGAGGTAAAATCCTCAAGTATGTTTCTAATTTTTCCCTATTTTTGAAATATTTAGAGAGGACTAGTAAAACTGAATCTCAGTAGGAGATTAGGTTACTTCTTTCAAATTTCAATCCTATACATGAGTTTGCTAATGCTTTTGGTGTTGATATTACCAATATATATCTCAAGTTGAAATAATATAGGAATGAGGAAGACAAAAGGATAGCTAGGTTACTGGAGTTGCAAAATTTGTTTATGCCTAAGTTAGGCATTTTTCAACATGGTGTAAAGGAGGCAGAGAAAGTCCTTGCATTCCCTCATGTGTGTACAATTGATGGACTAGAAGAACTTACATTTTTTATCAGAGGGAAGATTGCTATCATGGAGAATTTGCTAAAGACTTGGACCAGTGATCTAAAGATACTGAAGGATAACTTCAATTATGTTTTTAGTAGAATGTAATAGGATTATACTTCTCTTACATTAATAAAATTTTGACAGTTTTTGCAATACCTTTGTCATTGTTGTCAAAGGGGGAGTAGTATAGCATAAAATTTGGCTAAGTCCATGATAAATGTTATGTAATGGTCAAGGGAATATTACATATGTTTGTAATTCCTAGGGGGGTTTGAGCTATTGAAATGTAATGTAATGTATTTTTCATTTAAGCATTAGCTAGGACACTTAGCAAAAAAAATTTCTAAGTGTTTCCATCAATGCCAAAGGGAGAGATTGTTAGCATTTGATGAAGATGATCTAAGTTTTGATCATAGGTTTGTATTGAGGTATTTTAATTTTTGGAAACATAATCTATTGGAGGTATGAGTTCAGTTTAACCAGTACTAGTGAAGGACTAAATTGATGAAATGACTAAGTGTTCAGTCAACTGGGCAGAAGACAATATACAAGGAATAGTCAAATGGATTTGATGTTTGAGATTGATTTAAGGTGTGTGATCATAAACTAACATCTAAAGAGGATTATACTTCTATATCTTTGATTGCATTAGTTAGTTTGAAGATTGGAGCAAGTTATTGAAGATTTAAGTGACATTGGCAGAAGAACAGAGGACAAACAGAGTATGTTTGGTTAGATATGCTAACCGATCACTTTAATGTTATAAATGCTTGATTTATGAATTTTTTAATGTTGTGTTAACTATATTGAGTTTACCAATGTGTTTTGGCATGATTAGATTTTATTTTTATGTTAGTGGATAAAACATTTTAGGGAAAAAGGCCGACTTTGATTAAGTTTTTATAAAAGAAGGATGAAAATGAAATTTAGGGTTAATGAGGTGATGTTTAGATGATTCAATAAGAGATTGTGATTGCATGAAGTTGTTGGATTCTTAAGGAGGTGCTATGATCATAATTGAAGTGGATCTGTCAGATAAAGAGTGTCATTTTAAGATCAGTTATTCTTGGGTATTTCTCAAGGAAAACCCTAATAGGTTTGTAGATTAAATCCTTTAACAAAGTCACTCCTAATAGGGTGAGAAGGATATTTAATAGGATCTTAAGTGTAAATCCTCTAACAAGGTAACTTTTAGAAGGAGTTTGAAATCCTTTAACAAGGTAGTTCTTAACATGACTTGTATTAGATCCTAACTGAGCTTAAGATACTCTTAAACAGGTATGCCCTTAACGGGGTGTTTGTAATTGCTCCTAATAGGTCAGATTTCCTTAATGCACTAGGTAAATTTGTGGGTATCATCTCACACATGTTTTTATCCCTCTAACAAGGGTTTCCAAGGTAAAAATCTTGTGTGTTGAGTCTACATTATGTGAATTTTTAATCTTCTATGCTTCTATATTTTATTTAGTTTTGTATGTTGGGTATTGTAGAATCTATTGAAGAAGAGTTTCAGATTTGTGGTTGCACTAATTCACCCCCCCCCCCCCCCCCTCTTAGTTCCTTTAAAGACTAACAATATGCCTATCTAGCTTAACACTATGTATATCGACATGGTCTAAAGTCACCTTATCACATGTATATATAGAATTTGGTATGCATGTCAGTGAACCCTCTAATGCCTCCCTATCACATGCCTATCTAGTATTCAGTATGCATGTCGAATAACTATCAAAATTGCCCTATCATATGGCTATTTTTCATAGCACAACTTGCCACCGATATAAGTAAACCATTGATGGTCTTGGTTCTATAGGTTGTCATTATCATCTATCACACTTGTTTGCAGCTTGTGTGTTGGATGCATCTCAACAATAATTTAGGGATTCCTAGCTTTGGGAAACCCCATGTAGAAATATCCCCACAAGTAAGTCAAGTAATTTGTTTCTTACTTTATCTCGCATCTCTTTATGCAATATGATATGCTCGCTAAAGTGGGGGAAAAATGTAATGGCCTAAATTTGAACTCTTGTGTAAATTACCATTTAGTGTTCCCCTCACCCTAGCCTAAGACTCAAAAACCCACATCATCCGCCTGCACCCACTCATCATTTTATCTCATTTCCCACTTCATAATCTCAAACATATGGCTTGTTAGTATTATTAGGTCCAAGATTACTGAGAGGGGGGTTGAATCAGTGATCTAACAATTCAAAATTTTCACAAACCATTCAACAAATTGCATCAATAAACATGCATTGCATGAATAAACAAACCAATGAAGATAAACAACCACAACTATGGAACACAATAACACCAATATTTTTCTCATGGAAACCCAACTGGGAAAAAATATGTGTGGGGATGGCACTCACAAATAATTATGCACTCTTATAAAGTATGTTCGGTAAAGAGATTAGCCCTATTAGGAGCGTACAAAGTGCCTGATTAAGAGAAAGACCTTGTTAGGAGTCACTTGGTCAAGGTATTTACCTATATCCCTGTTAGGAGCTTTATCATGTTAGAAGTAACCATGTTAAGGGATTTAAAACCCTAATTAAAGAGTCATCTGGTCAAATGATTTACAAATTAGACCTGTTAGGGTCTACCGAGTTAAGGGATTTTCTTGCAGAAACTATTAGGAATCAACAAGTGAAAGTGATCTAAAAATAATAGAACTCCTCTACTAGGACACATCCAGTTCAAGTTCAATCTTTTCTTAACATGCAGAAAATCATCTCTCTTCTCTCTTCTCTCGATCGCACCATTGCATATATGATCTACACTTTTGCATTTCATCATTTTACATATATATAGTACAAGTACATTAGGGAAATTAACCGCCTTACAAAAACATTTTACAATCTTTCCCGCTCAATTCTCAAGCCCTAAAATGTAATACCAATTTATAAATTTTCTAAAAATCTCAGGTTGGCCTTAAAATTCATTGCACATAGAGTTGACAAAGAAAAGTCAAACCTCAACACACTTTCCAATGTTCTTGCACAACTTCAAGAAACTTGATCATAACGATCATAGAAATGCCAAATCATTAATCCATTTCGATCTGCAATGTCACTACAATCCCTAAAACACATAACCACTTATCACAACATGATTCATCACCATCAATTAAGGATCTGATTGATTATTTTAAGAACGTCTTTTACTTTCACTGAATGATCTTCTGTTCATTGAAACTTGGTATGTCGATCACCAAAACATGATGTGGTCATAACAACAACCTCATACCATATTCAAGATAACATATCCTGAACCCCAACACCTGAATCCAAACCTATTTGACATAATCAGTAGATCATTCCTCCTTGGCTTTATCCTTTTCTTCATGTTGACCTATCAACCTTCAATCAAGCATAACTCACACCATACATATAATAAACTTGTGCAGTCATATATATATATATATATATATATATATATATATATATAGACACACACACACACACACACACACACATATATATCATTTAGATACATCACTTAGTATTCCATTATGATTACACACATGAACTCTTACCACAACTCTAGATTCAACCTCTTGAACATACATCAACATGACAGGCACACTATCAACCAACAAACACTAAGTTGACATCAATGACAAAAATAGACCTGGTCAACCTATCATCAAATACATATCATAACAAACTAAAATTTATCTATGCCTCAGTTAAGCCAAAAATCTACCCCTTTTGCATTAATGACAACACCAAAAATACCAAGCAAACTAAATACCAAAACATGCTCTCCCTTAGCTTAATCTTCTTTGTAGTTATATGTTCCTGATTTATGGTTCTCTCATTCTTTAAAAATTCTTCTCCCCCTTTGACAATAATTCCAAAGGCCCAATAATCCCAATACATCACCTGCTGCAATTTTCTTCATCGATTTCTGACTACTCCCCCTAACTAGTAGTCCCCTGAACACCAATCCACAAGGAAATATATAACAATAAATCCATTGGATTGATGCACCTACACCATCTTAGTTTTGTTTAGGTAGGGTCATAACCCCTAGCTTACCTCTAAGGTACTCAAATGTATCCTTAGGTAGTGGCTTTGTGAAGATATCTACTATCTACCTCTTTTTTGGTACATATTCCAACTTCACCTCCTCCTCCTGCACTTTCTCTCTCAGAAAGAGATACTTAATTGCAATGTGCTTAGTCTTGGAATGAATTATTGGATTCTTGGAAATATTTATTACACTTGTATTTTCACAAAATATATTTACTGATTCATTCATCTTTTCTTTGATGCCTTCAAGAATTTGTTTCATCGATGCAATTTGTGTATAATTTATAGTTACTGCTACATATTCTTCTTATGCAATGGATTTTGAGATACAACTATGCTTCTTGCTTTTCCAATATACAAGCCTATCACCTAGAAAGAATACACCACCACTTTTACTCTTTCCATCATCAATATTTCCTACCCAAACAACATTAGTAAACACACTCAAAGAGATATCACCATCATGAGCATACCATAGACCATAGTCAACTGTCTTGTTCAAATACCTGAATATCCTCTTAACTGCAACCATATGATATTCCTTAGAATTTGATTGAAATATGCCCACTATTTCAACCACTTGAGTAGTATCTGGTCCTCTATGAACAAAATATTGCAACTTACCGATCATAGATCTGTACAAAGTATCATCTATTGCATCAGATTCATCATCCTTAGACAATTTGCATCATGTTACCATAAGGGTTCCAACCGGTTTGGATTCACCCATACCAAAAGTATTGATTACTTCTTTCACACACACACACACACACACACACATATATATATAAATCATTCTTTAGTTGTGAAACCTGCAATCCAATAAAGAATTTGAGCTCCCCAATCATTCAAATTTTAAACTCCTTCTTCGTCTCTTCAACAAATGCCAAACTCATCTCACCATTTCCTCCAAAGATTATATCATCAACATATAATTCAGCTAACAAAAACTTATCTCCTTCAAATTTAGGTACACATTACTATCATCACTTGATCTATTAAAACCAATCTGAATAAGATAAGAATGTAACCTTTTATACCATGCCCTTGGGGCTTGTTTCAGTCCATATAGTGCCTTTTGTAGCTTGCATAACATGTCCTTGTCATTTGTCAATGCAAAACCATCGGTTTATTCAATGTAGACCTCTTCTTCAAGAATTCCATTCAAGAAAGATGACTTAACATCCATTTAAAAAAAATTGAACTTCTTATAAGCAACATAAGCAAGTATAATTCTTACCCCTTCTAATCTTGCCAATTGAGAAAAAGTCTCTCCATAGTCTAGTCCTTCTTCTTGTGTATAACCCTTACATAAAATCCTTTCCTTATTTCTAGTCACATCTCCATATTCATTCAATTTGTTCCTAAAAACACATTTGGTACCAATCATATTTTTATCTGCAAGTATGGGAACAAGTGTCCATGTATCATTCTTCTTAATTTGATCAAATTCTTATTCCATAGATTTTATCCAATCATAATCCATGATTTCCTCCTTCACTGTCTTGGGCTCAAAATTGGAAATCAAACACGTACTTTCTCTAAGCTTTCTATTGGAATATTGAGAGGGGGGTGAATTAGGAAACTATTATACTTTAAACTTAAAAACTTAACTCTGATTCAACTCAGTAGGATAAACAACAACAACAACTGAATCACCAAATATCTTCAATAACTTGCATAAACAGTAAATATCATGCACATGAAACATTCAACACATTTGACATCAAATTTAATGAGGAAACCTAATTTGGGAAAAACCTCTATGGGGATTGTCATCCACAAATGAAAATACTCTTTAGAAGTATGCTCGGTTAAAAGATTATCATGTTAAATATTACAATACACATTTTTTAAATGTGACCCTGTTGGGAGATATACCTTAGACCTGTTAAGATCTTTGCTAGGAATAAGGTGTCTCAACCTTGTATATTTCCTTACATTTAATATTTTCTAAATGTCGGCACTTTGGACAATGTGTAAGGTAATCATGACTGAAACGGTTATGACAGATTCCTATGACAGTCATTAATATTTGCAAGGGCTAATTTTGGAAGTTTTGATGACGGGTGAAGATATGCAAGACATGTGGTAACTAATCAGTTGAGTACTGTACACTCTTCTGCAACCATTCCTATTTTCTCAGAGAATGGTAAAACCCTAATACGACTGCTTTTGGAAGTTGCCCTAAAAAGTGAAGTGCATGATATAAGCATTTTTTAGGGTTGTGAATCTTAGAGAAGTTAGTGTATTGTTGGAAGATTTTTATGCTGCCAAATTTGTCTTCAAGTGTTGATTATCTCCTGAAAGAACTTGCATTGCAAGTGTATTGTAAACAGTATTAGTTTTGATTAATAAATTGTGCAGGTTTTGGAGTGTTGGGGTTTTTAACCGAAAGGTTTTCCCCAGGGTAAATCATTGTGTCATTCTCATTTTTCTATGTATGCATGTTATTGTATTATCATTCTATAATTGCTAAGGGTTAAATCTGAATTTGCACGATCCTCTTCTCGAGAGTTTAGCGTAGGGAACTATTTTCCGCACACTTAGTTTCCTTTCAGTTGGTATCAAAGCCTAACCAGTTTTGGTTCTATTTGTTAGGGTATGGGTTTTTTGATCTAATTTCCAGTTTAGTGGAAGTATTGTTGTAGAGTATTCATAACCTTAGTGCAGGAAGAGATGGCAGGTTCTTCATACAGTAGAATGGAGGTGGAAAAGTTCAATGGCACAAACTTTGAGTTGTGGAAACTCAAGATGGAAGACATGCTCGTAGACCATAATGTATGGGAGGTAGTTGATAATGATATCAAACCAGTAAACATGCCTCAAGCAGATTGGGATCTCAAGGATCAGAAATCTAAGGGTCTCATTAGACTTTGTCTAGCAGATTCTTTTCTCCCGAATGTTCTCGATGAGAAGACCACAAAAAAATTGTGGAGACAGCTTGGGTCTATGTATCAAGCCAAGTCCTTGGTGAATAGACTGTTCCTAAGAAAGATGTGGTGTCTTCATTGTTATCTAAAGAGATGCAAAGAAAGACTTTCGATTCAACCAAGGAAGCCCTTGTTGTTCACGGTAGATCCAAAGACAGAGGAAAGAAAAATGACAATAAGTCTGAAAAGGGTAGATCCAAATCCTGTGGGAAATCTAAGACTCTTGGAAAGTCTAAGGTAACATGTTGGAACTGTGGTAAGACTGGGCACTTTTTTAAGGACTGCAAAGAGCCAAAGAAGAAGAAAATCCTAGATTCAGATTCTGAAAAATCTCAAGAAGATGGTGATGCTTTTGTCACAGCATTGGCCACTCATGCATCTGATGATGTGTGGCTGATTGACTCAGGTGCTTCTTTTCACATGACCTCTCATCGAAGTTGGTTCTCAAAGTATGAGGAGTTCGATGGTGGAAAGGTGTACCTAGGTGATGATTCTCACCTAGAGATAGTTGGACAAGGAAGAGTCACTATCGGATTCCCTGATGGACGAGTAAAGGGGATCAATGGGGTAATGCACATCTTGGGTTTGGCATGAAACCTGTTATCTGTAAGTATGTTGAATGATGCAGGTGTGCAAGTTGTTTTTCTGAAAGATGGATGCAAGATGATTAGAGGAGCTATAGTAATCACGAAAGGTACTAGGAGAGGTACCTTATTTTAGTTGGATGCTTACACTTCACAGTGCAATAGTTCTTCTATCTCAAGGAAGAGAGTAGCAGTCACTTCATCTCCACCATCTGAACCAGTAGTGAAGAAGTCTGTGGTAATGGGTTATGATGGTAGTGCAGCAAGTGTACCTAAGGGCGCTAAAACTTTGGAAGGAAAACTTCTTGCAGAAAAGACAATGTTGTGGCATATGAGATTTGGCCACATTGGTGAGAAGGGTCTCAAAACCCTAAAAAATAAAAACCTCATTGAGGGGTTAAATGATTGTAGTCTCGAGTTTGACTTTTGCGAACACTATGTTTATGGTAAGAAAAATTGTGTTCAGTTTTACTCCAGTTCTCACAAGTCTTCTAGTATTTTGGATCTTATCCATTCATATGTGTTTGGTCTTATTAAATTTCCTTCACTCTCCAAATCTATATATTTTGTATCTTTTATAGATGATTACAGTAGAAGGACATGGATTTATTTCCTTAAAAGCAAGACACAAGTTTTCAGTCGATTCAAGGAATTTAAAGCTCTTGTAGAGAATCAAACTGGTAAAAGAATTAAGTGTGTGAGAACTGACAATGGTGGTGAGTTTTCTTCGGCAGAGTTTGAATAGTTCAGTAAAGAACAAGGGATCGAGAGTCATACGACAACTCCTTATACCCCACAACAGAATGGAGATGCAGAAAGAATGAACAAGACATTGATGGAGAAGGCTAGGAGTATGCTTAGTGGAGCTAGCCTCAAACAAAGGTTTTGGTCTGAAGGTGTGGCAACTGCTTGCTATCTGGTTAATAGATCTCCTACATCAGCTCTTGTTGGTAAGACACCCTTGGAGGTATGGTCTGGTGAGAAGCCTTTAGTTAGACATCTTCGTGTTTTTGGTTGTGAAGCTTATGCACATGTGTCTAAGGAGAGAAGATCTAAGTTGGAAAACAAGGCTGTAAAATGTATCTTCATCGGCTACAGTGTTGGTGTGAAAGGATACAAGCTTTGGGATCCTATGATTGGTAAGGTTTTGTATAGCAGAAATGCTATTTTTAGAGAGCTAACACCTTCTCCTATTTTTCTACAGCTAGATGAAAAAGAAATGATAGAAGATGTTGTTTAGTTGCCTCCTACCCCTGAGAAGACTAAACAAAGAGACCGTTATGGATCTGATGATGTGGAGAGCTCTAGCAGCTCTAAAAATTTAGAAGAAGAGGTAGAACAACCTCAACCTCAGCCCTTGAGGAGATCCACGAGAGAAAGAAAGCAGCCAGAGAGGTTTGGATTTTCTATGTTAGATTCCAGTTGTGCTTATGCCTTGATTACAAACACTGATGAGCCTAGATCTGTGAAAGAGGCTATAGGTATGGAAGATGCAAGTTCCTGGATTGAGGCCATGGATGATGAGATGGCTTCATTGGAGAAGAACAAAACTTGGGACCTAGTACCTTTGCCTAAAGGATAGAAACTTGTTGGAAGAAAATGGGTGTTTAAGATGAAATTATGTGCAAATGGCAGTGTTGAGAGGTACAAGGCCAGATTGTTTTGAAAGGGGTATTCACATGTGGAGGGAATTGATTATGGTGAAATATTCTCTCTTATTGAAAATCTTACATTCATTAGATTTTTGTTATCTCTAACAGCATCATATGATTTGGACGTAGAACAGATGGATGTGAAGACAGATTTCCTTCATGGTGATTTGGAGGAAGAGATCTATATGTCATAGCCTGAGCACTATATTCAGAAAGGTAAAGAGTCTTTCATTTGTAGATTAAAGAAGTCTATGTATGGTTTGAAACAATCTCCTAGGATGTGGTACCTTAAATTTGATGCCTTTGTGTTGTCGATTGGTTTTCTGAGATCAAAATCAGATCATTTTGTTTATTTCAAAGTTGACAATGATCTCCTTCTTATTATTTCATTATATGTTGATGATATGTTGTTGATTGGGAAGGGTATGGGTATGATTTCTAATTTGAAGTCTCAGTTGTCAGCACAGTTTGAGATGAAAGATCTAGGGGCAGCCAGGTATATTCTGGGTATGGAAATCAGCAGAGATAGGTCTAACAGAAAAATTTGGTTGAGTCAGAGTAAGTATGTGAAGTCTGTGTTGGACGGGTTTAGCATGGCAGATTGTAGACCATTGTGTTTTCCTGTTTCTATGGGAACAAAGTTATCTGTGGATGATTGTCCAAAATCTCCTAGTGAGGTGGAGGACATAAGCAAAGTACCTTATGCAAGTGCAGTTGGCAGCCTTATGTATGCTATGGTCTGTACTAGACCAGACATTGCCCAAGTAGTGGGAGTCTTGAGTCAGTTTATGGCTAAACCTGGACAGGTACATTGGGATGCAGTTAAGAGAGTGTTCATATATTTGAAGGGTACATCAGAGTATTCCATATGCTATCATGTAAACTCTTTTGGAGCTCCACATTCAGTTTGTATTCATGAGTTTGTGGATTCAGATTGGGAAGGTGACATTGACAGTAGGAGATCCACCAGTGCCTATGTGTTCACTATGTTTGGTGGTGCCATCAGTTGGATGAGTAAGCAACAACCTGTGGTTTCTTTGTCCATGATAGAAGTAGAGTACAAGGCAGCTACTCATGCATGTAAGGAATCCATTTGGCTTAAGATACTGTGTTCAGATGTTGGTGTTGATGCAGGACATATTACAATTTGTTGCGATAGTCAGAGTGCTATTTTCCTTGCAAAGAATCCAACTTTCCATGCCAGAACTAAGCACATTGATGTGCGGTTTCACTTTGTGAGAGATATGGTAGAGGATGGAAAGGTAAGTTTGGAGAAGGTAGATACAGTAAAGAATGTTGCAGATGCATTGACAAAACCTGTGCGCATAGAGAAGTTCAGATGGTGTTCGGAGTCTATGGGCCTCTCAGCCTATAGCAATTAAATCATGTTTTTTTCTTTGGCTCTTACAAGGTGTTTGACAAGTGGGAGAATGTTAGGAATAAGGTGTCTCAACCCTGTATATTTCCTTACATTTGATATTTTCCAAATGTCGGCACTTTGGACAATGTGTAAGGTAATCATGACTGAAACGGTTATGACAGATTCCTATGACAGTCATTAATATTTGTAAGGGCTAATTGTGGAAGTTTTGATGATAGGTGAAGACATGCAAGACATGTGGCAACTAATCAATTGAGTATTGTACACTCTTCTGCAATCGTTCCTATTTTCTAGGAGAATGGTAAAACCCTAATATGGCTACTTTTGGAAGTTTCCCTAAAAAGTGAAACACATGATATAAGCATTTTTTAGGGTTACAAATCTTAGAGAAGTTAGTGTATTGTTGGAACATTTTTATGTTGTCAAATTTTTCTTCAAGTGTTGATTATCTCCTGAAAGAACTTGCATTGCAAGTGTATTGTAAACAGTATTAGTTTTGATTAATACATTGTGCAGGTTTTGGAGTGCTGGGGTTTTTTACCGAAAGGTTTTCCCCAGGGTAAATCATTGTGTCAATCTCATTTTTCTATGTATGCATGTTATTGTATTATCATTCTGTAATTGCTAAGGGTTAAATCTGAATTTGCACGATCCTCTTCTCAGGAGTTTAGCGTAGGGAACTATTTTCCACACACTTAGTTTCCTTTCAATCTTCACCCTGTTAGGATTGGCCTGGTTAGAGGGCTTTGAAAACTCTTTAGAATGTCACCTTTCTCAAGGATTTTACAATAAAACTATTAAGTCCACCCAGTTAAGATATTTTGTTGTTATAAATGCAAATAAGAAATAGTGTATAAAATGATCTATTAAACTAAAACTACCTCTTTCTTGATCAGATCCCTTATGCACTTTCTAACTACTAGCATCAACACTTCATCAATCTCTGCTTTAGACTCATATTTTCACTTGCTTTCTCTTCACTACTTCACTCAGTAGCACTTCAACCCTTCAATTATTCAAATTGGCAACCTCTTATTTCCTTCTAAATCATCATTTAAATAGACTCTATTTTTGCCTCTTAATCTCCTTGTTTAGGTTTTCCTTCAATCACGCTCAGTCGTTAGATCAACTTTTTCAACTAATTCAGTGAACTTGAAACTCGGTTAACCACTTCGGTATCACCTCAGAACTTTCACTTTTCTTAGAAATAAAACCTTCACTTTTTCTGCATAATCTATACCATAGATCTCTTCCTTGAATTTTCCTATGTGTAGATCTTGTAACTAACTTCTTTTTCATCCTTATAATCTTCCAGATCATTGTTTCTTTGCATTAAATGTGTTTGTATCCTCGTTTCTAACATATGTTCTCATTCGGTAACTGACTCTCGGTTCGGTGACTAACATGCACTGCTCAGTGCCTCAATGTCTTGGTATCTTGATATCTTGGTGTCTTGATCGACTTACATAACCCTTTACTGGTAGACTTCTTTCTTCTTGGTAGCTTAACTATTTAGGCTTACCAACTTGATAAGGTAGAAAACAAATATCTCAAGATGAACTTATCATTGTCTGATCTTTATCTATTGCCCAATTAAATCAAATCTGAAAGATATGGCAATTGAATATGAACAAGAAATCAATTGCTTGACATCGATGACAAAATAAAAACCGATCTAATTCTTTCTACAAACTTGTATACCTCTAATCTTGGTCTTCATCATTATCTCCATCAGTTGAGTAACAATCTCCCTCTTTGGAATTTATGGCAGCACTGTCAATTGATGATGGCATACTCTAGCATCTATGTTTTGTCTTTACTCCCTCTGAGTTGTTTGATATTTTTCTCCCTGTGTGTTCATTCTTCCTCTTTATCTCTTAATATCTTTCACTAACTCATTCTCTCTTAATCATCTATATTCATCAATTATTCAGTCTCCCGCTTTGAAAACAATGTCGAAGGTTCATACTCCTCAATACTTGTTCAGACAGTGGATCATACCTTGCATTTACTGATAACTCATTGCATACAAATTTACTTTACACAACTTCAGGAAACACCTAAAGTGTGAACACTAGCATCAACTCACAAAATAGATATTCTATTGAGTCCTAGAATTGATGCAGCATGCATCTTTCTCTGATGAATGTTGGATAGGGGTAGGACCCCTAATTTACTTCTGATATACTCAAAAGCATCCTTCAGTAGTGGCTTAGTGAATATATATGCTAATTGATCCTTTGAATTCACATACTCCATCATTATGTGCTTGTCTTGAACTTGTTCTCTCAAGTAATGATACTTTATAGAAATGTGCTTTGTCTTAGAATGCATTATCAGATTCTTTGATATGTTTATAGTACTTGTGTTATCACAAAAAAGAGTAATTGAATCGGTAATCTCCTCTTGCATACCTTCTAGTAGTTGTTTGATCCATACAATGTTTGCACAATTCATAGTGGAAACAACATTTTCAGTCTCGACAATAGAATGTGATGTACAACTTTGTTTCTTACTCAGCCATGTAACTAGTCTTTCTACTAAAAAGAAATCTCCTCCACTTGTACTTTTTCTATCATCAATTTTTCTGGCCCAATCAACATCAGTGTACATTGTCAACTCAAAATTTCCTCCTTTCTTGTATAGTAGACCAAAGTCCTTCATTCCTTTCACATATCTAAAAATCATTTTAACTGTAGGCATGTGTGTTTTCTTTGGATCGACATAAAATCTTGCAACAATACCAACTGCATGAGCTATATTAGGTATTTTGTGTATAATATATTGTAGCTTACCAATCATTGATCAGTAGAGTGTCTCACTCACTTCCTTTGACTCATCTTCTATTGATAACTTGCAACTAGTGATCATCGGTGCTCCAACCAGTCTTGAGTCTTCCATCCCAAAATTCTTTAGGATCTCTTTGATGTACTTTGACTGTGTGATGTAGATCCCATCCTTTACTTTTTGAATTTGTAGTCCAAGAAAGAATTTAATCTCTCCTATCATGGACATCTCAAATTCCTTTCGATCATCTCTTCAGAAAAATATTTGCATGACGTGTCATTGCCTCCAAAAATAATATCATCAACAAATGTCTCAGCAATCAAAATCTTGTTAGTACCATCACATTTCAGATACACATTACTATTTTCACTTGTTCTTTGAAATCCAATCTTGAGTAGATATGCATGTAATCTTTCATACCAAGCTCATGGTGCTTGCTTCAAACCATATAGTTCCTTGTGCAGTTTTCATACCATGTCCTTGTTATTATTCTCAAAAAATCCTTCAGGTTGTTGTATATAAACTTCTTCTTCAAGAATGTCATTAAGAAATGCACACTTGACATCCATTTGATAAATTTTAAATCCTTTGTAAGCCACATATGCTAGTAGAATTCTAACTCCTTCTAATCTAGCAGCAAGTGCAAAAGTTTCACCATATCCAATACCTTCTTCTTGTGCATGTCCCTTGCAAACTAGTCTTGCTTTGTTTCCAATTACATCTTCATTCTCATTCAATTTTTTTCTTAAATAAAACTTTGTACCAATAACATTTTTATCTTTATGTCTCGGTACTAAAGTCCATGTATTATTCTTTTCAATCTGATCTATCTCTTCTTTTATTACTTTAACCCAGTCATCATTCTCCAATGCATCATTTACTCTTCTTGGCTCCAATTCAGAAATTAAGCATGTATTGTCTCTTACCTTTCTTCTTGTCATAATTACAGCATCCTTTTCTCCAATTATCTTTCTCGGTGAGTGGTGTCTCCTCACATACTTGGCTAGAACATGCTCGGTGTTTGGTGGAACTTCATTTCCATCACCCGGTGGTAGTTCTATTTGTTCATCTTCCTTCTCAGTTTGTGCATTTGGTAATATATCAGGAAAATCAGGTTGAATATATACAAATCTTTGATAATCCTAGGTTCCTTCTTGTTGTCCTCATCATTTTTCTCTACAAATTCATCAATTCTCACATTTGTAATTTCCACAATTTTGTTATTAGTCTTGTTCAAACATTTGTAAGTTTTTCTCTTTGTAGAATATCCTAAGATTATTCATTCTTCTCCTTTAGAATCAAACTTACCATCTCTAGCATCTTTAAGAATATAACATCTACTTACAAATACTTTAAAATAACTTACATTTGGTTTGTGATCATACCAAATCTCATATGGGGTTTTGTTTGTACCTTTCTTTAGTTCTACTTGGTTAAGTGTATAAGTAGCAATACTGACTGCTTCTCTCCAATATGTTTGAGAAATATCTTTCTCAATGATTAGTTTTCTCGCACAATCCACAATGAATCTATTTGTCCTTTCAGTTATACCATTTTGTTGTGGTATCCTTGGTGCACACATTTGTCTCTTTATTCCATGTTCATTACAGAAGAGTGTAAACTCATCAGAAGTGAACTCTCCTCCCCTATCAGATCTCAGACACTTCATTTTTCTTCTAGTCTCCTTTTCAACTCTTTCCTTGTACCACTTAAACATCTGGAAAGATTCAAATTTATCTTTTTAAAACATGACAAACATCATTATACAATAATCATCAACAAACAAAATGAAATATCTATCACCGTAGTAGCTTTGTGTTCTCATCGGTCCACATAGGTCAGTGTGTACTAAGTCCAAAAAAACCATGTGTAACATAATAATTACTTGTAAAACTTGACTTAGTCATTTTTCCAGCTTGACATTCTTTACACATGACATTCTCAGGTTTCTCCAATCTTGGTAGACCTCTAACTCTATTCTTTTTTCTCACTTTAATTAGATTGACAAAGTTCACACGACATAATATTTTATGCCATAACCATGCATCTTCAACTTTAAGCATATAAACAACTCTTAATAGATGTATCAAGGTAAAATAGGTTGCCTTTAGATTGTTCTCATGTGGAAATCAGACTTCCTTTCTGATCAAATAATTTTACCTTCCCATTTTTAAATTATAATCGGTGTCATGAATTGTTTAGTTGTGCCACACTCAAAAGATCGTACTCTAATACTTCAACCCAATATACATAATCACATCTTGTATTATTTAACAGAGTTGTAGAACCTTTACATTTCACAGGATATGGAGCATCATTACCGAATCTAACATATCCTCCATTTTTTTCTTCCATATTAATGAATTTAATTGTATCACCAGTCATATGGTATGAACACCCACTATCTATAATCTAGGTATCATTCTTACTTACATGTGATATTAGGGCTTTTTCTTCTTTACACTTTTCTTCATTAGAATCATCCTTGATAGCAACATAAACAGGTTCTTCTCCATCATCATCATCAGTTAGTCCTTCATTAGTAATATGAAAAGAATTCTTACCTTTATTCTTGAAATCTTAGAATCTTCTAAATCTATTTTCTCTTTCGTTGTCATCTCGGTTGTCTTTCTTCTCATCGCTATCATTTTCAGGGCATCTAGAAGCAATGTGACCAATCTTTTTACATTTAAAACATTTCAAGGGTAGCTTAATCGGTACTTGCCTTGACATCTTCTAGCTAGTAGATCTTCAAACTCTCTTTCATTTCCTTCACCTTCCGCATACAATTCTTCTAACTCGCTCTTGCAGCTATATAATATTTCACTTGCACTACTTGCATAACCATCACTAGGTCTATACTCCCTAGAACTTCCAATCTTCAAATTGATTTAAATGCGGAATCAATCCTAGCAGTAGAAGGTAAAATATTATCAAAATCATTAAGCTCAAATGAAATCAACTTACCAATAGTAGCATCCAATAAAACAGTCATCTGAGGAATACATCTAAGTTCTTGTATTATAGATAGGAGAATGACATATATAGGTAACAATTTCCTCAATAATTTTCTTGTTACATCTTCTTCAATTTTCTATCCTCCAGCACCTCTGATAGAATTCATAGTTTCCTTTAGTCTAGTGCTCTATAGTGTAACATTTTCACCTTCTTTCATTCTCATAGAATCAAACTTACCTCTTAAGATTTCAGATTTTTCCTTCAGAACATGTTGATCTCCACCATGTAACAATTCAATCTTATCCCACATCTTCTTTGCTATATCACATCCTATAAGGTCATTGAGTTTCAGATTGGTGAGAGTAGATGACATCTCAATCATTTCTTGTGTGTGGTCTTGTGTATACTTATTGTCAAGATAATATAGTGCATAATCTCCAATACCATATATGTGCAACCTCATTCATTTTTTCCATGTAGAGAAGTTATCCTTATTCAACTTAGGTACCTCCCTCTTATACATCTTCGGGTCTTTAACTCAATTCCTTTAAATTTATCTCTTAGAGTACTAAGCTCTGATACCAATTATTGTATTACTGAGAGGGGGAGTGAATCAGAAAACTATGACACTTTAAACTTAAAAACTTAACTTCGATTCAACTCAGTAGGATAAGCAACAGTAGCAACCAAATCACCAAATATCTTCAATAACTCAAACAATAACTTAAATAAATAGTAAATATCATGCACATGAAACATTAAACACATTTCACATCAAATTTAATGAGAAAACCCAATTTGGGAAAAACCTCTTTGGGAATTGTCACCACAAATGAAAATACTCTTCTGAAGTATGCTCAGTTAAAATATTATCCTGTTAAAGATTACAATACACATTTGTTAAATGTGACCCTGTTAGGGGATTTACCTTAGACCCATTAAGATCTTTACCCTGTTAGGAGTGGTCTGGTTAGAGGGTTTTGAACACTCTTTTAGAATGTCATCTTTCTCAAGGATTTTACAATAAGACTGTTAAGTCAACTCGGTTAAGAGATTTTGTTGTTACAAATGCAAATAAGAAACAATGTATAAAATGATTTGTTAAACTGAAACTACCTCTTTCTTGATCATATCCCTTATGTTCTTTTTGAATACTATCATCAACACTTCATCAATCTCTTCTTTAGACTCATATTTTCACTTCCTTTCTCTTCACCACTTCACTCGGTAGCACTTCAACCCTTCAATTCTTCAACTTGCCAGCCTCTTCTTTCCTTCAAATTCATCCTTTAAATAGACTCTATTTTTTCCTCTTAATCTCCTTGATTAGGTTTTCCTTCAATGACACTTATCCATTAGATCAACTTTTTAAACTGATTCAATGAACTTGAAACTCGGTTAACCACTTTGGTATCACCTCAGAAATTGCACTTTTCTTCTAAATAAAACCTCCACTTTTTTTGCATAATCTATACCGTAGCTCTCTTCCTTGAATTTTACCATTCATAGATCTTGTAACTAACTTTTTTTTCATCCTTAGAATCTTCCAGATTGTTGTGTTGTTGCATTAAATGTGTTCTTATCCTCATTTCTAAAATATGTTCTCATTCAGTAACTTACTATCGGTTCGGTGAGTAACATGCACTGCTCGGTGTCTTGATATCTCAATGTCTTGACCGACTTACATAACCCTTTACTGACATACTACTTTCTTCTTGGTAGCTTAACTATTTAGTCTTACCGACTTGATAAGGTTGAAAATAATTATCTCAAGATGAACTTATCATTGTCTAATCTTTATCTATTTCCCAATTAAATCAAATCTAAAAGATATGGCAATTCAATATGAACTAGAAATCAATTGCTTGACATCAATGAAAAAATTAAAAATGATCTAATTCTTTCTACAATCTTGTATACATCTTATCTCAGTCTTCATCGTCATCTCCATCATTTGAGTAACACTTTATTATAGTTAGAATACCTACATTCTTATGACCTATAATCTGATCAGGAGAGTGATTCAGCTTCACATACTTAGGTATCACCAGTTCAGGTCTAGGAGCCTCTTCCTCTGTTGGTTGAATCACTTCTTGCACATTTTTTTGTTCTTCTCATTCATGCACTTCTAGTTGAATATACACAATATCTTAATCATCCTTTGTCATTTTCTTTCTTGAATCACCATATTTCTCAAGGTATTCATCCACCTTTACATTTGTACTCTCAATCATTTTTTTAGTTCTCTTATTGAAACACTTATATTCTTTTCTTTTTAGTAGAATAACCCAAGAAAATACCTTCATCACTTTTAGGATCATATTTTCCTATAAAATCACTTAATGTAACATATACTTCCAAAGAATTTTAAATATTTAACATTGGGTGCGTGACCGCATCACAGCTCATAAGGTGTCTTATTGGTTCCATTCTTTACTAGCACATGATTCAATGTGTAGATGGCAGTACTATTTTCTTCTTTTCAATACATTTTTGGTACTTCACCTTGAGTCAACATTTTCCTTGCAGCGTTGAATATGGTTCTATTATTCCTCTCTACAACACGATTTTGTTGTGGAGTCCTCAATGAAGAAATTTGTCTCTTAATTCCATTATCTTCACAATACTTAACAAATTTTGTAGAAATAAACTCACCTCCTCTATCAGAAGTTAATCATTTTATATTTTTTCCTTGTTCCTTGTCAACTAGTGCCTTGAATGCTTTGAACTTGTGAAATACACCAGAATTCTCCTTCAAGAAAGTTACCCACATCATTCTTGAATAGTCATCAGTAAAGAATATGAAATATCTATCACCTGAATAAATTCTCTATCTCATAGGCCCACAGAGAACAGTATGCACCAAATAAAGTATTCTTTCAAATGAAAAAGACTTTCTTTTGAAAGTAGAACTAATTAACTTACCCACCTGGCATTCTTTACACAACATGTTGTTTGGCTTGACTAATTGTGGCAATCCCCTAACTACATTTTTCTTACTTACTTTGATCAAACTATCAAAATTTACATGACAGGACCTTCTATTCCATAGCCAACTATCTTCAACCTTTGCAACCAAACAAGTGTTCACGGTATTATTCAATTGAAATAAATTACCTCTAGTCTTCCTACCAGTAGAAATCTCATCACCCAATATTCCAATTCTTTTCCATACACCTCCTTTGAATTCCATTCTATAACCTTTATCATTTAGTTGACCCACACTCAACAAATTATGTGTTAGACCATCCACAAAATAAATACCATATGTATTACTCTGACCATTCAAACAAATAGTGTCTTTTCATTTGACCAAAAAATGTGTATTGTTACCAAATCTTACCACACCACCATCAAACTCATCAAGCTTAATGAACTTACTCTTGTCACCTTTCATGTAATGTTAGAACTCGTTGTCTATAATTCATTCATCATTGTGTCTCATGTGAGAAACCAGTTCCTTTTTGCCTTCTAATGGATCTTTTTTTACTGCAAAAAATGCAATCACCTCTTCCTCATTATCTTCTGATTCTTCATCGGTAACTCCTTCATCAACTGCTACAGAGAATTGCTTATTCCCATTAACCTTAAACTTTATGAACTTATACTTTTATTCACTATTAGGACACCTAGCAGCAATATGTCCAATCTTGTTACATGAAAAATATTTTAGTGGTAGCTTTCCTTTGTACTTACCAGTCCCTCTAAGAAATCTCTTTGCTATTAGTGCTTCAAGCTCTCCCTATTTCCTTTCATCTTCCAAGATAGCTTCAAGTTCACTGATGTAACTTGATGTGAAATCATAATCATGACTTATTTCTTTACTTTTCCTTGTTGGTCAATCCATGTATACTAAAATTGTCAAAAATTCTCAAGTCATTTATAGAAGACTCTCTATTGGCATAAGCAGGCAGTAAATTTCTCAACATTATACTTACCACAACATCTTCCTTAATACTTCCCCCATTACCTTTTATAGCACCAACAACTTCTTTTATTCTTAGTCCATATTGTCAAGTTTTCTCTCCTTCTACCATCTTCATGTCATCATACTTTTCTCTAAGATTGTCTTCCTTATCTTTTTGCACATGAATATACCCTCCATAGATTAGTTTTAACTTTTCCCAAACATCATAGGCAGTATCAAGTCCATGAACATCAACATATTCAATATCAGATAAGGTACTTACAATAGCTTCATGTGCTTGAGTATTCTCTTATTGTTCCTTGCGTTCATCTATAGTAAGAGTTATAGTAGGGCTGATATACATACTTGTGACATTTATCTAGTATTGTGATCCCATACCTTTTAGATATAACTTCATTTTATCACCCATACTAGGTACTTATCTTTAGAGAACTTGGAAATTTCCTCCTCGTCATTGGATCTTTTCCTCAAGTTGTTAGGCTTTCCACAGAGAGGACCAAAGCTCTGATACCAATTGTTATTATTATTAGGTCCAAGATTACTAAGAGGGAGGGGTGAATCAATAATCAGATCTCTGACAATGGATCTATTTGTCCTTTCAGTTATACCATTTTCTTGTGGTATCCTCGGTGCAGACATTTGTCTCTTTATTCCATGTTCATTACAGAAGAGTGTAAACTCATCAAAAGTGAACTCTCCTCCTCTATCAGATCTCAGACACTTCATTTTTATTCTAGTCTCCTTTTCAACTCTTTCCTTGTACCACTTAAGCATCTGGAAAGATTCCAATTTATCTTTTTAAAACATGACAGACATCATTATACAATAATCATCAACAAACAAAATGAAATATCTATCACCATAGTAGCTTTGTGTTCTCATTGGTCCACATAGGTCAGTGTGTACTAAGTCCAAAAAACCCTGTGTAACATAATAATTACTTGTAAAACTTGACTTAGTCATTTTTCCATCTTGACATTCTTTGCACATGACATTCTCAGGTTTCTCCAATCTTGGTAGACCTCTAACTCTATTATTTTTGCTCACTTTAATTAGATTTTCAAAGTTCACATCACATAATATTTTATGCCATAACCATGCATCTTCAACTTTAGCATATAAACAACTCTTAATAGATGTATCAAGGTAAAATAGGTTGCCTTTAGATTGTTCTCATGTGGAAATCAGACTTCCTTTCTAATCAAATACTTTTACCTTCCCATTCTGAAATTATAATCGGTGTCTTGAATTGTTTAGTTGTGCCACACTCAAAAGATTGTACTCTAATACTTCAACCCAATATACATAATCACATCTTATATTATTTAACAGAATTTTAGAACCTTTACCTTTCATAGGATATGGAGCATCATTACCGAATCTAACATATCCTCCATTTTGTTCTTCCATATTAATGAAGTTAATTGTGTCACCAGTTATATGGTGTGAACACCCACTATCTATAATCTAGGTATCATTCTTACTTACATATCATATTAGGGATTTTTCTTCTTTACACTTTTCTTCATCAGAATCGTCCTTGATAGAAACATAAACAGGTTCTTTTCCATCATCATCATCAGTTAGTCCTTCATTAGTAATATGACAAGACTTCTTGCCTTTATTCTTGAAATCTTAGAATCTTCTAAATCTATTTTCTCTTTTGTTGTCATCTCGGTTGTCTTTCTTCTCATTGATAGCGATTTCAGGACATCTAGAAGCAATGTGACCAATCTTTTTACATTTAAAACATTTCAAGGGTAGCTTAAACGGTACTTGCCTTGACATCTCTATAGTATTCTAGCTAGTAGATCTTCAAAATCTCTTTCATTTCCTTCACCTTCTGCATACAATTCTTCTAACTCACTCTTGCAGCTATATAATCTTTCACTTGCACTACTTGCATAACCATCACTAGGTCTATACTCCCTAGAACTTCCAATCTTCAAATTGATTTAAATGCGGACTCAATCCTAGCAGTAGCAGGTAAACTATTATCAAAATCATTAAGCTCAAATGAAATCAACTTACCAATAGTAGCATCCAATAAAATAGTCATCTGAAGAATAGATCTAAGTTCTTGTATTATAGATAGGAGAATGACATATATAGGTAACAATTTCCTCAATAATTTTCTTGTCACATCTTCTTCAGTTTTCTTTCCTCTAGCACCTCTGATAGAATTCACAGTTTCCTTTAGTCTAGTGCTCTATAGTGTAACATTTTCACCTTCTTTCATTCTCATAGAATCAAACTTACCTCTTAAGCTTTCAGATTTTTCCTTCAGAACATGTTGATCTCCACCATGTAACAATTCAATCTTATCCCACATCTTCTTTGTTATATCACATCCTATAAGGTCATTGAGTTTCAGATCGGTGAGAGTAGATGACATCTCAATCATTTCTTCTGTGTGGTCTTGTCTTTCTCTTATCTTCTCAACTGTCAAAGGACTACATGACGATGGTGTATACTCATTGTCAAGATAATATAGTGCATAATCTCCAATACCATATATGTGCAACCTCATTCATTTTTTCCATGTAGAGAAGTTATCCTTATTCAACTTAGGTGCCTCCCTCTTATACATCTTTGGGTCTTTAACTCAATTCCTTTAAATTTATCTCTTAGAGTACTAAGCTCTGATATTAATTATTGTATTACTAAGAGGGGGAGTGAATTAGAAAACTATGACACTTTAAACTTAAAAACTTAACTCCGATTCAACTCAGTAGGATAAGCAACAGCAGCAACCAAATCACCAAATATCTTCAATAAGTCAAACAATAACTTAAATAAATAGTAAATATCATGCACATGAAACATTAAACACATTTCACATCAAATTTAATGAGAAAACCCAATTTGGGAAAAACCTCTTTGGGAATTGTCACCACAAATGAAAATACTCTTCTGAAGTATGCTCAGTTAAAATATTATCCTGTTAAAGATTACAATACACATTTGTTAAATGTGACCCTGTTAGGGGATTTACCTTAGACCCATTAAGATCTTTACCCTGTTAGGAGTGGTCTGGTTAGAGGGTTTTGAACACTCTTTTAGAATGTCATCTTTCTCAAGGATTTTACAATAAGACTGTTAAGTCAACTCGGTTAAGAGATTTTGTTGTTACAAATGCAAATAAGAAACAATGTATAAAATGATTTGTTAAACTGAAACTACCTCTTTCTTGATCATATCCCTTATGTTCTTTTTGAATACTATCATCAACACTTCATCAATCTCTTCTTTAGACTCATATTTTCACTTCCTTTCTCTTCACCACTTCACTCGGTAGCACTTCAACCCTTCAATTCTTCAACTTGCCAGCCTCTTCTTTCCTTCAAATTCATCCTTTAAATAGACTCTATTTTTACCTCTTAATCTCCTTGATTAGGTTTTCCTTCAATGACACTTATCCATTAGATCAACTTTTTAAACTGATTCAGTGAACTTGAAACTCGGTGAACCACTTTGGTATCACCTTGGAACTTGCACTTTTCTTTGAAATAAAACCTCCACTTTTGCCGCACAATATATACCGTAGCTCTCTTCCTTGAATTTTCCCATTCATAGATCTTGTAACTAACTTCTTTTTCATCCTTAGAATCTTCCAGATCATTGTGTTGTTGCATTAAATGTGTTCTTATCCTCATTTCTAAAATATGTTCTCATTCAGTAACTGACTCTCAGTTCGGTGACTAACATGCACTACTCGGTGTCTTGATATCTCAATGTCTTGACCAACTTACATAACCCTTTACCGACATACTGCTTTCTTCATGGTAGCTTAACTATTTAGTCTTACTGACTTGATAAGATTGAAAATAATTATCTCAAGATGAACTTATCATTGTCTAATCTTTATCTATTTCCCAATTAAATCAAATCCGAAAGATATGGCAATTCAATATGAACCAGAAATCAATTGCTTGACATCAATGAAAAAATTAAAAATGTTCTAATTCTTTCTACAATCTTGTATACCTTTGAACTCAGTCTTCATCATCATCTCCATCATTTGAGTAACACTTTATTATAGTTAGAATACCTACATTCTTATGACCTATAATATGATCAGGAGAGTGATTCATCTTCACATACTTAGGTATCACCAGTTCAGGTCTAGGAGCTTCTTCCTTTGTTGGTTGAATCACTTCTTCCACATTGTTTTGTTCTTCTCATTCCTGCACTTCTAGTTGAATATACACAATATCTTAATCATCCTTTGTCATTTTCTTTCTTGAATCACCAATATATTTCTCAGGGTATTCATCCACCTTTACATTTGTACTCTCAATAATTTTTTTAGTTCTCTTATTAAAACACTTATATTCTTTTCTTTTTAGTAGAATAACCCAAGAAAATACCTTCATCACTTTTAGGATCAAACTTTCCTATAAAATCACTTAATGTAACATCTACTTCCAAAGAATTTTAATTATTTAATGTTGGGTGAGTGACCAAATCATAGCTCATAAGGTGTCTTATTGGTTCCTTTCTTTACTAGCACATGATTCAGTGTGTAGACAGCAGTACTATTTGCTTCTTTTCAATACATTTTTGGTACTTCACCTTGAGCCAACATTTTCCTTGCAGCGTTGAATATGGTTCTATTATTCCTCTCTACAACACCATTTTTTTGTGGAGTCCTCAATGAAGACATTTGTCTCTTAATTCCATTATATTCACAATACTTAACAAATTTTGCAGAAATAAACTCACCTCCTCTATCAGAAGTTAATCATTTTAGATTTTTTCCTTGTTCCTTGTCAACTAGTGCTTTGAATTTGTGAAATGCACCAGACTTCTCCTTCAAGAAAGTTACCCACATCATTCTTGAATAGTCATCAGTAAAGAATATGAAATATCTATCACCTGAATAAATTCTCTATCTCATAGGCCCACATAGAACAGTATGCACCAAATCAAGTATGCTTTCAAATGAAAAAGACTTTCTTTTGAAAGTAGAACTAATTAACTTACCCACCTGGCATTCTTTACACATCATGTTGTTTGGCTTGACTAATTGTGGCAATCCCCTAACTTCATTTTTCTTACTTACTTTGATCAAACTATCAAAATTTACATGACAGGACCTTCTATTCCATAGCCAACTATCTTCAACCTTTGCAATTAAACAAGTGTTCACGGTATTATTCAATTGAAATAAATTACCTCTAGTCTTCCTACCGGTAGAAATCTCATCACCCAATCTTCCAATTATTTTCCATACACCTCCTTTGAATTCCATTCTATAACCTTTATCATTTAGTTGACCCACACTCAACAAATTATGTGTTAGACCATCCACAAAATAAATACCATATGTATTACTCTTACCATTCAAACAAATAGTGTATTTTCATTTGACCAAAAAATGTGTATTGTTACCAAATCTTACCACACCACCATCAAACTCATCAAGCTTAATGAACTTATTCTTGTCACCTTTCATGTAATGTGAGCACTCGTTGTCTATAATTCATATATCATTCTGTCTCATGTGAGAAACCAGTTCCTTTTTGCTTTCTGATGGATCTTTTTTTACTGCAAAAAATGCAATCACCTCTTCCTCATTATCTTCTGATTCTTCATCGGTAACTCCTTCATCAACTGCTACAGAGAATTGTTTATTCCCATAAACCTTAAACTTTCTGAACTTATACTTTTATTCACTATTAGGGCACCTAGCAGCAATATGTCCAATCTTGTTACATGAAAAATATTTTAGTGGTAGCTTTCCTTTGTACTTACCAGTCCCTCTAGGAAATCTCTTTGCTATTAGTGCTTCAAGCTCTCCCTATTTCCTTTCATCTTCCAAGATAGCTTCAAGTTCACTGATGTAACTTGATGTGAAATCATAATCATGACTTATTTCTTTACTGTTCCTTGTTGATCAGTCCATGTATACTAAAATTGTCAAAAATTCTCATGTCATTTATAGAAGACTCTCTAATGGCATAAGCAGGAAGTAAATTTCTCAAAATCATACTTACCACAACATCTTCCTTAATACTTCCCCCATTACCTTTTATAGCACCAACAACTTCTTTTATTCTTAGTCCATATTGTGCAGTTTTCTCTCCTTCTACCATCTTCATGTCATTATACTTTCCTCTAAGATTGTCTTCCTTATCTTTTTGTACATGAATATACCCTCCATAGATTAGTTTTAACTTTTCCCAAACATCATAGGTAGTATCAAGTCCATGAACATCAATATATTCAATATCATATAAGGTACTTACAATAGCTTCATGTGCTTTAGTATTCTCTTATTGTTCCTTGAGTTCATCTGTAGTAAGAGTTCTAGTAGGGCTGATATACATACTTGTGACATGTATCTAGTATTGTGATCACATACCTTTTAGATATAACTTCATTTTATCACTCCATACCAGGTAGTTATCTTTAGAGAACTTGGAAATTTCCTCCTCATCATTGCATCTTTTCCTCAAGTTGTTAGGCTTTCCACAAAGAGGACCAAAGCTTTGATACCAATTGTTATTATTATTATGTCCAAGATTACTGAGAGGGAGGGGTGAATCAATAATCAAACAATTCAAACTTTTCACAAACCATTCAACAAATTGCATCAATAAATATCCATTGCATACTAATGAAGATAAACAACCACAACCATGCAACACAATAACACCAATATTCTTCTCGTGGAAACTCAACTAGGAAAAACCACATGTGACGTTGACACCCACAAATAATTCTTTACTCTTTTCAAGTATGACCGATTAAGATCTTAGTCCTATTAGGAGCTTACAAAGTGCTTGGTTAAGAGAATGACCATGTTAGGAGTCACTCGGTCAAGTGATTTACCTCTAGCCCTATTAAGATATTTACCCTATTAGAAGTAATCTTGTTAAGGTATTTCAAACCCTAATTAAAGAGTTTCCTGGTTAAAGGATTTACAAATCAAACCTGTTAGGGTCTACCCGGTTACAGGCCGATTTTCTTACAGAAACTATTAGGAATCAACAAGTGAAAGTGATCTCAAAAGAATAGCACTCTTATGCTAGGACAGATCCAGTTCAAGCTCAATCTCTTCTTAACATGTAGGTCATCTTCTCTCTTCTCTCTTCTCTTGATCACACCACTACATCCATGATCTACTCTTGTACATTTCATCATTTTACATATATATACATTACAAGTTCATTAGGACAATTAACCGCCTTACAAAAAAAATTTACAATCTTTCCCGCTCAATTCTCAAGCCCTAAAATGTAATAACAATCTAGAAATTTTCTAACAAACTCAAGTTAGCCTTCAAATCCATCACACATTGATTTGACAAAGAAAATTCAAACCTCAACACACTTTCCAATGTTCTTGCACAAATTCAATAAATTAATCATAATGATCATAGAAATGCCATCTCATCAATCCACGTCGTTCGGCAATGTCACAATGATCCCTAGAACACATAACCACTTATCACAACATAATTCATCACCACCTATTAAGGATCTGACTGATTATTCTAAGAACTTCTTTTACTTTTCACTGAATGATCTTTTTTTTCATTGAAACTTGGTCTTTTGATCACCAAAACATGATGTCGTTGCAACAGCAACCTCATAACATATTCAAGATAACATATCATGAACCACAACACCTGAATCCAAACCTATTTTACATAATCATCAAATCATTCCTCCTTGGCTTTATCATGTTCTTCCTATTGACCTGTCAACCTTCAGTCGATCATAACTCACACCATACATATGATAAACTTGTGTGGTCATAGATATATCATTTAGAGACATCACTTAGTATTCTATTACGATCACACATGCCAAATCTTATGACAGCTCTGTATCCAACCTCTTGAACATACATCAACATGACAGGCACACTATCAACCAAAAAATACTAAGTTGACATCAATGATAACATCATAACTGATCAACCTATCATAAGATACATATCATAACATACTCAGCTTTATCTCTGCATTAGTTATGCCAACATGGCCTAGATGGTACAGGACATGTGGGCATCACAAACTGCCACCCTATAGTTGTAATGCCAGAATTCACTACCCATTGATGCGAAATTCAAATTCGGTCATTATAAGCTAATTTTAAAGCTTAATTTGGTCTTCTTTCGCTTCTTCTGAATAGTTTTTACCTACACACTTATTGTTTTCCCAGCCTCATTCAATCTATCATATGATTTTGGATACCATCCTTCATATTGAATCCCTTCATATAGGTTTCAAGCAAGCTCTTGGTCTTAGAAGATTTGATCTCCACTCAAATATTTTTTTCTAACATTGTGGCATTAAGGGGACTTCACTTTCTTTATTAATTCTATATCTTTTGAGCACGTCATACTATTTCTATCAACTTCTCAATATTTTTTTATTACATGTCATTCATCTTTTGTTATCTATCACCAATTTTGTGTCTATTTGGTTGTTGTGGAGGTGGAAACACCAAAATAGGGATCTAACTAAGGAAAGTCTCCAAATAGCCACCCTAATTCTTTTTATTATTTTTTTCATGTCTACATTTTTTTTGGAGATATAGGTTCAACGCATCAACTTCATCAAACTTTGAATAAGGTATTATCCTCTCCCATCCTTTGTGATTTTCATAGCTTGAAGTTATTTTATTGGTGTTGATCTCCTTTGATGATTCAATAAATAGGCCCTAAAGATATAACTTAGAGATTACATATCATACTAATTATCTATGTTAGTTATCATGAAGGCTCATTTATTTGTCAACACAAGGACGTGAACTTGAAATCAGTCAGCATTGTATGTGCACTAGGAATTAATTATAGCCATACTACCTCATAACTGGAAAAGAGATAATACTGAAAGTAAAGTTCTAGATAAAAAAATAACATAAATTTTGAGCATGAATCAACAATCTAAAGTAAATTGAAATAGATAACTTAAATATAGTCACCAACAAATAGATAAGAAGTTACTATGTTCTACCTTGGTTGTAGGAACAATCACAAAATGGAATTCCAATGGCTACAAGAGAAACCAGTTGCCAGGAATGAAACTAATTGCTGAACATAAAAGTAACTACTACACCAAATGAGTGGAACCTTCACCAAGTGGGCCCCCTTGGGTGATTCTTCCTAAAACTTAACTTGGGTGCAAAAAGTTAAAGTATCATTCTATTCATTGAAAAAGTTGTTACAACATAACAATAGTATGATTGTGTTGGCATAACTGATGAAGATATTGTTGAATTTTTCTTGGTACATGTTTAATGAAAATAATATTAGTTATTGTTTTGTCATTGATGTCAACTTGGTTTTGTATTTGTTGACAGTGTTCTTGATGTGCTGCTAAGTATTTGTGAAAATGAATTATCTGTTGCAGTAGGAATTGGAGTGTGAGATCATAGTTGGAGAATCAAGGATATCTCTAGATGCATTGTGTATGACCATGTATGTTGGGAAGAAACATAGAGCAAGTTATGATGATTGAAGAGCAACAGGGAAGACAGAAGAAGAGACAATGACAAACAGTGAATGATTTGATTGTTCTAGAAAATTGGTATGGATCCAAGTGTTGTGGTCATGATATGTTTATCTTGACTAGGATATTTTATTGATACTATGATCATAAAAGGATTGGAGTACCAGAAGGCATAATTTCATTTGACAGAAGATCATTTTGTGCCTAATAGCTAAATGTTTGAATCGGTTTGAGCAGTCGGTATTAGATCACTGTGCGGTGATGATGTGATCAGTTGCAGTGGATGTTTTCATGATCCATATATCAACATGACGTGGAATAAAATATTTGTAATGATTATTTTATATTTAATTGATCAAGGTGATTGGATTTAATCAAATTTTTGAAGCGTGGTAAAGATGTCAAAAATGTTTGACTATTCTTGATTCAAATCGATGTGTGATGAATCTTATGGTTGACCTAAGTTTTTAATTGAATGTTCTAGAGTAGTAATACTTTTTAGGGTTCAAGGATCAAGTGGTAAATATTGTAATATGTTTTGTAAGGTGGTTAAATGCACTAATGGACATGTAATGTATATATATGTAAATCAATGCTTTATGTAAGTGTAGATCATGGATTCCAAGGTGTTGTCGAGTGAAGAGAGAAGATTGTCTGCAAGAAGGATAAGTATTGTGCTTAATTGGATCTGAACAAGTAGAAGAGGCGTGCTACACCCTAATCATTGTACTTTTTGAATCCTAATAGGTTCTCAAGAAAATCCCTTAACCAGGTAGACTTTAATAGGTCTAATTTACAAATCCTTTAACCAGGTGACTCTTTAACTTGGTTTTAAATCCTTAGATAAGGTTACTCCTAACAGGGTAAAGCTCCTAGAAGTTCCAGAGGTAAATCCCTTAATTGGGTGACTCCTAAGTGGGCATCATTATAAGCTCCTAACAGGGCTAGGCCTTTAACAGAGTGCATTTCAGAAGAGTACAAATATTTTTGGGTGCTAATCCCCACCATGGTCTTCACCCTTAGTCATGGTTTCCATGATAAAAATACTTGTGTTATTTTTTTGCATGTATGGATGATTGTTTGGTTACTTTGTTTATTTCATGCATAAGGTTTAAAGTTCATGAATTTGGTTTATAGTATTGAATGAATTATAAAAAAATTTAGATCTGATAGATTAGTGATTCACCCCCCTCTTAGTAATCTTGGAACTTATAGTATTAATAATTGGTATCGGAGCCTAGGTCCTCTTTTTGGTAAATCTTAATAGCTTTAGGAAAAGATCTAATGATGAAGAAGGAAGGTCCTAAGTTCACAAGAGACAACTACACAATATGGAGTGATAGGATGAAGATCTATCTAAAAGGAATGGGGCCACAATTATGGTATCATGTGGTGAAAAAATATATAGTTCCTAATGGGCCTATTAATGTGGATCAACTGAAGGAGCAATAATAGAACATACAAACACTGGAATCAATTGTAAGTATCTTGTCTAATATTGAGTATGTTGGCATTCATGGACTTGAGACTGCCTTTAATGTTTAGGAAAATTTGAAGCTAATCTATTGTAGAGACATACATGTGCAAAAAGATAGGGTAGACGGCTTGAAGGCAAAATATGATGACATGAAAATGGTGGAAGATGAGAACATTTCTCAATATGGTCAAAGGATAAAGGAAGTAGTTGGTGTTATCAAAGTAGTTGGTGGTAACAATTAAGAAGGTGATGTGGTAAGTAAAATGTTGAGAACCTTTCTACCTACTTATGCCATTAGAGTTTCTTCTATACAAGAATTGAGAGCATTTGATAGTGTTTTTTTTGATGGATTGATTTGTAAGATCACTACTTTTGAATTAAGTAGCTATGATAACAGTGTGCCTAAATTTGAAGCATCCTTTAAGGCCTCTTTGTCATTATCATCAGAGAATAAGGGAAAATGGATAAGTCATGAAAGTAATTCCAGGGGACTTGAATCTATCTTGGATGAAGAAAAGAAGCAAGAAGAACTTGACGCATTACTTGCAAGAAGACTACCTAGAGGTACTGGTAAGTATAAAGGAAATAAACCTTTGAAATTTTTTTCATGTAACAAGATAGGACTTCTTTATATCAAGTGTCATAATGGTGAATAGAAAGAGAAGATCAAAAGATTCAATATAAAATGAAAGAAACAATGCTATGTTGTTGTAGATGAAGGTTTGACTGATGAAGAATCTAATGACAATGATGAAGAAGTAGTGTATGTTGTAGTCAAAGAAGAAATTTCTAAATATGAGAAGGCATTGGTATCTCACATGGAACATGGTAATATATGCGACATTGATAGGTGGTGTTCACATCACATGACCGGTGAAAAAAGTAAGTTCATAGGATAGATAAATTTATTGGTGGTGTGGTCAGGTTTGGAAACAATACACACTACATGGTAAGAGGTAAAGGCTCAATCTCTATGAATGGTAAAATAAATATTGATGATGTATATTGGGTTGAAGGTATTACATATAGCTTGTTGATTTTTGGTTAGTTGAAGAAAAAAGGTTATCATTTAGAGTTCAAAGGAGGTATGCACAGGAACTGTGGAAGCTTAGGAGATCTGATTTCTACTGGGAAACAAACTAAAGGTAACTTATTACATCTGAATACTACTATTAATAGGTTTTTTGTTGCTAAGGTTGAAGATAGTTTTTTGTGGCATCGAAGGTTTTGTCATGTGAATTTTGATAGCTTGATCAAGGTTAGTAAGTCAAATGTTGTTAGGGGATGGCCACAGCTTGTGAAACTAGGTAATGTAATATGCAAGGAATGTCAGTTGGGTAAGATGACTTGTTGTAATTTTAGTAGCAAGTCTTTTTCTTCTGAAAATATATTGGATTTAGTTCATACTAATCTTTTTGGTTCTATGAGGAAAAATATTTATCATGGTGATAAGTATTTCATGTTTATTGATGACTATCCAAGAATGATGTGGGTGACATTTTTGAAGGATAAATATTAATCTTTCTATAAGTTCAAAGTGTTCAAGGCACTTTGAGAATGAAACAAGTAAGAGCTTGAAGTGTTTAAGATAAGACAAAGGAGGAGAGTTCACTTCATGGGAGTTCATTGAGTATTGTCAAGAAAATGGAATCAAGAGTAGGATATTAGCAGCAAGGACTCCTCAAAAAAATGGAATTGTAGAAAGGAGGAACATAACTATAGTTTATGTTTCCAGGACAATGATGATTTAAGGTGATTTAACTAAGTCATATTGGAGAGAAACCATTAGAACTATAGTCTACACAATGAACCAGGTACAAGTGAAGAAAGGAACTGGTAAGACACCTTATTAATTGTGGTATTGTCACACGCCAAGTTTTAATTATTTCAATTTTTTTTGTAGTAGATGCTATATCAAGAGAGATGATTTCACTAGAAAGTTTGATCCAAAGAGTGATGAAGGTATTTTATTAGGATATTCTAACAAAAGCAAGGCCTATAAGTGTTCTAATAAAATGACTAACAAGATGGTTGACAGTATAAATGTGGAGGTAGATGAATATCCAGAGATATCTGATGAATCCATCAAGAAAGAATCAGAGAATGTATAGGAGATTGTGTATGTGAAAATTGAAGTACAAGAAACTGTTGAATAGAACAGTGAGGAAGAAGAGGTTTGGCCAGTGGAACAAGAAGGAGAAGAACCTAGACATGAACCTCTTATTCTAAGGTATGTGAAATTGAGTCATTCTACTGATCATATAATTGGTGATAAAGATGTTGGAGTGCAGACAAGAAGAAGAATAAGAGAGATTACTTATGTGATTTCAAATTTTGAGTCTAAAATAATGAAGGAAGCTTTGAAGAATGATGATTGGATAAAATCTATGGGAGAAGAGATTGATACAAAGTGGGTTTTCAGGAACAAACTGAATGAAGATGGAGAAGTGGTTCAAAATAAGGTAAGAGTTATGTGTAAGGACTATGCACAAGAGGAAGGACTGGACTATGGAGAGACATTTTCTCCTATGGATAAAATTGAAGGAGTAATAATGTTACTTTCTTATGCTACCTATAAGAATTTTAATTTTTTCCTAACGAATGTTAAATCTTGTTTTCTAAATGGGATTCTTGATGAAGAAGTTTACATAGACCAACCAGATGGGTTTGTATTAACAGAGAAAAAGGACATGGTGTGCAAGTTACAAAAGGCATTGTATGGATTGAAACAAGCACCTAGAGGTATGAAAGGATACACTCTTATCTTGTTAAGGTTAATTTCATAAGAACAAGTGAAGATAGTAATATGTACTTAAAGGTTGAAGCTGATAAGATACTGTTAGCTGAAGTGTTTGTGGATGACATAATTTTTGGAGGAAATGATGAGATGAGCTTGGAGTTTGCATAAAAAATGAAGAAAGAGTTTGAGATGTCAATTATAGGATAAATTAAATTTTTTATTGGATTGTAGATTTCAAAACTAAAAGATGGTATCTATATTAGTCAGTCCAAGTACATAAAGGAAGTATTGAAGAACTTTGGAATGGAATATTCCAAGCCAGTTGGAACCCCCATGGTGACAGAATGCAAGTTATCTAAGGATGATGACAAGTGCAGTGGATGAACTCTATATAGATCCATGGTTGGTAAGCGGCATTATGTTGTTCATAATAGACCAAACATTGCACAAGTAGTTGGAATAGTGGCCAGATTTAAAGCTAATTCTAGGTAATCTCACATGGTAGAAATAAAAAGGATATTTAGATACTTGAAAGGAATAGAAGACTATGGTATTTGGTATGCTCACAAAGGTGATTTATCTTTGAGTGCTTTTACTGATGCAGATTGGGCAGGAAACATTTATGATAGAAAGAGTACAGATAGAGGAGAATTCTTCCTAGGAGGAAGACTTGTATCATAGACAAGTAAGAAGTAAAATTATATCTCCCAATCTACAGTAGAAGCTTGGTATATAGCAATAGTTACAATTGTACATCAATTGCATGGATGAATCAGATCCTAGAGGTAACCAGACATAATAACCCAACCAAAATAACCCTGGACACAATAACCCTGCCATAATAACCTGATGACACAATAACCTAGGGTCACAATAACCAATAATTCTATTGAGGGATGGCATAGAGGATTTAGTGAATTGCTTCAATCATCGCATAACTCAATCTGGAAATTCATCAAAGCAGTGAGAAAAAGAACAGGGTCTCCAAGAGAATAAAATAGAGAAATATATGGTTGGACACACTACTCAACCAAGCAGAAAAAAAAACTCTGAACTCAAAGAAAGACTAAAAATACTAGTTGATGGTTATGACAATAATAATATTTTAGATTATATAAGAGGCATTTCTCATAATTTGACACTTTAATTAAAATTTAGAATAAAAAAAATTTTTAGGAATATGCTTGTAATTTATAAATTTTGTTTTCCTTTCTCTATAATCTTATGGGGTTATTTTGTCCATGGGTTATTTTGGAATGGGTTATTATGACCTTGGGTTATTTTTTCCTCGGGTTATTGTGGTCAGGTTATTTTGTCCGGGGTTATTTTGGCCAAGTTATTATGTCATGTAATCGATCCTAGAAGGTGTCAAAGAGTAGGTAACTGAACTTGTGACTATCTACTTTGATAATACAAGTGCAATTATTATTTCAAAGAATCTAGTAATGCATTCTAACACAAAACACATTTCAATCAAATATCATTTCTTAAGAGAGAAAGTGCAAGAAAAGGTAGTCAAGTTGGAATATGTGCCAACCAAGGAGCAGCTAGCATATATATTCACAAAAACATTACCTAAAGATACTTTTGAGTATCTGATAGGTAAGTTAGGGGTTATTCCCTCCCTAAAATACATTAATATGTTGTTGTAAGAATCTAGACTCATTGAATATCTTTCACTATTGGGTTGATGATAAAAGGGACTACTCCTTAGGGGGAGAAGTCGTAGGCAAAGGAAATATATTACAATAGTAGGTGACCTATGTAGTGCCTTTGGAATTTTTATCAAAGAGGGGGAATATAAGAAGAAAGAGAAGAACCGGATACACATATTGGGGAGAAGGTCAGAAGAAGACTTTGAAAGAGAAGACTAGGAAGATCAAGACAAGAAGTTTGGTGCATCAGCTAAGGGGGAGTACTTGTTATCAGATGAATGTGGTGTTTCCATCCATGCCAAAGGGGGAGAATGTTGGCATAGCTAATGCAAATATTTTTTAGTGTTTCTTGGTTCATCTTTGATGACTGGAAGATCAGTTATTGTCTTTTAATTGATGTCAACTTGGTGTTGTATTTGTTGGCATTGTTCCTAATGTACTACTAAGTATTCGTGCAGATGAATTTTTTTTGCAGTAGGAATTGGAGTGTGTGATTGTGGTTGGGGACTCAGGTATATATCTAGATGCATTCTGTATAACCGTGTATTCTTGGAACAAACATGGAGCAAGTTATGATTGACTGAAGAGAAACAAGGAAGACGAAAGAACAGATAGTGAATTATTTGATTGTTCTATCAAATCAGTATGGATCCAAGTATTGTGGTCATGATATGTTTATCTTGACTAGGATATGTTATTGATACTATGATCGTAAAAGGATTGGAGTACCAGAAGGCATCATTTCAGTTGACAAAAGATCATTTTGTGCCTAATAGCTAAATGTTTGAACCGGTTTGAGCAGTTGGTGTTAGATCAGTGTATGGTGTTGATGTGATCAGTTGCAGTGGATTTTTTCATGATCCATATGTCATGGTGACATGGCATAATATATTTTTAGTCATTATTTTCTATTTCATAGCTTGAGGTGATCAGATTTAATCAAGTTTTGGAAGCGTGGTAAAGAAGTCAAAAAGGTTTGATTTGTTCTTGATTCAAATCAATGTGTGATGAATCTTATAGACGACCTAAGTTTGTAATTGAATTTTCTAGAGTAGTAATATATTTTAGGGTTCAAGGATCGAGGGGGGAAGATTGTAATATGTTTTGTAAGGTGATTAAATGCCCTAATGGACATGTAATATATATATAATATTGTCTAAAAGAAGCATAAGTATTATGTTTAATTGGATCTGAACAAGAAGAGGAGGTGTGCTACACAAATATAATTGTACCTATTTAATCCTAATAGGTTCTCAATAAATTCCCTTAATCAGGTAGACTTTGATATGTCTACTTTGTAAATCATTTAACCAGGCAACTCTTTAACTTGGGTTTAAATCCTTTAACAAGGTTACTCATAAAAGTGTAAATATCCTAAAAGAGACAGAGGTAAATCCCATAATTGTGTGACTCCTAACAGGGTTTGCTCCTAACCTGGCATCATTGTAAGCTCCTAACAGGGCTAGGCCTTTAATAGGGCACATTTCAGAAGAGTGAAAATATTTGTGGGTGCTAATCCCCATCGCTTTTTTCACCCTTGGTCAATGTTTCCATGATAAAAATACTGGAGTTATTTTGTTGCATGTGTGGATGATTGTTTGGTTACTTTTTTTATTGGATGCATAAGGTTTAAAGTTTATGAATGTGGTTTATGGTGTTAAACGAATTGTGAAAAATTTTAGATCTGATAGATTATTGATTTGCACCCCCCTCCCCTCTCAGTAATATTGGACCTTATAGTAATAACAGATTGTATTTCTTGAAAAAGTAAAACTAAAAATGAGAGTACAATACTAGAAGTTCTTTTTTCTAACCACTAAAGAGGGACATCCAATAACTATTTATAGAAGGAAAGATTCTAACTAACTGGACAGTTAAATCTTGACAAGCTAGGAGGATTCCACTTATTGAAAGCATGAAAAGGAGGAAGGAGATTATGTATGCACAAGATTTAAAAAAACCAGTCCTCCCTTAGAGAGTATCTATCATTACAACACCTAAATCTACTCAATTAACAGACATGGGCATTTAAAGGTGAGTTTCCACTTCCACATGAGATAGAAGTTTTCAACCTTTTACCTCTTTAATTTTCATCTCATCTTGACTCTTTTCTATAATCAGATAGTTAACGTGAAATTCTTCCACATTGCAAGCTCCATTTATATATGCATCTGAATATGTACCTACATTATGATATCAATGTGCACAAGACAATTTTATATTCATAATCACCTTAGAACAATATTCATTCAATAACATGAAAAATTAATATAGATACATCACGTAACATGCTAACATTGACAAAAAGGGTACAAGGATAAGTTAATGCCTATACTTCATAAGTTTAGGAAAGTAGTATAAAGAGTATTAGTAATCGGGTGCTAAATCCCATAAAACCTAACAATAACAACAATAGACATATGATAAATCTTAACAAAAATGATCCATTATTTGAGCTCATCATCTCCCCCCAACCTAAGCTCATGTTGGTCCTCCAACCGGTGGAACTCGATTCCTCTGCCTTGCTAAAGCTCTAAAGTCTCCAACTTTTATTTTTCCTAAAGGCTCTAAAGTCTCTGAAGTGGTACTCCAATATAATCCCTAATTTTTTTCTAGTCTTCTCCACCTTGGCCTCTTTTCCCCATCATTATATTGATAGTTCATGTGGTCTAGTATTGGCCATAATAGGATAGGTGGATAAAATATCAACATAAGCTGATAGTGCTACCTTGTCCTACCCAAATGCATATACTTAGTGACCCTCCTGACAAATACATGGTAATTCTATAATGATTTGGTCTTAGCTTGTTTCAACTCATCTAGAAATCCATTCCATCTAGGAGATAGATACCCAAACATTGTTCTAAAAAATGTGGCATCCATTTTCTCATAATTTAGGTATGTTTCCTCCCTAAAGGCCATGATCTTCCTCTTACGATTGGTATTTTAAAGAAGCTTGTGTCAGGTGTAGTATATTTCTAAAATTTTACTTGGTTCTTCCCTTAAGGGAAAAGGGGTATGAATCCCCTTGTCTCTGTGTGCTCTAAATTTTTGCCCCCACCTGACATCAATGCTCTCAAGAAAACATCTCCAATATATAACAATGGATTCCATTTCTGGTCATTAGGGATAGCATAGTTGTGCAAATAGAATCCACAAAGTGAATTCTTTTTTTTGTTAGAGAAGATTGATAATCTTCAAAAATTTCATGTGGGGTTTCAATGGAATGGTGTAAACTAGAAATTACCCTCAATAGTTTAAAATAAATGCTAAGCTCCCTTATGTGTTGTGCATATATCCTTGGGGAAGTTTTAAATTCTAGAATGTGTGGCACTAGATTCACCACATCATTCACCTTATCTTTTAATGTGGCAATCTCTGCATTCTTCTCCTCAATTTGCTCATTTTTATTTTGATCACTTCCTGCAGCTGGAGTTTTTCTCTACTCCATTCTTCTTCTTTTTCTTTCATATCTTTTCATAAAGCTAAGGCTACTATTTCCCATGAGAAAGCAAGAGGCTTGTGAATACCTACTAGCACATTTTATTCTACTCTAGTTCCTTATGTGCCACTTGTTCTGTAGTAGTAGCAGCAAGTTCAACTAACCCTATGTTTACCTACTCCTAGTCTCTTTTTGTCAGTAATTCTTGTTCACGGTGGGAAAATTGTCTTTCCTGTAACATTTTCTCATCTCCCTCCTCCTTGAACTCATATGTAGGTATCATTTCCTACTTCTCAGATGAGGAGGAGAATTTTGGGCTTTCCCTAGGAGGATAGTTGCAGATTAGCCTTTCTTCTTCACTAGGAGACGTGTGCATCGAGTTTGGTGATTCAATTTGTATGATTATTTTCCTTCTAGGAGATTCTACCTTCTTTGTAGGGTTTCCTTTGAATCTATGGCTTCTTCTTTAAGGCATACTAGTGTATAGTCCTAAATTTTTAGCACCCATGATTTTATTCTTATTAGGACCTATTAGACCCATTTGGCAATTTTGAGGTCTGAATATTTGTTATGGTTGATCTTGGAAAGATGATTCTTCTTTTCCCATCGTACCATCCTAAATAGTAAGAAATTAACTTGTACTCATTTTAGGATTATTTTGAGCTCACTTTAGTGGGTTTCTTATGGTAGGACCTCATATTTCACCTAAATGCATAATTAATTCAGATATAGGTCCTCCTCCTTCTTTAATCTCAAGGTTGGCTCTAAATTCTATGCATTTTTTCCTATTTTCCCCTCCATTCATAATTCATTTCCCTCTTAGGCCCTTTTACATGCATTTTACATCTCAAATTTTCCCCTAATTTCCTGACAAACAAGGCCTTTAAGACCTCCCTTTCAGCACACAACCCTAGGTCCCAGGCTGATTTTGACAAAGTCTGCCTAGATAAGGCTTACTTGGGTTGGCCTTGTCCTAGACTAGGTTGACTTAGGTTAGACTTGTCTTGAGGCATTTTCATTTATTGTTCTCCAAGCCCGGTGCAAGGTTGTTTCTCCTAGGTGCTAAATCGGGGTTGGCCTTGCAAAATCTAAGCCCCAAAATGTGTATAAAAGGAGACCTCTTCCTCTCATTTTGACATGATGACATACATGCAATCATTATTGATAAATTTATTGTGCATTAAAGAGATTCAAGTGAAATCAAATATCCATTGAAGACATTCATCAAGAATCTAACGTATTTTATTTTCTTCCAAGATCTAGCTCTTTTCCCCATTGGAGGCCAAACAAAGGAGTTTGACATCAAGGAAGGAGATCAACATTTTTACATCAACTCTCTCTCTCTCTCTCTCTCTCTCTCTCTCTCTCTCTCTCTCTCTTCCTCAATCTAACATTGAGGTGAATTACAAAATCTAAAACATGAGGTTTTGTCTTACATGATTTCCCTTTTTGGTTTTTTGTGTTGATTCAAAGTTGTTGCATCAACATTCCATATCATATTCTAAGGACAATTGCATCTACATCATATGATATATTCCATTGTTTAGATCTAATCTCTTCTACATTACAACATTCTTTCCCTTTCATCTAATTAATTTCAATTTTAATTCCTATACAGGGCTTTGACCAAGGCAAGCCCCTCCCCCACAATAATTTCCCCTTCTTTTCTGTGTGCAGGAATAGGTGACAGAGTTTCAGATATGAGAAATTAGTTATTCAAAACCGCTGTCAGGTCTACTAAAGATTCCAACAGCTTTTATACCTCCATGACAAGGCCAAGTTAGGAGGGCAAGGTTGATTTGATTATGCACTATCCTTTGGGTTTTCAAATTTCACAGTCAGATAATACATGTCTCAGAGTTCCAAATCCTAATCATTTTCCAGTTTCAACAATTTTCTAACAATCATTTCTAAATTTGAAGTGTGTTCCTCCTCTCCTAGCTTTCAAGGTGAGTTAATTTTTCTTCTCTTCATCTTGTGTTTCCTTTTATACATCATATCTGATATCATACTCAGTTAGTAATCATTTCATTTATCATAGTTTGCATTCCTTTCATAATCTCTCATATTAATTTACATATCACACACATCATAACTACAAAGGAATTCATCTTCAAACTCCATTTTCAAGTCTAAATCTAGCATTAGCATCCTTTCATCTCATATGGGATTTGCTAATCTGATTTGGGTTTGAGAGTGAATCCTTTGGAGGTATTCCAAATATAAAATAGGATATATACATTTCCCCCTTAACATCCTATATTTGGTGAGCCATATAGTGAACCCACAACCACTACTTGGTTCACCATTTCTTATGTTACATTTTGGTGAACTCAACTTATGACATTTCCATTCTGATTTTTGTGTTAGATCCCCTTTTGAATTTATATCTACTTAGTATGCATTATGTTTATCACTATTGTGTTACATTATATGCATCTAGATCTTTGTCTTCTACCTTTCATTTTTTGCTTAGATTTCCTTTCAATAAATTGCATTGTTTCATTCAATATATTTGCATTGTGAAAATAACAACAAAATTGCCTGATAGATCTAGTTCATTCTTAGATTGAATTTCATTTCATTTTGTCCAAACAATACAAAAATACAAAAAAAATTCATCCCTAGTTATTTCATCTCATTTTCAATGGAATTGTTATCTTCATTTGCTCATTCAATTTCAAGTTTTCTTCAAGATTTCCAAGATGTCCTATTTCATTCATATTATGACAATTTAGTTCTTCCTTCCTATAATGTTCACCCTCCCAAAATTGATCCCAAACCTAAGGACATTATGATTACCATCATTCCTTGTAAAGATTTCCCTTTGACCAAAGAGGCCTTCAATAACAATGATGATCTTTCTTATACAATGTTTATTCCTTATAAGGATAATTTGGTACAAGAGGATGATAATGTCACTATTTCTCCTATTCATAACCCACTTCCTATAAGTTTCACTGACATTCCTTCTATAGATGAGGCCTTAATTATCTATGTTTGTTCTTCTCCTAAACATACCTTAGAATTAGAGGATAACATCATTGATGCTTTTTATTTTCCTATGGAATCCTTTTGTTAGAATAACTGAGAGGGGGGGTGAATCAATGGCCTTAAAAATAATTCCAATAATCCAACCAAAACTTATATCACAAATATTATATCCTCTAGTTATCTTTCAGTCCCAATCCATTATCAAGAAGCAAGTTTCTCCATACTAAAAAAATTAGAGGAAGGAAGCTTTATGACACAAATAAATAGAACTAACTAATCGAAGCCTTCTGAAAATGCTAGAATTTCAACCTACTACAAAGATGTTTCCGACAGAGGCTGAAGATGGTTGAATTTTAAAAATCTAAAACCGACCCAGTTTGGGAAATCAAATTTCCTATCTCCAGAAAAAATCTTAGCTTTTCACGATGTGTTTTGGATTTTCGACCAAAGCCAAATCCGAAAGTTAGGTAGTTATTTTAAAGTTAGTTTAGTGTTTTTTCAAAATATTTTATAATAAGGGTTGTGTCTTTTCACCTTAAGGAGGTGTGAAAGCCACTCAAACACATATATATACATAATGTAAAATGTAAAGACAACACAATACAA
>MU223212.1:564010-579042 GCA_018584345.1 Thuja plicata
GAGGGCCTTTATTTTACATTTTTACACATCCATGACTAGAGAGCTATGGATCGATATTTGAGGCCTCATTCTTGAGCAACCTTGAATGGAATGATTCATAGAAGTGTGACAACATTTATGCACACAATTCTCAGTAAGCCTCTTACTTTTCTTTTCTTGCTTATCCTAACCATGTTGTCAAAATTCACATGATATAACCTTTTATGCCACAACCAAATGTCTTCATTTCTATCCAATAAACAAGTGGTCTCAATATTATCAAGATAGAATAGGTTACCTTTTATTTGTTCTCCAATACCAATAAACTTTCCTGTTCTATTGTAGATCTTTGTATTTTTGTTCTCAAATGCAATTTGGTGTCCTGTGTTATTCAGCTATGGAACACTCAATAGATTATAGTTAAGTCCTTTCACCCAATATGCATTTTCACATCTGATCAGATTATTCAACATGATGGTTCATTTTCCTTCAATTGGACAAGGTGAGTCATTATCCATCGTTACTGTTCCTCCATTATAATATTGAAAAGTTTCAAAAGTTTCCTTATCTCTAGTCATGTGGTGAGTACAGCCACTATCAATAATCCAGACATCATTTTTGCTAACTTTAGATATGAGTGTAGTTTCAACATACCTTTCTTCTTTGTCTGAATCATCCTCCATAGCAACAAATACTACCTCAACATCTTCATCAAACTCGGTGTCAGTATTTTCAGCTTTGTACTCAACCGTGTAACAATCCTTCTTACCTTTGTCCTTATAGTCTCCATTATCTCTTCTGTCAGAGTTTCAATTGCTTCTATAGTCTCAGTCATCACTTATGTTAAACTTCTTTTCATAAGATCTGTCATTGTTTCTTTCATCCTTTCTCTTGTTAAGGCATCTAGCAGCAAAATGTCCAATTTCTTTACAATTAAAATAGATCAATGGTAATTTACTTTTGTATCTTCCTTTACCTCTTTGCAATCTTCTAGCCATTAGTGCTTCAATTCCATCAAGTTCTTGTACATCACTATCACTTTCACTATCATTTCGCATAGTGTGTTTGTTACTAGATGTGCTTATTTTCATGGAAGATTTGAATGCAGACTAAATAGTTGGTAAGACACTATTGTCATAGTTGTTCATCTCAAATGAAATAAGTCTACCAATCAAACTATCAAGAGTAACATTGTTATTTTCTACTACTCTCATTTCTTGAATTGTAGATACTCTAATAGCATAAACAGGCAGTAAGGTTCTCAGTATTTTACTTACCACTATTTCTTCTTCAAGTACTCCTCCTACTCCACGGATAGCATTAAAAACTTCTTTTATTCTTCTACTGTACTAAGTGATGTTCTCTCCTTCTTTCATTTTCAGGTCATCAAACTTTCCTCTTAGGCTTTCAGCTTTAGCTCTCAGCACATTGGTGTCTCCTTAATGTACTAGCTTGAATTTGTCCCACATTTTCTTTGCAGTGGTGCATGATTTGACATCTTCAAATTCAGCATCAAATAGTGAAGAAGAAAGTTCTATCATCATAGAATCGTGTTCATGTTTATCTCTCAATTGATGAACAGTCAGAGGTCCAGTAGGTGTAGCATATTCAGTATCCAATTATTGTGTAACATCATTTCCAATACCTGGCAGATGAAGTCTTATCCAGCTTTGCCATGATGCAAATTTGTCTTTGTTCAACTTAGGCACATCCCTGTTACTCATCTTGTGATCTTTATCATGAGTCTTTAAACTCTCTTCCAAGCACCAAAGCTCTGATAATAATTGTTAGAATAACTAAGAGGGGGGGTGAATCAGTGGCCTTAAAAATAATTCCAATAATCCAACCATAACTTATATCACAAATATAATATCCTCTAGTTATCTTTCAGTCCTTCAAGATGTATACCTTAATTAATATTATCAAATATATACTGCTCAGTAAGATATATTGTTTATCTTTTCTAGCCTTTACCGAGTAGAAGTAATTAAACTTAGTGTTTACTGATCAATCCAGTTTTAGTAATGTGTAAAGTAAACTATCATTGCAATGAAAGAATTACACATTTGACACATGGATTTTTAATGTGGAAACCCTGTTAAGGGAAAACCACTTGGGATTGGTAACCTAAAATTTTCACTCTTCTGAAGTGAGCTCGGTGAAGAGCCAACCCTGTTAAAGGTTACAAATACACTGTTAAGTGTGACCTTGTTAGAGGATTCAAAACTAACAGCTTGTCTTTTGACCTAGCATTCACTATGTTGTCAACAAGAAAACCTTTTGATACTCTTGAGTATCTCAATACAATAAGGATGGTTAAATCCCACTCGGTTAAGAGATTTTCTAAATCAATGGTTAAACTAAAATAGTAAATGATCTGTTCAATAATACAACTTTAACTTGTAGATTTTCAGATCTATTTTTAGTCCACAAAATACCTCTTTGATAAACATTCTCTTAAATTCCTTTTCTCCCCTTCTTTCTTCTTTCTTCTCGGTAAATTCTTTGTCGTCTGTTGCTCGGTGTCTGTAGAATTTCTTGGCTCTCTTCTTTAGCCTGTATGGTCATATCTGCATAAAGACTTCTATCTTCATCATAATTATATTCAGCATTCCTCTCTTCATAATGAATTCCTTGTCTCTTTATATAGACATGATTTCACCATTCAATCTTCTTGTTTTCATCATAGATCACTTTCTTGATCCACAAATCTTGCCATGCTTTGCTTTATTTCGTAAAGCTCTGATTTAGTTTTATCCCACAAATCTCTCCTTGTTAACTGTGAATAAAATTAGCTTTAAATCTCCTTCTTATCTTTGGCTTATTTGATCAATGAAAATAAAACAATCAATCAGTTAACTCTAAAGATAGCTCCTATCAGCTAAGTGTTTTTGTTGCTCTCTATCTTCAGTTATGATCGGTGATTAACTTCAGTTAGCTCGGTAATTGACTCCAGTTGTCCTTGGTAACAACTTCAATTATGCTTGGTTACTACGGTTCTCGTAATACACTGTGAACTATCACAAATTTATATTTAAATTATTATGAATTTCAATACCAACCATGTTTGCCACTTCTTCTCATTATCTCCACCAGTCTGTTAGAAAAATCCAACCAAAACTTATGTCACAAATATAATATCCTCTAGTTATCTTTCAGTCCTTCAAGAAGTATGCCTTATGTAATTCTAACAAATATATACTGCTCGGTAAGATATACTATTTATCTTTTTCTAGCCTTTACCAAGTAGCAGCAATTAAACTTAGTGTTTACCGACCAATCCAGTTTTAGTAATGTGTAAAGTAAACTATCAAAGCAAAGAAATAAATACACATTTGACACATGAATTTTAACGTGGAAACCCTGTTAAGAGAAAAACCACTTGGGACCGTAACCCAAAATTTTCACTCTTCTGAAGTGAGCTCGGTGAAGAGCCAACCCTGTTAAAGCTTACAAACACACTTTTAAGTGTGACCTTGTTAGAGGATTCAAAACTAACTATTTGTCCTTTGACCTAGCATTCACTATACTATCAACAAGAAAACCTTTTGATACTCTTGAGTATCTCAATACATTAAGGATGGTTAAATCTCACTCGATTAAGAGATTTTCTGAATCAATGGTTAAAACTGAAACAGTAAATGATCTGTTCAATAATACAACTTTAACTTGTAGATTTTCAGATTTATTGTTGGTCAAAAAAATACCTCTCTGATCAATGTTCTCTTCAATTCCTTTGCTCCCCTTCTTTCTTCTTTCTATTTGGTGAATACTCTTTCTTCTCTTGTTCGGTGTCTGCAGAATTTCTTGGCTCTATTCTTCAGCATGTATGATCATATCTGCATGAAGACTTCTATCTTAACCAAAATTATATTCATCATTCCTCTATTTCATAATGAATTACTTGTCTCTTTATATAGACATGATTTAGCCACTTCAATCTTCCTTGTTTTTATCGTAGATCACTTCTTGATCTGTAAAGCTCGACATGCTTGCTTTAATCTATAAATCTCTCCTTTGTATTTATTCCACAAATATCTCCTTGTTATATGTGAATAAAACATGCTTTAAATCTCCTTCTTTGCTTTAGTTCAACTGATCGATGAAAATAAAGTAATCAATTAGTTAACTCTAAATATAGCTCCTACCAGCTAAGTATTTTTGTCGTTCTCTATCTTCAGTTCTGATCGGTGATCAACTTTAGTTAACTCGGTCTTTGACTCTAGTTGTCCTTGGTAACAACTTCAGTTATGCTCGGTTACTGCGGTGCTTGATATACACAGTGAATTGCTCGGTATTCTCTGTCCGTCGGTGTGCACTATCTGTCCGTGTTTACTGAACTTTTATCTTTTACCAACTCCATAACCTTTGTCTCCTCACTTCTTCTAATTTTATGACAATGTCTGTATGATCAATCAGATTATATCATGTTGACATCAATGACAATACAATACAATACATTAACTAATTTAATGTCTTGCATTCACTTTTGTAGCTCGGTGATGGTCAACTTATCATCTTCAAACATTCAATCAGTTATAGTTCATCACCTTTGAGATTAATGAACACAATCAATTCAATACCATTCAAGATACCCCTTAAAACAAATCAGGGATTTTTGTAAAAAGTGCTATGAAATCAGATTATCATATAGTACCATACATCTAAAACAATACTCAAGAAGATAATATCCTTAATGCCTTTCTTTCTACAAACCCAAATTTAGAACACAATGAGCCTAATCAAATTGACTCTATTCAATCTTCATTTCCTTCTCCACTTCTTTCTCCAATACAAATAGTTGGATCATCAACTCTTCAAGATGATGATTGGGGAACCTTAGATTTCACACCAACATTCCATGGCAAGAATAAGACACTTGAATTTGAGAATAAAACAACTCCATTTGATGAATGTGTGAATATTGATTGGCCCTCTTTGAATTTCAATCCACTTCCACCTATAGGAGCATCTTATCTTATTGATACATCAAACCTTCTTAATAAGCATTGTTTTTCAAAAGAAACTTTAGGTTTCCAACCTTCTCATTTTCCCAAACAATCTATACATTTATCCTCAAAACAAGAGACTATTTTGTTTGAGCTTCTTAAAACCACCTTAATTACTCTTCCTTTGAAAACAAGTGCAAAAATACCAAACTCAAACAAGACAATTCTTCCATTTGTATGTTTCATCAAATTCATGGTCATAAGACTAATGAATGTTATGATTTGAAGTGTAAAATTCAATAATTCATTGATTATGATATGATTCAAATGACATGTAACAATGAATGACACATTCTTCATAATCATTATAAATAGCATCTATAATCCTATTATGTTTCTCCTCACTATGTGACACTACTAATCCTATCCTTTGTAGGCTCATTATGGTGATGAAGTTTTAAGTCCAATCATAATTTGTGAGCAATATAATAGTCCTTTTTCCTTGTTTCCTCACTTGGGGGGAAAGGGTCCTATTGCACTCTCCTTTTTATCTCAAAGGATTCATTTTATCCCTTTTTTGACTAGTTTATTTTCACAATGACATTTTTTCTTGAATGCATTTGTTTTTTTACATAAGGATATTCTCTTTTTCAGGAGGTTGACATCTTGAGCTGCAACCTTATGCTTTCTTGAAAAAACATGCCTATTATAAATATAAATCACTTAGGGATTTTAATGTGTCCTTCCTCTTCTTCTTTCCCTACATCATTTGTAAGCTTTCCTTTTTATAGTATGATGTTCCTTTCTTGCAAACATTTTTTTGTTTTATATAAGGATCTTCACTTTTTCAGGAGATTTACATCCTGAGTTGCAACCTTATGCTTTCTTGAAAATGCATGTATATTATGAAATATCTAACACTTAGGAAACATATTAGATTTATTTCCTTTTCTCATTTCTATATTGGCATGTTTCTTGTATACAATGACATCCTTTCTGGCATGCATTTGTTCTTTTACATAAGAATATTGACATCATGTGTTGCAACCTTATGTTTTCTTGCAAGCACATATCTTTTATACATAAGAAACCATTTAGGGAACTTAAATGTGTCTTCTCTTCTTCTTTCTCTTTCTTTTTATTATATCTAATATCTGTTGTGATCTTGCATCTTTTATACTATGACATACCTTTTTACAAGGATTTATTGTTTTACACAAGGATTCTCATCCCGAGTTGCAATATTATGCTTTCTAGAAGGCACATATTATTAAATATATATAATCACTTAGGCAACATATTGGATATATTTTCTTCTCTCCTTTTGTAGGATCCATTATCTCTTTGTTGATCATCTCTTTTGTACTATGATATTCTCTCGTATATAGATTTATTGTTACGGGATCTTTCTCCTTCATGAGATTAGTATCCTCCGTACAATCTCTTCCTTACTTGGAAGTGTATATTTTGTATAATTGAGGTTGACCACTGAGTAGATATAATGTGTCATCATTCTTCTCTTCTTTTCATCTCTCTATGGTTTTATATTATTTTATGATGGTACATCCTTTTTGGCATAAGATACATTGTTTCACACAAGATAATGACATCTCTTCTTAAAAATCCTTTTAATGACTCAAAGGGAATGTTTATCATCTTCCTCATCATTTAATTTCTTTCCTTGATGACTTTATTACTTTATATGTGATATCTTTTCTATCACAATGTGTCTATTTGCTTTGAATTGCATATCTATTATGAACTAACTCTCATTAAGGGTGTATTATATATTTTGTCTTGCCTTCATACTTGGGGGAAAGATTGTTTGTATATTATTCTTCTCTCTTTTATCTAAGGATCTACTTTCCTTAGTATAGTGACATTTGTTTATCACGTCACATTATTTTCTTACAAAGAATTGTACGTTCTAATTCAAGATTCTCTCTTATGCAAGAGGTGTGCATCCTTGATCACAACCTCTTGTTTATTTGCAAAAATATGTGCATTATAAACAAATTCCCTTACTATGTGTTCCAAAGTTTGGCATCCTTCATCAAGAATCCCTATTTCACTTGGTAAAAGGGGCTAAATGGGTGCATTCATGTTCTTCTCCCCCTCTTTTTCTTCAAGCTATTATCTTTGTCCAAGAACTCCTCTTGAAGATAGATGTCTTGTAGACAAGATCCCTTCCTTTCAAGGGTCTCTTCCCACAAGAGGAATATCCTTTCATCATTATCTACTTTCTTATCTCATAAGATTCCACATTATTTGCTAAGTTCATGGAATACATTATTGTTTATGGTTATCTTCTTGTTGTCAGAAGTAGGTATCCTTGAATCTCTTCCTTAAGATGTCTCCTACATTGTCATCATAAGGAGGGGATCATACATACAACCTCCCTTGTACATGATGAACTATAACTGATTGAATGTTTGAAGATGATTATGTTGATGATCACCGAGTTGTAGAAAGTAAAATGCAAGACATTAAATCTATTAATGTATTATATTGTCATTGATCTCAACTTGATATAATCTAATTGGTCATATACATATTTTCATAGACTTCAAGAAACCAAAGAGATCAATTTTATGTTATTAGTAAACATAAAAATCTAGTGTACACCGAGTAACAGTAAACATCGACAAACAGTGCACACCGATGGACAGAGAAACCCGAGAAATTCATAGTGTAAACCGAGCACCGCAACACCAAGCATAATTGAAATGGTCACCAAGAAAAATTGAAGATGATGCCCAAGGACAACTGGAGTCAATGACCGAGCAAACCAAGAGTTGTTCACCGATCAAAACTAGAGTTAGGAAACGACAAAACACTTAGCTAGTAGGAGCTATATTTAGAGTTAGCTGATTGATTACTTAGTTTTCATCGACCAATTGAACTGAAGATTTAAAGCTAGTTTTATTCACAGTTGTCAAGGAGAAATCTATGGAATAAAACTAAAGCAAAGCTTTAAATATTAAAGCAATGCATGGTGAGATTTGTGGATCAAGAAATCTATCTACGTTAAGAACAAGAAAGAAATTAAATGGTGAAATCATGTCTATATAAAGAGAAAAGTAATTCATTATGAAAAGAGGAATGTTGAGTATAATTTTGGTGAAGATAGAACTCTTCATGCAAATCTGATCATACAGGCTGAAGGACACAGCCAAGAATTCTGCAGACACCGAGCAACAGCATTCACCGAGCATAAAGAAGTAAAGTGAGGAGCAAAGTAATTGAAGAGCATATTGATCAGAGAGGTATTATGGACTTGTAATAGATCTTAAAATTGGAAAGTTAAGTTGTATTATTGAACAGATCATTTATTGTTTCAGTTTAACCACTAATTCAGAAAATCTCTTAACTGAGTGGGATTTAACAGTCCTTAATGTATTGAGATACTCAAGAGTGTCAAAAAAAATTTCTTTTTGACAGCATAGTGAATGCCCAAGGTCAAAATACTAACCAATGGTTTTAAATCCTCTAGCAAGGTCGCACTTAACAGTGTGTTTGTAACCTTTAACAGGGTTGGCTCTTCACCGAGCTCACTTCAGAAGAGTGAAAATTTTGGGTTACCGGTCACAAGTGGTTTTTTCCTTAACATGGTTTCCACATTAAAAATCCATGTGTCAAATGTGTATATGGTTCATTGCTTTGATTTTTTTCTTTACACATTACTAAAATGGGATTGGTTGGTAAACACTAAGTTAAATTGTTGTTATTCGGTAAAGCTTAAGAAAAGGATAAATAGTATATTCACCGAGCAGTATATATTTGATAAGATTACTTAAAGGCATACATCTTGTAGGACTGAAGATAACTAGAGGTTTATATATGTGATATAAGTTTTGGTTAGATTATTGGATTAATTTTTGAGGCCACTAATTCACCCCCCCTCCCCCCCTCCCTCTTAGTTATTCTAACAATTGGTATTAGAGATGGTGTGCTTGGAAGAGATTTTAAAGACTCAAGCTAAAGATCACAAGATGAGAAAAAGGGATGTGCTTAAGTTGAACAAAGACAACTTTGCATCATGGCAAAGTAGGATAAGACTCCACCTATCAGGTATTGGAAATGATGTCACACAGTACTTGGATACTAAATTTGTTTTACCTACTAGACCTCTGACAGTTGATCAATTGAGAGAGAAACATGAACACAATTATATGATGATAGAAATTGCTTCCTCACTCTCTGATGTTGAATGTGAAGATGTCAAATCATGCACCATTGCAAAGCATATGTGGGACAAACTCAAGCTAGTACATGGAGGAGATACAAATGTGCTAAGAGCTAAGGTTGAAAGCCTAAGAGGAAATTTTGATGACCTAAGAATGAAAGAAGGAGAAAACATCACTCAGTAAAATAGCAGAATCAAAGAGTTTGTTAATGTTATTTGAGGAGTAGGAGGTGTAGTTGAAGAAGAAATAGTGGTATGTAAAATTATGAGAACCTTACTGTCTGTTTATGCTATTAGAGTATCTGCAATTCAAGAAATGAGAGCGGTAGCAAATAACAATGTTACTCTAGATAGTTTTATTGGTAGACTTATTTCATTTGAGATGAATAACTTTGACAATAGTGTCTTACCAACTATTCAGTCTGCATTCAAATCTTCTCTGAAAATAAGTAAATCAAGTCATAAACACACTATGAGAAATTATAGTGAAAGTGATAGTGATGAACAAGAACTTGATGAAATTGAAGCACTAATGGCTAGAAGATTGCAAAAAGGCAAAGGTAGATACAAAGGTAAATTACCATTGGTCTATTTTAATTGCAAAGAAATTGGACACTTTGATGCTAGATGCCCTAACAAAAGAAAGGATGAAAGAAATAATGACAGATCTTATGAAAATAATTTTGATAGAAGTGATGACCGAGATTACCGAAGAAACTGACAATCTGACAGAAGAGATAACCGAGACTACAAGGACAAAGGCAAGAAGGCTTGTTACCTGGTTAAGAACAAAAATGAGAATACTGACACTGAATCTGATGAAGATATTGAAGTAGTATTTGTTGCTATGAAAGATGATTCAGATGAAGAAGAAAGGTATGTTGAAACTGCACTCATATCCAAGGTTAGTAAAAATGATGTATGGATTATTGATTGTGGTTGTACTCAACACATGACTGGAGATAAGGAAAAGTTTGAAAATTTTGAATATTATAATGGTGGATCAGTAAGAATGGGTAATGACTCACCTTATCCATTTAAAGGTAAAGGAACCATCATGTTGAATAATCTGATCAGATGTGAAAATGTATATTGGGTGAAAGGACTTAAAATATAATCTATTGAGTGTTTCAAAGTTGAATAACACAGATCACCGAGTTTCATTTGAGAACAAAAAGGCAAAGATCTATAATGAAACAGGAAGGTTGATCGATACTGGTGAACAAATAAAAGGTAACCTATTCTATCTTGATGATATTAAGACCACTTGTTTATTGGCTAGAAATGAAGACATTTGGTTGTGGCATAACAGGTTATGTCATGTGAATTTTGACAAAATGGTTAGGATAAGAAAGAAGAGAAAGGTAAGAGGCTTACCGAGCATGTCAAAACCTGACCATGTCATGTGTAAGAATTGTCAAAAAGGTAAAAGGAAAAAATCTAGTTTCAAGAGAAAAACCTACACATCTAATGCTATTCTAGAATTATTCCACACTGACTTATGTGGACCAATGAGAAAAAAGAGCTACTGTGGTGATAGATACTTCATTCTGTTTGTTGATGATTATTTCAGGATGATGACTATCATGTTCTTAAAAGATAAATCAGAAGAATTTAAGATGTTTAAATGGTATAAAGATATAGTTGAAAAGAAAAGTGGAAAAGAACTGAAATGCTTAAGATCAGATAGAGTAGGAGAATTTATTTATGATGAATTCACTCTTTTGTAATCAGCATGGAATTACAAGATAGGTTTCTGCACTGAGAACACCACAACAAAATGGGATTGTTGAAAGAAGGAATAGATCAATTGTTGATTGTTCCAGAACACTAATGACTGAGAAAGGCATCACACAAACATTCTGGAGAGAAGTTGTAAGTACTACTGTCTATACATTAAACTGAGTTCAATTGAAGAAAGGCACCAATAAGACACATTATGAGCTATGGTATGGCACACCAAATGTAAGTTACTTTACAATTTTTGGAAGTCAATGTTATATATTGAAAGATGGTAGAAATGGAAATCTTGACTCCAAAAGTGATGAAGGAATATTTATAGGATATTCTACCAAAAGTACAACTTATAAATGTCTTAACAAATCCTCGAACAAAATCATTGAAAGTGCAAATGTTAAAGTGGATGAATTTACTGAGAAAAATGATGAGGAAAGCATAAAGGAATCGGAAGATTACAACAGATTTTTCTACAGAGAAGAACCTGACACTCTGCCCGAGAAATAGTGTATCACTAGTGAGCGACAAAACAATGCAATTGAGCAACAAGATGCACACACCGAAAATCAGGAAATTTCTCACAATGATGAATAGAGTGATGAAGATCAAAATGAAGGTCAAGATTATGATCAGAATAATGAACAAAGATCTGAACTGGTACTTGCTAAGTATGTCAGAAGACACCATCCACAGGACCAGATCATAGGAGATAAAATAACTAGAATGAGAATAAGAAGTAAGTCACTGAACACTAGATGTTTGATTTGTGATTTTGAGCCTAAATCTGTTAATATGGCACTTATGAATCAAGAATAGGTTAGTGTTATGAATGAATAAATTGAACAAGTTGAGAAGAACAAGACATGGACTTTAGTACCTAGATCGAGTGACAAAAATTTCATTGGTACCAAATGGATATTCAGAAACAAACTGAATGAGAATGGAGAAGTCACAAGGAACAAAGCAAGACTGGTATGCAAAGGGTATGCACAAGAAGAAGGTATTGACTATGGAGAAACCTTTACACCCATTGCTAGATTAGGAGTAAGAATTCTACTTGATTATGCTACTTTCAAAGGATTCAAAGTATACCAAATGGATGTAAAATCTGCATTTTTGAATGGAATACTATAAGAAGAGGTATACATTGAACAACCTGAAGGGTTTGTTGATCCTAACAAGAGGAACATAGTATGTAGACTACACAAAACCTTGTATGGATTGAAATAAGCACTAAGAGCATGGTATGAAAGACTTCACTCTTATCTTATTAGTATTGGATTTGTAAGAACAAGTCATAACAGTAATCTATATTTAAAAGAAGATACTGATGATAACATTCTGATTGCTGAGATATTTATTGATGATATCATATTTGGAAGTAATGATATGTTATACAAATCATTTGTTGATGAAATGTGAAAAGAATTGGAGATGTCAATGTTTGGAGAGATCAATTTTTTTCTTGGTCTACAGATTCTACAACAGGATGTAGGCATCTACATCACACAATCCACATACATCAAAGAAGTTCTAAAGAAATTCAAAATGGAAGACTCCAACCCAGTTGGAACACCTAATGCAACCGGATGCAAATTGACAAAGGAAGACAAGACAACTGAGGTAAATTAGACCTTATATAGATCCATGATTGGAAAACTAATGTATGGTGTACATACTAGACCAGATATAACACATGCAGTTGGTATAGGAGCAAGATTCTCTGCTAATCCCAAGGAATCACACATGACTTATGTTAAAATAATTATGAGATATTTGAAGAATATCGAAGACTATGGTCTATGGTATAATAAAGAAGGCAAATTTGAGCTACAAGTCTATACAAATGTTTATTGGGCTGGAAAATTGATGATAGGAAGAGCACAAAAGGAGGAGCATTATTTATGGGTGACAGACTTGTCACATGGATAAGTAAAAAGCAAGGATACATCTCTCAATCTACTGTAGAAGTAGAATATGTGGTTGTTACTACAAATTTCTCTAACATTGCATGGATCAAACAATTGTTGAAAGGTATGAATATGGAAATCCTTGATCCAGTGATTATCTATTGTGATAACACAAGTTCTATCAACATTTCCAAGAACCCTGTGATGCATGCTAAGACAAAGCACATAGATATCAAGTATCATTACTTAAAGGAACAAGTACAAGAAAAAGAGGTGACACTAGAATATGTACAATCCAAAGAATAATTAGTAGACATATTCACAAAGTCATTGCCAAAAGATACATTTGAGTACCCGAGGAAGAGACTAGGGGTCTGACCCTTGTCTGCTGGTCACTAAGCTGACTAGAAGGTTGCATCATCCTATACATTATCACAAGATCAATCATGTTGATGTCGACAGAGATATGGACTGCAATGACATATCAGTACAAGAAGGTACTTATCAGAACTGAAACCCAGAGATATTATTGGCTACTACAAAGATGTATTGCTAATGGACAAGAGAGATGGAGAGGGATATGTTTTTGTTTGGCATTGTTTTCAAAGGGAGAGAGATATCCAATAATGAAATATCATGTCAGGGAGAGAGATTAAAAGAAATATCCATCAAAGAGAAGAAATTGTCAAAGGGAGGGAAAAGAACATCCAAAGGGAGAGAAAGCTTCCAAGAAGAGAGATATTCAATGAATTAACCATCCATCCAAGGGAGAGTATTGGAGAAGAAATTATACAACAAAGGGAGAGACAGAAACAGAATCAGAAGTTGCTACATCTATCTAGTGAAGGGAATGAAGAATGAAGAAGACACTCTGCAAGAATCAAATCTAAGCTAGAAGAGCTTACAAAGAGTCAGATATTTGTATTGGTTATAGAAAAATATGTTTGGTATGATATGGCATATTTCATATTGTATTAATAGTATGTTGCCAAAAATGCCAAAGGGAGAGATTGATGAACTATAACTGATTGAATGTTTGAAGATGATAAATTTGATGATCACCGAGCTGCAGAAAGTAAAATGCAAGACATTAAATTAGTTAATGTATTGTATTGTCATTGATGTCAACTTAATATAATCTAATTGGTCATATACATATTTCCATATACTTCAAGAAACTAAAGAGATAAAGTTTATTTTATCGGTAAACATAAAAAGACAGTGTACACCGAGTGACAGTAAACACTGACAGACAGTGCACATCGACGGACAAAGAACCCCGAGCAAGTCACGGTGTAAACCGAGCACCGCAACACCAAGCATAACTAAAATATTCACCGAGAAGAATTGAATATTATGCCCGAGGACAACTAGAGTCAATGATCGAGAAAACTAAGAGTTATTCACCGATCAAAACTGGAGTTAGGAAATGACAAAACACTTAACTGGCAGGAGCTATATTTAGAGTTAACTGATTGATTACTTTGTTTTCATCGACCAGTTGAACTGAAGATTTAAAGCTAGTTTTATTACAGTTGTCAAAGAGAAATCTACGGAATAAAACTAAAGCATGTTGAAATATGTTCGTTCGTGTTTACTAAAATGACATAAACAATTATTATATATATATAATGAGAGATAGAATATATATTAAATTAAATATATAATATATATTAATATAATATATCAAACAATAATCATGTTCTATATATATATATATATATATCACAAAATAATAAATAATATTGAATCGACTACATATAATATAAACATGGCTTAACATATTATTAGTCACGATACCTATCGTGATTGACATACATGACAGTCACGATAATATCGTGACTGTTCATGTATGACAGTCACAATAAGTATCGTGACTGTTCATACTTCCTTTGTTAATTGCCGACTGTTATACTAAACAGCGAACATGTTAATTATATCGTATGTTATCAACAGTCACCATTTATAATAAGATATGACTGTTGATAGTCAATACTCATTCGGTTCAATATAAATAGTTGATATTCATTGTAAAATCAATCAATCACAATGGCAATTGTATTCTACAGCGAATATCAACTATCTACAATATATTAGTTTTATAATATCTTCTGATCCAATTTCCTTAACATGGTATCAGAGCCAGGTTAATAAAGAAGATAATATATATAAAACCCTACATAATACATATAGCTGAGCATATTTTTTAAAACTCTTATAAAAATAAAATTATGGCTCACTGTATGAGGATGGAAGACAGACTAGAAGGTC
>MU223212.1:583204-602746 GCA_018584345.1 Thuja plicata
CAAACAATAATCATGTTCTATATATATATATATATATATATACATATATATATATATATATATATATATCACAAAATAATAAATAATATTGAATCGACTACGTATAATATAAACATGGCTTAACATATTATTAGTCACGATACCTATCGTGATTGACATACATGAAAGTCACGATAATATCGTGACTGTTCATACTTCCTTTGTTAATTGCCGACTGTTATACTAAACAGAAAACATGTTAATTATATTGTATGTTATCAACAGTCACCATTTATAATAAGATATGACTGTTGATAGTCGATACTCATTCGGTTCAATATAAATAGTTGATATTCATTGTAAAATCAATCAATCACAACGGCAATTGTATTCTATAGCGAATATCAACTATCTACAATATATTAGTTTTATAATATCTTCTGATCCAATTTCCTTAACAAAGCAAAGCTTTAAAGATTAAAGCAGTGCATGGTGAGATTTGTGGATCAAGAAAGCTATCTATGTCAAGAACAAGAAAGAAATTAAATGGTGAAATTATGTCTATATAAAGAGACAAGTAATTCATTATGAAAAGAGGAATGTTGAGTATAATTTTGGTGAAGATAGAAGTCTTCATGTAGATCTGGTCATACAGGCTGAAGGACATAGCCAAGAATTTTGTAGACATCGAGCAACAGAGAAGCAACAACATTCACCGATCTAAAAGAAGTAAAGAGGGGAGAAAAGGAATTGAAGAGCATATTGATCAGAGAGGTATTATGGACTTACAATAGATATGAAAATCTGCAAGTTAAGTTGTACTATTGAACAAATCATTTATTTTTTGGTTTAATCATTGATTCAGCAAATCTCTTAACCGAGTGGGATTTAACAGTCCTTAATGTATTGAGATACTCAAGAGTATCAAAAGGTTTTTCTTGTTGATAGCATAGTGAATTCCCAAGGTCAAAAGACTAACCAATGGTTTTAAATCCTCTAACAAGGTCACACTTAACAGTTTGTTTGTAACCTTTAACAGGGTATGCTCTTCACCGAGCTCACTTCAGAAGAGTGAAAATTTTGGGTTACCGGTCCCAAGTGGTTTTTCCCTTAACAGGGTTTCCACGTTAAAAATCCATGTGTCAAATGTGTATATGGTTCACTGCTTTGATGTTTTTCTTTACACATTACTAAAACAGGATTGGTCGGTAAACACTAAGTTCAATTGCTGCTATTCGATAAAGATTAAGAAAAGGACAAATAGTATATTCACTGTGTAGTATATATTTGATAGATTACTTAAAGGCATACATATTTTAGGACTTAAGATAACTAGAGGTTTTATATATGTGATATAAGTTTTGGTTGGATTATTGGATTAATTTTTTAGGCCACTGATTCACCCTCCCCTCTCAGTTATTCTAACAGTACATTATATGCACTTTTTATTTATTTGATCCATAGACTGGTCGCAAAACATGGATTCACATTGAGATCTCCATAAAGACTAATCCTTGAACATGGATTCACAATAGAATTTCTAATTCTAATCCTTAGACAAGGATTCATATAGAATTTCCAAGGCTAATCCCTAGACATGGATTCACACATAATTTCCATAAGACTAATCCCTAGACATGGATCTATATGGAGATGATGGTTTCCATAAGACTGATCCCCCCAAAGTCACCCTGTGTGCAAAAAAAATCCACCTTGTGCATAAAAAGGTAAGAGTTGACTAGCATAACACAATTTGCTAGACTAGAATCTCTCTCTCTCTCTCTCTCTCTCTCTCTCTCTCTCTCTCTCTCATGGTTATGATAGTAGGTTAGACCATGGAGTTGATATCATCTTTTTTGATGTTCTTCTTCTTCCCATGTGATCATTTTTGCTCTTGCAATAGCTTTTGAGATATTATATTAGTCGATGGGATATTTTTGGTCGAGGTCTCCTCCACTAGTTGATTTAGAATTTTTTTTACTTCTTTTGTGTTTTTTGCCTTTGCTTTTGATTTTTACTTTTTGCTTTGTTTTCGTTCCCTTGTGCATGGGTGTGGATTTAATATCCTTGGTTTGGGGGCGTAGATCCTTAAACTTAGTGATGTCTTATCTCTTTGTAATTTGCCTATATGCATCAATATCTCTCTCTCATCATTCATTCTTCTATCTCTTCATTTACCATGAGCATGATCATGTCTCATACTACCGCTAAAGAAGGGGTTAAATTTATCATCCTAAAAAGCAAGCACTTAACTTGTGCTCATTTTAGGATCATTTTGGGCTCACTTTAGTGTGTTTCTTATGGTAGGACCTCATATTGCACCTAAATGCATAATTAAATCAGATATAGGTCCTCCTCTTTCTTCAAACTTGAGGTTGGCTCCAATTTCTATGCATATTTTCTCATTTTACCATCCATTAATAATTCATTTCCCTCTTAGGTCCTTTTACATGAATTTACATCTCAGAATTTGTCTTGGTTTCCCGACAAACAAGGCCTTTCAGATCTCCCTTTCAGCACACAACTCTAGGTCCCGGCCTGACTTTGACAAAGTCATCCTAGACAAGGCCAACTTGGGTTAGCCTTTTCATGGACTAAGCTGACTTAGGCCAGCCCTGTCTTAAGGCATTTTCATTTATTGGGCTCCGGGCCCAGTGTGGGGTTGTTTCTCCTAGGTTCTTAATTGGGGTCGGCCTAGAAAAATATGAGCCCCGAAATGTGTATAAAAGGAAACCTCTTCCTCTCATTTTGAAATCATGACATATGTGCAAGCATTATTGAGAAGTATTGTGCATTCGAGAGATTCAATTGCAATAAAATATCCATTTAAGGAATTCATCAAGAATCCAATGTATTTTCTTCCAAGATCTAGCTCTTTTACCCATTGGAGGCCAAGCAAAGGAGTTTGACATCAAGGAGATCAACATTTTTACAAAAAGTCTTCCATATTCTCTCTCTCTTCTTCAATCCAACATAGAGGCAAATTACAACATATAAAACATAATTTTGTGTCTTACATGATTTCCCTTTTTGGTTTTTTGTGTTGAGTCAAATCTATTGCATCAACATTCTTGATCACATTCTAAGGACAATTGCATCTACATGGTATGATATATTCCATTGTTTAGATCTAATCTCTGCTACATGTCATTATTATTTTAATTTCATCTACTTTATTTCAAGATTGATTCCTATACAGGGCTTGACTAAGGAAAGCTCCCCACCCACAATAATTTTTCCTTCTTTTCCAATGTGTAGGAACAGGTGATGAAGTTTTAGATCTCAGGAATTAGAGATTTAGAACCAGTGAGAGGTCTGCTACAGATTCCAATAGCTTTTTTAACTCTAGGAAAAGGCTGAATTAATTTGGAACTATCATTTGTGTCTGCAAATTTCACAGTGAGAAAATACAGGTCTTAGAGTTCCAGATCTAGAACGGTTTCCAGTTCTAACAATTTTATGACAGTCAGCTCCATATTTGAGGTTTGTTCCTCCTCTCCTAGCTTTCAAGGTGAGTTCATTATTATTATTTTCATCTTGAATGTCCTTTTATACATCAGATCTGATATCATATTCAGTTAGTAATTATTTCATTATCATATTTTGCATTCCTTTCATAATCTTGCATATTAATTTACATATCATACACATCTTAACAATAAAGGAATTCAGCTTAAAACTCTATTTTCAAGTCTAGATCTAGAATTAGCATCCCTTCATCTTATTTGGGATTTTCTAATCTGATTTGGGTTTGAGAGTGAAGCCTTTGGAGGTATTCCTAATGTAACATAGGATATCTAAACATTTCCCCCTTAACATCCTAGATTTAGTGAGCCATATAGTGAACCCACAACCACTACTTGGTTCACTATTTCTTATGTTACACCCGCTTATTTTCACTCTCCCCAAGCTCCATTTTAAATTTTGGCGAATCCTCATGGGACATGTCACCAATGGCGATATGTCCCTGGGTTTTTGGGGCCCAAATTTCACCCAGAGCCTGATGTTTGGGTCTTATTAGTATATTTTGATGTGTGGTCACCCTGGATCAATTTTGAATCCCAAAATGATGGAGTAAGTATATAAACCCCCTATGTCTCCTTATTTGGATATATATTCATGATATAAAACTTTTACAATCAAGCTATTAATATTTCAAGAAAGCAAGAGCAATTGAATTCACGATTTGAAGGCAAGCACCCAAGATCAAGATTTGTAATTATTCAAGATCATTCAAGTCAAAGGAATTCTTATCCATTTGATGCAAGTTTCTCTCCCATGATGGCCAAGTAGAGGAATTCTCAATTCAATCAAGAAGGTACATCTCTCTATCCTTCTTTGCAAGTGACTATCAAGCATACCTACATTCAAGATCTGGGAGTGATAGTCATAGATCTATGCATTTGCGAGGGCATCCTTGATTCTAAACTACATTCTAAGGTCAACTCTTTAGATCTCAAGTACGTTTCAAGTATCTTCATGGGCATGAGAGATGTCTAAATCTATACTTGAGGGTTTATGCAAGGTGAATATATTATTTTCTTTTACATTTATTTTCCTTTATGAAATTTAATTCTATTCCTAAGGTTGATTCCTAAACAAGGGTTTGACTGAGGCAAACCCCTTTATCCAACCTTTTCTTCATTTTTATATGTGTAGGAATAGGCTACAAATTTGTCAGAGATGATCTGGGTAGAACGGGAACAACCAAATGATCTTTGAAAAACTCAGACGAAAACACTAGGTACATGTTTCCATTCCCATCATGTCCCATGTTCATTTTTCCATTGCCACCATGTACCCTACTTTTCGAGATCTGATTTTAACTGTAGGTCCAATCTGTCTTTTAGTTTCCGTATCCGTAAATTTTTTCTCATTTCCTGTCTATTACAATATGTTTTTACCAATTTTTCTATATCTTTTTTCATTAATCATTTACATTACTATATTTCATCAATCACATATTTTAGAAAAGTATCATTGTCCCACTTAGTGTTTGAGTCTAAACTCTTTGACCTAGTGGGGCATCTTACTTCCAAAATGTATGGTTAATGAAAAGGATTAGTGATTTTGCCTATATATATCATTTCTTCCCTTTTCACCATTTATATTTTTGGTGAACCTGACTTGTAACACTTTAATTCTATTTTTTGGTAGTTAGATCCTTTTTGCATTGATAGATCTACATTCTATGGAATACATCTTTGTTGCATTGTATGAATCTAGTTCACTATTATATGCATGTTTTCAATTAGATGTGCTTTTCATTGAACAAGATTACTAGATTTTAGTTGAATTGCATCTCTTTTGAATATTAAGCTTAGATTTATATTTCCTTCATTCTCTTGTGCATGAGTGTTATTACTTTTAGTCCTACTTATAGCATTTCAGTTAGGACAAGTCGTAGACTTATGGGTTCATTTGACCCCAGGCCTTCTTTTGACCCCAAGCCTTCTTTTGACATCAATCCTATCATGGAGAACAACTATTCTCATTCTTCTCATGATAAATATGAAGTCCTAAGAGTCCCTCCTATGCAAGTCCAAAAACTTTCTCATGACTTTGAAAAATTTGAGCAATGGTTAGGACAAGAAAAATTTAATACCGAGGCCATATCCATTGTAGAAGGTTTGAGGAATATAATTCTTAATGGTGAGCATGGTGTTAATATATTCCATAGTATATCTCATCTCATTGATAATAATGTTAAGCCTCTTAACGATTGTGCTCAAGAGCTAGGTTTCATTCCACCTACCTCTAGTGTTGAGACCTCCATGCCTATTTCTACTTCCATTTCTAGTGTGTCCACTTATGCTCCACCTGTCATAACCACTTCCATTCAAAGCCTCAATCTTACACATGTTAGAAATCCTAATCCTATTGTTTCCACTATTCCTTCAAGTATGTTGTGTGTTTCTTTACCTTCATCAATTCCCACTTGAAATAGTGTTCTATATTCATACTCTACTATTCCTTTCATTTCCCATAATGCTCCAAAAATTTCAAACATATCTCCTACAGTTCTTTCTACTAATTCCACTACTAGTAGCCTAGCTCAAACCGTGTCTTGCAGAAACAAATTGTTTCCATGACTCAATCCAAGTTCAACATTCCTACTTGTGATATTTCTAGTCCTTTGTCATTATATATCATCCATGTTGTTATCTCACAATACATGGAGATTCCCCATCTTGAGACTTATAATGGTAAAGGTGATCCTTTGACCCATGTCAAAATCTTTCAAACGTTATGTAGTTATTTTTCTCGTGATCATAGGTTCATGGATAATTTTTTTACTGGAACCTTTCAAGACAAAGCCTTGCAATGGTATGTTCTTTGCCTCCTTACTCTATTGACTCTTTTCGACATCTTGCTAATGCTTTCATTCAACAATTTCAAAACAATATTGGTCCTAAGATTTCTTTGACTGATTCAATGCCTTGTGAACAAGGTGTTAAAGAAAAAGTGACCAATTTCATTGGTTGATCTAAGCATTTTCGTGCTCATATTTCTTATCATGTGCCTAATATTGATGTACAACATATTTTCATTTCTAATTTACAAAAAGACATTAGAGATAAGATAATACTATCTATATTTTCTCTTTCACTCAATTATGTGTAGCACTTCATATTTATCAGCTTCAAGTGAGTCAGTTTGAGAGAAAAACTCTAATGGATCCGGTTGATAAGAGTGATGCCACATCCAACAAGTTTAACAAGTTTCAGAAACCAAAGAACTTCATTACGATCAATAATTCATCCAACAATGTTTATGATCAAGCGACGGAAACATCCAAAGGTGTGGCTCCTTTGTCATCTATTTGTAGACCTTCTCATGATTTTACTCAACTTTTTGAATCTTTGTGTTGGCATATCTGATGCAGTGATGGTAAGTGAGTTTTCCAGATGTCATGATGCAGATTTGATTACAGGATGATCAGATATTATGTTGTCATTGATGTCAACTATTGACTTTATGTTCTTAGTGTGTTGCCAAGCATAGTTGCGTTGAATGAAGGATTGGAATGATTTTTAGTGGTTGTTATCTTTATGGGAGACTTAGGTGTGTCTTTGGATGTCTAATGCATGACTGCTACTGGTGAAGTGACCTTATGTGAAATTTGTGATCGGTTGAAGTATAATAGTGCAACTGCTATAACATTTAATGACAAGTGATAAATGATTTGAATGTCTTGTCAAATATTTGTTGTGTCTTGTACAGGTGTGGTCACAGGATATGGTTTTCAATAGTGTTCAGATGCTATAGTTGTAACTGCAACTACTTTATGTGACTAGTGTGCAGGATAGGTGACCGGTGAGAAGAGACAGAGTTATTAACAGGTTACAATGTTTATGTTCTTGAGCAACATTTGATAAATCTTTGATCGGTGATCAGTGTTGAGGTTGTGGTGGAATCGATTGATTAAGTCACGATCTGGTGACGTGCCTTCATGATTTGAGGTGATGATCTTGCATCACATTGTTCGATGCTAGTGTGTGGAGAAGATTCTAGAGGAAGCTTGTGCTTGGTCAAAACGTGTTTGACTCCTTGACACGATATTTTATGTAAATCATTGTATTAGTCGACGCGATAATGGAAATATGTTTTCTATATTTAATTTTTTTTGTGGCACGTTGGATTTGAGCGAGATGTTTGAAATTCCAATTGAGGGTTTGATTAAGGCGGTGGACTTAAAAGTTTAGTATATATTGGATGAAGTTGGAAGTTATGATTGTTGATCGTGTGTTGGAAAAGTGTGGTGAAAAGTGGGAGTTGTGATCAAGCCAGGGAAGAGTTAAGTGTGTTGAGAAGAGATTGTGTGCTTCAATGGATCTGATCAAGCAGAGGTAGTGTTTTTTTACAGATCATTATTTATGTTGTTCCCTAACAGTTGCAGCAGGTTAAATCCCTTAACAAGGTATATCCTAACAGATCTTTGTTGTAAATCCTCTAACAAGGTGACTCTTTGACAAGTGTTTAAATCCCTCTAACAAGGCTACTCTTAACAGGGTAAAGGTCCTAACAGGCCTAAGGAAAATACCTTAACCAAGAGGGAGAGGGAGAGGGAGGGTGAGAGAAAGAGAGAGAAGGGGGAGAGCGTGAGAATAGGATAAAGATAGAGAGGAGTAAAATATTCAGATTTCCTCATAACCCATATGGGTTATGTAACCTAAATACAACATTTACATTTCTTCATAACCCATACGTGTTATATAGGACTAAATTTTTTCCCTTAATTCTACATAACCTGTACGGGTTTTGTAAAACTAGGAACCGGAGAGAGAGAGAGAGAGAGAGAGAGAGAGAGAGAGAGAGAGAGTGTGTGTGTGTGATGTGGGAAGGAAGATGAGAGAGAAAAAGAAGAGAGACAAGCATGTATGCAAACATATATATAGATAAAAATTCTATACATATGTGTAGTAAATTCTAAGTTTACAAGCATACATTTTGATGTCTTCATAACCCGTACGGGTTATGAAACACTCAAAATTATGGTTTTAGTTCTACATAACCCGTATGAGTTATGTAAAACTACGCATGGTACTTTTTTACTTTTCAAAACCCGAGTGGGTTATTTTGCACATTAAAACTCATACAGGTTTTGGCTTGGTAAGAGGGTTGGAAAATGACCCTAAGACTTGCAAGCCCATTTTCCCTCCATTTTTGTCCCTTTACACATTTTTTCATCTCCCAACATGATTTCTCGACTTCGTTGTCATCAGATTTACAAATGATCAAGTGGGTATCTCTAAAATTACCATCATCATCTCACACATCTTCTCAGCTTTCTGACCATATAATTTTTTCTATTTTTGGACAACATTAGCATAGTAAACTTTAATTTTCTTTACTAGTGTCTTGACAGTCCTTACAGACACATGTCTACCATTTTTAATAACTTTTGATCTACTTGACCAAATTCAAAACAAATTACATATTATTGTTCTACACTAGATTCTATGCACTTTTTTAAAAAAAAAGTTTACATTTTTTATTATTGTGATGCAAGTTATGTCCAGCGCACGAACTTGTACCCAATTTTCAAGATGTGGACACTTAACAAAATCATAAATATAAAAATACTCAACATAAAATACACAACTTCTAGATCTCACTCTTACCTATCATCCTACCAAAGGGTTTTGAAAACTACCAAATCTAGCTATATATTTTGTGAAGTGCATGAAAAAACAACTATGTTATGTTTTTCTGCAAAAATCAGGAGCAGTTTTTCGTGCACGAGAGGTTTGACCCTCTTAATCTTATCCATTTTAAAAAAAAAAAGTTAGTATTTTAGAAACTAAATTCAAAGTACTACAATTCTTATTCTTTGCACAACTCCTAGTTTTGAGTGCATGACCCTCAAATCTCTCTGTGAAGTTCAGGTTTTTCTGAATTCAGGAAAATAATAATAATAATAATAATAAAAATAAAAATAAAAAAAGCCACTGATACCTCATTTTTGTTCACCGTCTTGGTGCACTTACCCTAATATGCTAATTATATTATAATATAATAATAATAATAATAATATAGTATAATATGATGTTATAATAATAAATATAGTATAATATGATATATAATACAATATATATTTATATTAATATAATATTAACTTTAATATTTTTTATGTTATTAATATAAACATATCGAATATTGAAAGTTATCGAACTCCAATATGGTTTGGGTATCTCCAATATGGTTCGAATATCCAATATATTTCGAATATCTAATATCTTTTGGATATCTGATATGCCTAGTATTTTGCCATGGCTAGATGTACTAACACCAAGCTAACTAAAAAGTCAACAAGGATTTTTGCATTTTTAGGCAAATAAAAAGTTTTTTTTCATATTGTCACGTTTTGACCCCTCATGATCATGCACATACCCTAATATACAATATAATGTATATATTATATATAGTATTTTTTTTAATATTGTTCAAAATAGACATTTTTTATTTTTTTTCTTTAGTGCCATTTGAAATGAACATTATTTTTTGCTTTTAAAAATGGATATATTTTTCAAACATACATTCATTTTGCTTTGGTTCTTACCAATTTGGATTCAAATTCCAACATATCTCCTTGGTATTGGTCATATTCACTATTTTTTTTACATATTTCTTATAGAACTTACAATGTCACAAACTACTCTATTTGACAACCCAAACTCCAAACTTGGGTGCCCACCTTTTCTTGATTCTAAAATTCAAAGATGCTCGTGACAAGTGTACTATTGGTAAAGATTTTTAACACATTATAGAGTCACACATGACTATACCACACCACTTAAAGTGGGATGGCTACATCCTCGTAAAACCAAATTACCACTACAAATGAAATTCAATCGTAGAACAAAATCATAGAAGATAAAGAGGCAAGTCTATATAAAATGAATTAAGAAAAGCAAACAAAAACAATGCAAATGTATTGTAATCTAGGTATTCTAATTGAGTATTGTTGAAAATTGAGCACTCGCCAAAATCTAGGTACTCCCCAATACTTATCTACAAGTCCGAGTCCATATGAATTGCTACACCCAAAAACATGGCTGACCTGTGAACATTTTCTCTGAAATCATGAAATGTGACCGTTGGTTTGACTAGTCCGTTAACAAGACCGTTATCCTCAACTCTCAGTGGTGCAGTTACTATTAAATTTCCATTATTTTTAAATACTATTTTGTTCACCAGCACGCAACTGTTGTTTCATCATTCCTAAGGCAGATCATCTTCTAGAGCGTCTCTAATGGCGAATTTCTGAGTAATTCATTTTGTGGGAGAGGATCCGCTGTAATCATTTGGGCTTTTGTGAAATGCAAACTATGCAGATTCGGGAAGATGGCAAGGAGATTCGATCTAAAGCCAACGAGCTACTGCTGAGAGAAGAATGGGTAGAAGCCATAGCTCTGTATTCTCAATATATCGCCTACTGTGAAACCCAAATAGAAGTCTCCAACAATGCAGAGGTGAAAAAGTCAGTGTGTCTGTCTCTTTCCAATAGGGCGGAGGCTCGAATTAGACTGCGAGACCTGGAGAATGCACTGCAAGATGTTAACAGAGCATTAGAGATAGATCCAAGCCACCCAAAGAGCGTCTATTGCAAGGGCAAAATCCTCATGGAGCTGGACCAATATTCCCAGGCCTCCCACTGCTTTAGAATGGCTCTGCAACACCACCCGAATGCTACAGAATTTCAGGTGAGTGGTAATGATAGTCACTACACAAAGCCTTAAATTCAAGTTTGAATCCTTCTTATATTATGTTCTCTATATCCTCTTGGATTGTCTCCTCAACATGGCTGTACTGAGAAAAACTATTAAGATGCACATATATTGGGCATTCCCCTGTAGCTTTGGTTTTGGTCAAGAATTTAAGTTTTAGGCGAATTAGAATCCATTTTTCTGGGAGTGCCCAGTGGTTATCTCTAGTAGACAGGCCTTGAATCTGGAGATGTAAGGATTTAGAATTAGTTAGGGCAAGAAATCGAGTTTAGCAGTGGATATTAAAATAGATATTGCAGACAAGAAATTTAATATGAAAAAATTGATATCTGAAGAACCCAAATCTTTAAATCGAGGAAAATGATTCTCTTCATCAATCTTGGTTGGGTTTCTTCTCTTAAATTGAATTATAATTTCGCCTAAACTGTCTTGTAATCGTCTATCTTGAAATTCTTCGATTTAGAATTCATTCTTATATTTATGATTTAATATGTTTCCTTATAAGCCTTGAATGCTGATCATTTCTGGTCTGTTTGTTTGCAACATTGATATCTGAAGTACCCAAATCTTTAAATCGAGGAAAATGATTCTCTTCATCAATCTGGGTTGGGGTTCTTCTCTTAAATTGAATTAAAAATTCGCCTAAACTGTTTTGTAATCGTCTATCTTGAAATTCTTCGATTTAGAATTCATTCTTATATTTATGATTTAATATGTTTCCTTATAAGCCTTGAATGCTGATCATTTCTGCTCTGTTTGTTTGCAACATTTATTAACTGTGGAAGCTTGAATCTGGGCAAGAAATTTAGTTTAGCAGTGGATATTAAAATAGATATTGCAGACAAGAATTTAATATGAAAAAATTGATATCTGAAGTACCCAAATCTTTAAATCGAGGAAAATGATTCTCTTCATCAATCTTGGTTGGGTTTCTTCTCTTAAATTGAATTAAAAACTCGCCTAAACTGTTTTGTAATCGTCTATCTTGAAATTCTTCGATTTAGAATTCATTCTTATATTTATGATTTAATATGTTTCCTTATAAGCCTTGAATGCTGATCATTTCTGGTCTGTTTGTTTGCAACATTTATGAACTGTGGAAGCTTGAATCTGGAGAAAGTAATGATTTATAGTTGAAGTCAGAGCAAAAAATTGAGTTAGTAGGGGATAATAATAGAAATGTTGCAGACAAGAATTTCAATATGAACACTTTGTAAACGAATAGTTGATATCTGGGATTCTGGAGTACCCAGACCTGAAATTCTAGGAAAATGCAGCCCCTTTATCAATCTGCGCTTTTCTCGTAATTTGAATAAAAAATTCGCCTAAATTATTTTGTTTTCACCTGTTTTGAAACCCTCGAATGCTGACCATTCATTTCTGGTCTGTTTTTTTCAACATCTATGAACGGTGGAAGCTTGAAGCTTTTATTAATGTACTGTTTTTGTCTTCTAGGAAAGCCTGGACAAGAGTCGTAGGTTCGAATCGCAGTGCAAAACCGGTGTCTACGATTTATCAGAGTGGGTCTCCAGCGGCTTCGTGGGGAGGCCGCCCGAGTGTGCAGAGTACTTGGGCCCTGTTGAGATTCGATCCTCCCACGTGGGTCTCGGCGAGCGTGGGCTCTTTGTTACCAAAGATGTCGAGGCAGGTACGCTCTTAGCCGTTACTAAGCCGGTCGTCATAGCCAGAGCTATTGTGCCTGAAGCTTATGCTGAGAATGCCCGGATGGTCATATGGAAGGACTTCGTAACCCAGATCGAACGGGTCGTCAAGCGATCCACCAAGATGTTGAACAGAATATATACGTTAGCAGAGAATGACGATGGTGAAAGGAAAAAGGAGCTGGGGGTACCCCATATTGGTCTCTTTAGACCCAATGCGGGGTACCAGTTCGAGAATCCATATGACCCTGTGGAAATGAGCAGGGTTCTGGGTATAGCAGACCTTAATACCCTTACTGAGAAGGGGTGTACCGTTAAGAGACTTGCAGCTGATTTGTATTGCTCTAGTGAGAATGACTGCATTGGGCTTTGGGTTTTGCCTGCTTTTGTGAACCATTCTTGTTGTCCTAATACTGCGAGTTTGCATGTAGGGGATACTCTGTTTCTGCATGCTTCGAGAGACCTGAAGGCAGGGGATGAGCTCACTTCTGCTTATTTTGATGTGCTTCTTCCTTTGGGGATGAGGAGGGAGCTTTGCAAGACATGGTCATTTGTTTGTAGATGTCACAGGTGTGAATTGGAGCAGTCACTGCAGGAGAATTTGAAAGATATTGAGACAGATTTTGCAAGAATCTGTGATAAGCGTGGAGAGATGGAGATGACTAGATTGGCAGTGAAGTTGGAGGAGAAGCTGACCCATTTGCAAAGGAGATTGAAGGCCAGAGATAGGCAACTGATTCGAGCTTCATTTGCTTCAGCCTATTGGCCCATGTTTAGGTCCTCTCTGCTATTAAAGAGATGGGGCAGGCAGATGCCTTCAATTGAGACTATCATTGATGCTGTTACCTCTGCTTTGCCTGGGGATGAGACTGCCCTCTGTGCTGCTGCTGCTGTGGTAGACAAGTTGAAGGTTAACAGAGGATTAAGCCCCTTCCAAGAGGCAATGGACCGCGCCCTTAGGATATGTAAAGCGCTATATGGGAAACAGATGAAGATGCATGTGATGAAGGCCCTGATTGATGCACATGTCAGAAACAGGGGTATTATTATGCCCAAATCTTAAAGCTTTCTAACCTCATTAGGCAAGCTCACTAAGTGCACTGAACATGTTTTTCCAGCTGGATCAGGCTGAGAACCTAGTTTCTAGTATTTTTTCCATTCACAGGTTAGAACTTCATTTGTTTCTTCCTAGATTAGAGAGACTCTTTACCATTTCCATGACCCAATTCAAATTGTTTTATTTTTTAAATTATTTATGGAGGTTCACCTGAGGAGAAATCTATCAGCTGTTTTGGGGGCACAGACATTGGAATTGCTGACTGAACAAACCCTCCTGCTCCTTTTCTGCCCAGTTTGTAAATGCGAGCATTGGCAAAACCCACTTTATAGTTTATTTCCTCGGTCAGAGAATACTGACCTGCATTAAAGTATCCCAACTCGTACTGGAAACATTTACAAATATTTTTTACATGCAGTGGCTACCACAACATGAGCTATCAACTGAGATTGACATTTATGCGCAGATGGCATAGTGAAATGAGGATGACAGTAGTTTTGTATTGAATTGTTTATTGTCCATTGTTTTGATGGCTATATATGACAGTATTTCTGAGAAGCAGAATACCTCAAAACTGTATCAAATTGAAAGATGAAAAAGTAATCATCTCTGTATAGTTGTACGCTAGCTCTGAATAAATAAACTCATGCTTTTTCACTTTCTATTTCTTCAATGTTTCCTTGAATTGTGACACATTAAAATTTATAAATAGCGTCATTGCTAAGCAGGTGCATAGACCTATCGTCTTAGTTAAGCTGCAATTCATTTTGATGATAGATCGAAGGGCATGATTTCAAAACTGTTACAAATTCATTTTATAGATCATGATGCGGTTCTGTAATTGTATTCCAAAATTTTAAAAAGTGATAGAAATGTCATGCAAACAAATAAATCAAGACAAAAATGAGGGGGGAAATTTGTGCTTGGAGCAATATGTTATTTCTCATTTAGGTTTTTCAAACTTTAGTGGAATGTCTTAGTAAGAATGCATTAACAAGTTGCATACTCATGTGCAAAGAAGATTTAAGGCCACAGATAGGCAACTGATTCGAACCTCATTTGCTTCAGCATATTTGCCCATGTTTAGGTCCTCTCTGCTATTGAAGAGATGGGGCAGACAGAGGCCTTCAATCTCTCATTGATGCCGTTAGCTCTGCTTTATACCTGGGGATGAGACTGCCCTCTGTGCTGCTGCTGCTGTGGCAGACAACTTGACGGTTAACAGGTAAACCCCTTCCAGGAAGCCATGGACTGCGCCCTTGGGATATGTAAAGCGTTGTGTGGGAAATAGATGAAGATGCTTGTGACAAGGCCCTGATTGGTGAACATGTTAGAAACAGGGGTATGCCCAAATCTTATAGCTTTCTTGCTCCATTAGACTTATATATTCAATGGTGGCTGAAAAGGTTTTCCAGCGAGATAAGGCTGAGAACTTAGTTTCTAGTATATTTTTCGTTTTCAGTGAAGATCTTCATTTGTTTCCTCTAGAAGACTCTTTGCCATTAGTTTCTAGGATAGATGCACATGTTAGAAACAAGGGTATTATTATGCCCAAATTTTATAGTTTTCTAGCCCCATTAGGGCTTATAGATTCAATGGTTGCTGATAAGGTGAGGGAACAGGCTGAGAACTCGTTTTTTGTTTTCAGTTTAGAACTTCATTTGTTTTCTTTAGAAGACTCTTTACTATTAGTTTCTAGGATTGATGCACATGTTAGAAACAGGGGCATTATTATGCTCAAATCTTATAACTTTCTACCCTCATTAGGCTTATAGACTCAATGGTGGGCTGAAAAGGTTTCCCAGCGGAATTAGGCTGACAATGTTTCGGATCACACTCCGTGATCCATCATCAGGATCACAGAGTGTGATCCGAAACGTTGATGCTAAAAACACTTACACAATCAAATCCAGAAGCCAATAATTAATTTAAATGAATTGTGAAAATCTGATAATGTTGACTAATTCAAATTGTTTTAATTATTTATTAAAGTTCAGCTGAGGAGAAATCTATCAGCTCATTTTTGTGCACATAGACATTGGAATTGATGACTAACACACCTTTTAGTTTATTTCCTCGATCAGAATACTCTCCAACATTAAAATATCAAAACCTCCAATTTTTTTTAGGCAGTGGCTACCACAACGTGAGCTATCAACTGGGGTTGAAATAGATGCACAGCTGGCAAAGTGAATCACTTAGATATCTAACTTTGGTAAAACATCTCATTTAAAATTAACTAATTGAGACATCATCATCTTGTTTCAAACAATACAAACCTAGAAGTGGCATTCTTAATAGAATTTTAAAGTAGTTTTATTGATAAAATAAACTTTAAAAAATTGGTTGCCTTCAAAAGTAAGATAATATAAAACACCAAAACAAAGAATCAATTACAATTCAAATCAAAACACCAATTTTATTAGAATAATAAAAAAGAATCCATTACAACTACAAAGAATAAACAAGAATACAACTACAAATCAAAGTCACAGAAAACTATTGTTCTAAGAGACGAAATAATTTCAACTTCATTTACAAATCTAAAGTCACCACTAACAAAACAAAACTAGGGTTCTAGGAGACTGCTTAAAATTCTAAATACATAACAGCATGGCAGAAGCTAAAGCTAGTGTGTTCTCCCACAGTTGGCAGGAGCAAAAGAGAGGCTATTTTTCTCCAAATCATAAACCATGTCGTAATTCTGCTGCTGAATGTTCCCTAGTATAGCCAACGAACCCGCACGCCCGCCATTCATGAACGCCAAGCAAAGCAACTCGCGTCCTTGAACATCTTGGACCAAGATGAACGAATTCTGCGCAGGCACATCAAATGTTGCATTTCCCTTAAAATGGAATGCAATACTGGGAATTTTCGCCCTCGGAAGGAGATGGTGGTAGCAAAGGGCGGTTCTACCAGAAAGAGTGGCCTTGACAGGCCTAGCATCGATACGAGAAGCGAGGGAATCCACAAGGGCGTGGTAGGCAGGGTGAGGCAGATATGTCAAAGTGGTTCCTGGATCGATTAGCAAACCGCCCTGTTCATCCTTTCTAAAAGCTGAGGCCGGATACTTGATTGATTTGCCCTTAACGCTGATTCCTTGCAAGCTGAGATAGTAGTGAGAAGTAGAATTTTGTCCAACAAAAGGAGTGGTGCTGTACTTTCTTCTCTGATGGCTAGGTGGAGCATCCCCTATGAACAAATGGGCGGTGCTTGAAGCTTGGTCTATGGCCGGTAAGCAATAAGAAAACTTCTTCTTGACGGAGTGCCCAGCAAGCTGAGTTGTCAAGGAAATTCCCCCTCGTCCCATGCCGATGATGCCATCAACACCTCCGAAAGAGCCCTCCTGCTCATGCCCACACCCAAACTCAAGCTTAGGAAGAGCTTTCCAGTTCGATTCCCCATTCCTCACACTGAATATCTCAGAAGCCCCAGTGCCAGACGTCCTTGAACCATGCCCATATCTATGCTCATATTGGCAGATCACATCTTGCTCCTCGCACATGAATTCATTGTCTGGAATGCAATACTCCTCTGTTTCGCACATAACCGGCCGATAAGTGGAAGAATTGGCGGGATTGTACAAAGCACCTGCACTGGTGGAAGAGCAAGGATGGCACTGGAACCAGGTTAAGTGGCTGCTTGTGTCCATAATTGCGTGCTGCACCAGTGGAGAAGGTTCTCCAATGCCTATTTCGATTATGAATTCCCCGTCTCCCCCACCCTCTGGACTTTTACCCCGCCCTTGTAACCTCCCTGCTCTCCACTTGCTTCTCTCAATTGCTCGCCCCAGTCGCTCCATCCTTGTTATTTCGTTGCACCCACCCGCAAAAGGAGAGGGATACCAGTCCCTGCGAAACATATCAATCCTGTAATAATTTGTCGTCTGGTTTCCTTTCAAGCTTCCCTTTCCATCGCTGCACTGCAAAAGGAAAGCACACACTACTATCACAATTCCTGCTATCCTCGCCATTACTCCTTTCTCTCTCATTGATTGCTTCCCTTTTACATTCTGATTTTATAGACTTATTATCACAGAAACATTACTTTTCTAACTCCACTTAATCTTCTCTAATCTTAAACTTAAGATTGAGGTTCGTTTTTATTTTTAATTTTACCAACTCATTTTACTCAGTTTCTCTCATGCGGGCAAATTTATATTTTTCACTGCCTCTAACACAATTTATTTCCATCAGTTTTCGCAATTATTTTTAAGGAGCACATTCATATACTGTGCGTTTTCTTTTTCCAAATTGCAGTTTGCAGTATCGAACTTTATATATTTAGTTTATATAATATTATGATGTTAAGATATTTAGTTTTATATGTAGTTTTTTATTAACAAAAATTATTTAAATAGCAATTTTGCATGTCTGTGTTTGATTAATTGTGCATGTCAAGATATTTAGTTTTTTATTAACAAAAATTATTTAAATAGCAATTTTGCATGTCTGTGTTTGATTAATTTTGCATGTTGCTATGTTTTGATAAATACAATTGATATTTAAGAAAGTAATGGTATTCTAATATTAATTCGAGGATTAATTTGATTTTTTTTAAAAATTTATACAATTATTTTATAAATATATAGTAGATATTTTTAATCAAATCTTTTAAAGTATATTTTTAATTAAAATTGATATAATTATTTAAATCAATTCAAATTCATACAATCATTTTATATATTAACAATTAATAGAAGTATTTAAATTAATTATATTTTTATATTAATCTTTATTTAAGTAGAGAAGTCATGTGAGTCTGAACTTTAGAGTCAAATTAGTACAATTTTTTAAATTAAACTTTATAAATTTGTTTTAATTGTGTTGAAATATTTCTTTAAATAAAATTAATTTGATTTTTAATAATATATTTGTTGATTAAAATTAATCAATTTTTACTTTTAAATATATATAATTAAAAATTAATATCTCAAACATTTATACCAAATTTGTACTATTATATTAAAATTAATAATAATCTATTTAATTTTAGTAAAAGATTTAATATTTTAAAATATACATTCTTTAATTAAAAATATTTAATTTCAAATATAAAATTATTGGAGCCATATTATTATAGATACATGCATGCTTTAAAAAAAACTTTTATTTAAATAGATTTTCCTAACATTCTCAATGACTTAATCTTCTCTAAATTTGAACTTAAGTTTGAGAGTCTATGTATTTTTTATTTTACCAAATAATTTTACTCACAATATGCATAATAATTTTTCATGGCCTTTAACACAATTAGTTTTAAGGAGCATATTCATATACTCAGGGTTTTCATTTTCCAAATTACAGTTTGGAATATCTATTAGTTTAGATATTATTATGATGAACTAATATATTCAGCTTTATATATAATTTTTTATTAAAAAAAATTATTTAAATATTTCAAGTGCAATTTAACATGTCTATCGTATTTGATAAAAATAATTTATATTTAAGAGTGATAGCACTCTATTACTAGCACTTGGAGTAATTTAGGGCCCGTTTGGTTGAGGGGTGGAATTGGAATTGAACGGGAATTGGCATTTCCGAATTCCCAAAATGTTCAATTCCTTGTTTGGTTCCAAAATTAAAAATTGGAATAGGGTTATGCGAATTCT
>MU223212.1:603315-625988 GCA_018584345.1 Thuja plicata
CACACATGTGTATGTGTGTATATATATACACATATGTGTATATGTGTATACATGTGTATATATACACATGTATGTATGTGTATACATGTGTATATACATACATGTATGTGTATATATATATATGTGTACATGTGTATATATACATGTGTGTATACACACACACATGTGTGTATATATACACGTGTGTGTGTATATACACGTGTGTGTATACACATATGTGACTATATATGTGTATGTGTACAAAAACAAAATTCCAATTCCAATTCTAGTTGTGTGGAACCAAACACAAAATTTGCATCTTCTCACTCATCTTCCAGGTGAACCAAATAGGACAGCCATATTCTAGAATTCATTTTGAGAATAGCACAAACCTAGAATGGATTCAATTCTAGAATTGGCAATTCCAGCATGCACAAATTCCGCCAACCAAACGGGCCCTTAGAGCTAAAATGAACAACAACAACAACAAAGTATTCAAATGTAATTTTCTTGTCAAATATTACTTAGTAATTGCAATTATTACAGTTGGTGGAACAGAATAAAACAAAATCATTAAATGGTTTGTACATGCAATTGTCAGAGACAGTGGAATTGTATTGAACAAAAATTTTACTTGTCGATGACAATAATTGTTTGTCGAATTCAAATCTCAAAGCGAAGAACCCAGCAACATTTTTCCTTCTGAAAATAGTAGAAAATGTTTACATATCAAAAAATGTCCAATAAACTTTGATTTTGTCATCAAAACAATAACAAAATCCTTAATTTTCAATTTGAACAATAGAAAAGTGTGTTACATTTAGTGGATTAGACATATGGTGGCATATACATTTTTTTGCTCTTTTCTTCTCTAATTAGTAAGATACGGATGGATAGTGGACAAAAGAACTTAAGTTGCCACTAGATGTCAGCAGACTCAACTAAATATCTTTGAACATTCCTACGCATCCAAATCCTAATATTTGCAAATAAGAATCATCGACAATTATATGGCAGTCTACCTGGAACAAAAATTTATTTCATAAAGAATATGTATAGAAATGAACCTTTGCTATGAAAACAATAGGTTATAAATAAACAAGTGTTGTGAAAATCAGAAAGAAAAGCAACGAATAGATCTAACCTCTTTTTGTATAAAATCTTGAGAGCACTGAATATATGTATAGCATACACATTTCCAACTCCTTAATTAGCAAAAATTGTAATAAACACATGCTCCTTCATATACAATCAGTGTGGATGTGTTGAAAAAAATATAAGAACTTTGACCAATTTTGGCACCAAGTTGCGTAGATGTGAGGAAGTTGTGGTAGAGAGTTGCATACCTTGATTGCTTAAAGGGCGAGCTACTGCAATCAAGCTTCCTCTTTTATCCAGATGATTGTGTATGGATTGTTTTGCATTTTGGAGTATCTTTTGAAGGAGAACATTGGTTGATTACGTAGGTCAATTAATGACCTTAAATTTGATATGGTTGTGAATGTGAGCCTCTACCTTTCTCTTTTCCCAATGTCAACTGTGAAAGAGGAAACATCCTTAATTGATTCAATAATAGAATACAGAATACAAGATGATTCAAGATCAATCAGAATTGATTGTCAAATACAAAGAGATCAAACCTTATAAAAGGTGATCAAAACCCTAAAAAGGGGAGAAACCTAGGTTGCATGATAATAATTAATAAAGAACTAATTTTTATGTGCCTAAAGTTTAGCTTAAGTGAACTAGAGATAATAAGACTTTAATAACTAAATCCCAATTATTTAATTAATAAGTGAATTAACTTATTACTCTAACACCCCCCTTAAGATAAACTTAGGGAGAAGCTAAAAACCTAGAAACAACTACTGAACGCAGGAAATGGGTCCCGACAACATGGTCTAATCAGGTACCCAAGTACAACAATCTCTGTAAAGAGGAGAAAATGAGAAAACCCAATTAGAAAAACCCCTCTCCAAAAAGAGATGAAGACTAGTGAAGGACTAAAGAAGCCTCCAAACTAGAGAATGCCCCAGAAGATAGGAACAAAGGAAGAACATGAAGAACATCACTGAAGTATGAAACTGCAAACACTGTCAAAGAATAACTGTTGGACCCTCCACTGTAGTAGAACATGAACATGTAGAGAAGACTGTAAACAATGGTTGAAGAGTTGATCAAGCGAAGATGGAAGGATGCCTCCAAAATAGGAATGAAAGAGTGTCCATATGGTAAATGATTCATCTCATTGAAATGCATAGGTACCCAGCCACTGCATCCGCCTAGTACATAGGAAAAAATATTGAATACATAGATCACTCCATCGAACCAAGGAAGCATTAGAACCAACAAGAGATACCCCTCATAATGCTGAGAAGGGAGAGGCATGATAGGTACACTGAACCAGATTGCCAAGAATAACTGCATGATGAAGAACCAGGAACATAGAAAGTGCAATATAGAAAGTACAAGCACATATAAAGGATGGTGTCATGGAGGAAACACTCTCTTGACACACATCATGAGGCTAATGTCGTGGAAGGAACACTCACTTGACAAAGGTAAATCAAACCCCCCCATGGCACTTTATAATGTAGTGTGAGTACAAACAAATACAAAAATGTCCAAGATCCCAAGCATGCATCAGATGACACTTTATCCCAGTGTGTCTGCAAACAATAAAAGCTACAGAAATTAATGTCTACAATGCTCAAGAATGACAAGAAAGTTGTAGAAACATGAATAACAGCTAAATGAGGGGTAAGGGCAAGAAGTTGGGTACCAATTCCACAGAGGTCTTGTGGGCTTGAAAACTGCCGCTAGAAACGAGCACCCGTTTTGAAAAAAATGGGCACCCGTCACCCAATCCAAAATTCAAAAAATGGGTCCTTGTTTTTTAAATTTTTATTTTTTTTAAAAAAACTCATTTTTACATGTCGATATATTACATTTAAGAAATGGGTACAAGTTTTTAAACGTGTGCCCATTTTTTAAAATTTGAATTTACCAAACCACCATTTGCATTGGATTTCGGTTTGGGACAGGTTTGGTGGGACCAAGCCTATGCTTGGACCTCCAAATTAATGGCTAAGGCATTTGAACACCAGATTTCTGTCTTGCCGTAATTTTTTTAGGGTCTTCCTAATCGAATTTTTTGATGAAATTAAAACCCATTAGATATCTTACTGTCTAGATTTCAAAAACATAAATTTTATAGTGATATGATAAATTTTACTATTTTTACAATATTTATTAATCAAAAGTGGTATCTAAACTTAAAATAGTAAGGTTCACTAAAACTTTAATAACTTTTTTGATTTTAGGTTTTTGAAAAAATGAATTATATGAGACCAATCTACATAGAATTGTATTCAAAATAAATAAATAAATTTTTTTTAAAAGTGAAATTTTTATCAAATTATGGTGGTCGTACACAAGAAGTTTTGAAAATGTACTTTATAGTCAATTAAAAATTAATAAAAAAAAATATTCAATTAAAAAAAAAAGCAAAAATAATCTGACCAATCTTTGATGTGTTAGGTACCTTCCCCCAAAAGGATTTAGAAAAATTCATTTATTTACTTCAAAATAGGGTAGTCGTATACATGCGGGGTATGGTCCTGAAACAGGCATTTTGAAAAAGAGGTTTTTAAACATGCCTACGAAATATATTTTCTACTATGTGGGTATTCAAATAAATTACATATTTGAAAAATATTCTCTGAGCACTACATTTTCTATTAGTGGATTTTTTTTAGATTCAATCTCTAAGTGCCTCAAATTTTTACATCAATTGACAGAAAATTTGAAAAACAAGAAAAACTCTTCCAATTTTTGCCCAAAAAGTGGACTCAACTTCTTGCTGGCACCCTAAGAGTCATCCCATGTAAGGAAAATGATCCTAGGACCTGAAACATCTAAGATATTCACTAGATTGCAAAAAAGAAAAAACTTGAATAAAATGTACCTAGAGCAAATGTTGGATGTGAGACCCATATAATAAGATAGAGCACTGAACTAACTTTCCAACAACATGCGGAAGTCAAAAAATGGAGTCCGAATGAGAAAGACATGCCTCTCGAAGTGCAAAAAAGAACCCTAACTTTGACTGGCAAAAACATCTACAAGACAGAAAAATCAGAAAACCAAGCCTCCAAAAATAGATCAGGCTTGGAACCAGCTTTCTAGTGATATCGTGTTTGACAAAAAATGTCTCCGTTTGCTTAAGATATGAGCAAAAAATTGATGACTCCTCCAAAACAATAAGAACTCCAAGAAACCTTTGTTAAATACGACGGAGCCCCACTAAACTGGTGATGCCGCTAAATCTAGCGAACTGCTAAAAAATTGGCCAAATTTGGCGGAGCTAACAGAGTGATGATGTGGCGACCATGCATGCTGAGTGGGCGGATTTACCAAGAATTTTGCTTTTTTGTTGCCTCGAAAAATATGCCCCAAAAAAGGGTCATACATGCAAAAAAAAATTGCCTCTGAATGCAACTGTATTCAAATTAGACGTGTCTTATATGAAAATAAGGGTTTTGGGACTTTTGAGTACAACCGTGAGGTTCGTTTGAGCCCAAAGTGCTCCAAAAACAAACTCCCCCCAGATCCACAAAAATCTAAAACTGAAAACCTCTTAAAAAACACAGATTTGAAGAACGGGGCCAAATATCTCATGAAGAGAACAAGGGCATGAAGATATGGAGTTCTGATACCATATTGGATCAATTGATTCAATCATAGAATACATAATACAAGATGATTCAAGATTATTCAGAATTAATTGTCAAATACAAAGAGATCAAACCTTATAAAAGGTGATCAAAACCCTAAAAGAAGGAAAAACCTAGGTTACATGATAATAATTAATAAAAAATTAATTATTATATGCCTAAAATTTAGCTTAAATGAACTAGAAATAAAAAATAACTTTAATAATTAAATCTCAATGATTTATTTAATAAGTAAATTAACTTATTACTCTAATAATATATTCTAACAATAATTAAACAGGTGCACAATTAATCTTTAGGGTAATGATCAACACAAAATTGGAAAAGTAGTATACTTATTAATCCTTCCCTACACATATGGACTATCCTCCCATAATTAGAGCCTTTGTATGATCTAGCTCATGCCCATTACACTGCAAGCACTATTTCCTTGTCTTTGTATGATTTAGCTCATGCACATTCTATGGCAGGCCCTTGCCTTTGTATGGTATAACATGGTCCATTCCACCGCAGACTTATCCCTGGCCTTTGTACGATGTAGCACAACCTGTTCCACTGCAAAACTTATCTTTCTTGTGAGGGAATAGTCTTCAGTTGTGTGTGTGTATAATTCTCATTCCATCACAGACATACATCTATTACAAAATGATACAGAATCTGATCTTTCGTAGAAAAAATCAATGTGCAGAATTTCAAGGTAATAATAGGAAGTGCGGAGTTTATATGTATTTCAATGTGTGTGTGTACCCAAATGTTTAATACTATTTTCAATCGTAATTTTCTCAAAGTCTTTTTAAACAATTAAATTTCTTTAGTGGATAAGATAATAATAACCAAAACCGGTTATGACTGGGAGCTTTACCTGCTTGAAAAAAAACTAATTCTAGAATTAATTATAGGGATGGGGTCAAAACATGAAAAGACTCGACCTTCGATGATGGAACTCACCAAAATGAAAATCCAGAGCTAGGGCTTCTCTTTGCTCCATCAATATCCTCAGGACACTTTGTTCTCCATTCACAATAAAAAAACCTCCCAAGCTCTCACTCCCTGCCTCATCAGTAGAAATCCTCGTAACAATCTTTTTGGGAAGCGCTGGGTTTTACAGACAATTTTCAGTCGCGCCTCCTCTTTCCAAAAATCTTAACAAAAACAAAATATCAATCTTATCACCCTTAGAGGATGTGGGATTAAAATCTAAACCTAAGTACGTCCTACGTCCTTAAATTTATTTTAGTTTTCATTCAGGAACGCAAGAATTGCTCTCCACTACAATGAAACTCGATGAATCTCCCAAAACCACTCTGTTTGTTTCATATGCCTATGGACCATAATTAAATCATAAACTCGCCAAATACCCCTACGAGGGAAGTGGAAAATAATTGTTTCTGTTATCGCATCACCATGAGCGTGAATTTTATCAGAGCATCACTAAAAATGAGGCATTGATTGTCTTCTTAGTGGAACATTATTGAATGACCTTGAGTTTTTTATGAGATGGGTTTTGTTTTTGGAGAGCCCTCATTATGGTCCAAATGCTATTCCCAGAAACTCACTTTAGCACATACAGTAGAGATGTTGGCAGAGGTGTGTTGTCCATTATTCCATATTTTGCATGCATGTTCCAAAATGCGGGTCGTTCTTGTAGAGGAGATTTTGTGGATCGGAGGCCTGCAACTATTCATCCTTGCATGAAGTAATTTCATCTTCCGGGAGAGTTCCACTTCTTATCTGGATGCTCTTTCAATTAGGGAGGTGTGGGTTTCTTGAATGAGACGATGGTTTGAAACATATGGTGGTGTGACTTTAGGAGTGCATCTTTTTCTATGATTTGTGTTCAACATTTGGAGATCACATCTCTCTCTCTCTCGCTATGCATCAAGCTTGATTTCAGATCATGAGGGAAGAACGGTTCTTATCATTTTGATTCAGTGGTTCTTTACTTTTCTTAAAAACCATGGGATTCTCAAAGGTAATTTCGCAAGATTTGAGCTGGAAGCATTTGTGTTGCAGTAGTACAGGATATTCAAATTCATAGACTTTGAGTCCACCAGAATATCAATATATGTCATGCTGCCACTGTCTGTCATGGATGGTATATAATGTCTGCATCAGATAATCAAGTGACCAGGCTTATGGAGAACTTAAGATCCAAGTTCTTCTTTATCATTTCTTTGGTATTTCTTTGGAATCCTAGCTATGGTGTTGAATTCTTGAAGCAAATTGAATTATGTTTCTTTCTTATTAGTTGAACAATAGCACTGGCAACGTAGTTTGAGGGAGTAACTATATAAGTACATCTTTGTGTTATTTTTATGTTCCAAACTAATGAAGTTATTAATTTGAGATCTTGAAACAATGAGTGGGTCTGGACAGACTTAGTCACAGTGCATTATGTAGATATTAGAATAAGATATGATTCATGTACTCTTGCAAAGAAAAGCTCATTAACACTGATGAGCTTATTGTAAATCTGTTGCATAGCTCAAGACGTAACAAAAGATTTAGTAAAGAAAAGTTGCATCCTAGTTAGTAAGTTGTGGACCAACTACAAATGTCTTACATAGTTGTAGAGTTTTTGGCTCATCAATTCCAGCCATTATAAGCTCCCAGAATAGACTTCATCTCAATATTTTTCAATTTTGGTTGACTTTGAAATAAATGGATGCATCATTTTGGATACATTAAGCACAAACACATCCTTGATATGTAAGCACAACTGGAACTGCAACCATCAAATTCCAAGAGACCACATTTCAAGAAGGCATTTTGTCAGACAGTTCAAGGACCTTCTTTCTAGTCCCATATTTTTGTGTACATTTGTGTTGGCCTAGGTGTGACATCAGAATTTGGCAAAAATCAGCTTTGAATTATGCTACGATGGATGTATTTAGCTTGATTTATGGCTCCCATTTTGGTACAATCCATGAGGATCTTAGCAAAGTTGATGAATTCAACTCTACAATTGCCAAGCACATTTGTTTGATTCTATTGTAGGATTTTTTTTAGCAGATCCATTTTGTATGTAATCTGCGACCAATGTAGTCTCACATTTTCTTGAGAAAAAATTATGAAACAGATTGTGTGCCCTGCCGATCTATCCACATTTCATGGAGACACTTTGTCAAATAATTTAGTGGCATTTCCCTTCTGTGTAATTTTCAAATCAGACTCGAAATCTCCATTCATATGCAAATTCAAGTAGGTGCTTCAGTACATTCAAACATTTGCCATTATGCCTAGGGAAAAGATGACATGACCTGACATGTAGGCATCATTCAACTAATTCTAGGAAATCCATTCTTTGAAAAGAGTTGAATGAGCAGATTGCACAACATAGTTTTGAATTTAAGTAGCTTAATAGATATTGCTCAAGTCACAGTACTGCAAAATGTGAGAGATCCTTGTTATTATCATCGGTACCTAGTCAACAAGTATAGTGGATAAATGAACTATTGTTGGTTACACCTTATAGAACCCATACTTGTGAGAATTCTCAGTTGTACACAGTTATATGTTTGAATTGTCAAATTTAAACTATGCTTTAAATGAAGACTATAAGTCGATATCAAGGATTGGGTGATTGATCAAAACAAAATAAAACAAAAGGAAGGAAACTTCATCTCACTTGCTAGTTCTCACGGAATCTTGTGAATATCTATGCTTTTTAATACTCTCTCAATGCGTATAGATGATTGGTTATTTGATTCTTACTAGAGTTAAGTTCTTGGAAGTTATTTTTAATGTGAAATATATTGTTTGTAAAGAATGCAAGTTGATAGATTACATGTAGAAAATTTGGGACTGGTGAGATTTAATTATGTTAAATATGCATGTAACATGCATGATAATGAAATGTTGATTTTTTTTATCTTCCTATTTCTCATCATGTCTTAAAGAGTATAGACATTTTTGTGATGTTTATTAAATGATTGGAGAATTCTTAACTTCTTAAAGAAAGTATGATGGTTAGAGGTGTGATTATATTGTGGTGTCTTTGTTTCAATTTTCACTATTATGTTATCCATGTGTTTGATATGGAAACATATTCTATGGAATGTTAGCAAATATTAAATGATTGGAGAATTCTTAACTTCTTAAAGAAAGTATGATGGTTAGAGGTGTGATTATATTGTGGTGTCTTTGTTTCAGTTTTCATTATTATGTTATCTATGTGTTTGATATGGAAACATATTCTATGGAATGGTAGCAAATAGTAAAGATTGGTGTTTTGTCGATACAAATATGATCTATGCTTCACGATTGTCATCAATATGGTTGCATTGTTATTAGAAGGTAGATACAAATACTATATGTTACACAATTTCATTACTCCTGATTATTTTACCTTGTTAGACTTCCTTTAGCTTTGTTGGGAATCTTTCATCTTAGGAAAGATTCTGGGGAAGCATAACTGCTTCGTGGTAGGGTGGAAACGCACTCCTACATTATTCTTGCACTTATGTTTTGTGTGAAACAGGTGTCTAAAGATCCTATCATGAAGGTCCTCAAGATTGAAATATTACGAATTCCTTGTAATCGACCCAGTAGTCTATTGTGTTGTATGTATATTAAATTCTTGATAGTCTATTCTTATTGTCATATTTAGATACCTTCGACAAGATGGTCGAATCTCTTAGTTCTTTTATTGATGTACTTCAACAAATTGGTCAAAGTCTCTCTTTGGATGTAGATGTTTTCGACAAGCTGGTCAAAACTGTTTGATTTTGACATTGTGGTCGACACTCTTCCTTGTTCTAGACATGTATTTTGTTCGACAAGTTGGACAAACCATGTACCTTTTTCATATAAATTTTAATAGAAATTATTTATTTTATCAATATGTAGATTCAAATTTTGACTTAGTTGATCGACTTCTTTGTCTTTTGAAAATTATTGATGTGGCTTTTGTCGTTCAGTTGCTAGTCTTTACTATATATATATAATTCACTGAAGTGTATGTTCATTAACCTATAGCTGACATACATCCACATATAGTTTTTAGAAACATATATATACATCTATCTATATCATATATGAGTGTACCTGTAATCTGTATGTGATCTTGGTGCCCAAGATTTCTCACTAATGCTTTGCGTACAGAATTTCCTTTAGGCTCTTAAGTCGTCTAGGTAATAGTGCAGATAATTACTGGATAGTATTGTGTTTGGTATAATTTCCCTTGATTTTAAGGTTGATGAGAATCTCCAGGTTCTGCTCCTGCGTTTATGTCTGTCTGATATTATTCTTTTTTCCAATTTCCTTTTATTGTCTCTCATGCGGTCTTGTTTTATAACCGGGTCCATGGAATACATGTGAGGGAGGGGCATGCATCCTTTTTGTGTTCATCGTTTCTTAAATAATACAATAATCGTTATTAATTTTTGTTGTGTACTCCATATAGTTTATGCGATAGTTATATCACTGAGAATATGGTTATCAATTTGGGGAAAAGGTGTCGATTTTCAAATACAAGTCATTAGAATTAGGAATCGTGCCAAGTAAAATCGATATTAATTAATTCATTAATCTACCAAATTATCGAATAATGTTAATATCTATTTAATTGTTTTTAAATGTGTTAATTATTGTTAATAAGCATCAATTTATAAGCTTGGAAAATATATTAATTTATGTTAATATTATACAATGGATTTTTTTAATCAATTTAAATACAAAAATAAGATTAATGTCAAGCCCTTATGAGGGGGATATGACAATCTTTTCCTAGGCTCTTTATGACAATGTTTTGTCATCCACGAATTCTCTTTTAGACCCTTTATCATTTCAATGTATGATACCACTACTTTGACACTTTCATAGCATTTTCCTTTACTGGGGCTCACTGTTTAGGTCATTGGTATAGGTCTCAAAAAGTATGCTAATGTGGCATTGAAACCTTGGTTATAAGTTGGACACTTGCCAAGTGAGTATTAAAAATTTAGGAGTGAATTGAAATTTCTCTGTGGATTTTGAGAAACCCAAAGTTAAGCTACTCAACTACTGGTCCTCTCCCCTAACTTCCCCTCCACCTTTTTTGTTCTCCAAAAAATACCTCTTTCAATGAGTTCATTGTTTGAATAGTGAATATTTCTCCTCACTCTCTTCTACTAAAACTATGATATCTCCTCGCTCTACCATTCTCTAAATGATGGTCCAATGATGGTCCTAACCATTATTTTCATGAACTCTTTTCTTTGTCTAATTGCAAGCAATCAATATAGAGTTGGGGATGCCATACTGCCTTAATGGCATTTTCATGTGCCCTTCCCCACACCGTTCTTGGTAATTGCACACCTTTTTTTCCAAAAAACACCATGTCTTTTTTTCTTAAATGAAGTTTGCCTCCTACATTGATGCATCATACTTCTATGATGTATTTTTTCATTTCATCAATAAGTTTCAACATAAATAATTAATATGTATATAAAAAAGTAAAGCTTATTGTATGTTGATTCCATATAATATTGATTTATCATTAACTATTTGGGTAACTGCACCAAGATGGTAAACAAAAAGGGGGGTATAAGTGGCCACTTTTTTTTTTAAACCAGGGAAACTTGAAATTCATAAAGAGATTTGAGGGTCATGCACTCAAAACTAGGAGTTGTGCAAAGAATAACAATTGTAGTACTATGAATCTAGTTTCTAAACTACTTAATTTTTTAAAAAAAATGGATAAGATTAAGATGTTCAAACCCGCCACGCATGAAAAATTGTTCGTAATTTTTTCAGAAAACATAGCATAGTTGTTTCTGTGCACTTCACAAAAGATATAGTTAGATTTAGTAGTTTTCAAAACCCTTTGGTAAGATGATAGGTAAGAGTGAGATCTAGAAGTTGTGTGTTTTTTTGTAATTATCTGTTAAGTATTTTTTTATAATTTTTTGAAGTAACCGCATCTTGAAAATCTAGTACATGTTTGTGCGTTGAGCATAACTTGCATCAAAATAATCAGAAATGCAAACCTTTTTTTAAATTGTATAGAATCAAGTGAAGAACAGTAATATGTAATTTTTTTGAATTTGATCAAACATATCAAAAGTTATTAAAAAAATTGTAGACATATTTCTCTGAGGACTGTCAAGCCATTAGTAAAGAAAATTAAAGCTTATTATGCTAATGGTGTCCAAAATATTTATATGGTTAGAAAGATGAGAAGACGTGTGAGATTATGGTGGTAATTTTAGAGATACCCACTTGATCATTTGTAAACCTGATGACGACGAAGTTGTGAAATCATTTTGGAAGATTAAAAAAATGTGTAAAGGGACAAAAATAGAGGGAAAATAAGTTTTCAAGCCTTGGGGTCATTTTCTAATCCTTTTACCAACCCATAAAGTGTATGGGTTCCTATGTGCTAAATAAACTGCACGGGTTATGAAAAACAAAAAGTACCATTTCAACTTCTACATAACCCGTGCGGGTTATGTAGAACTAAAAGCATCATTTTTAGTTCTCCAAAACTCGCACGGGTTATGAAGAAATAAAAATGAATGCTTGTAAACCTACCATTCTCAATACATATGTATATACTTATATATATAATATGTGTATATGTATATGTATATATACATATCTAAAGATATATATACATATATTTATATAGATATATGTCTCTCTCTCTCTCTCTCTCTCTCTCTCTCTCTCTCTCTCTTCATATCCCCCACTTTCTCTTTGGTTCCTAGCTTTGGGTTATGTAGAACTAAGGCCAAAATATTTAGTCCTACATAACACGTATGTGTTATGTGGAAATGTAAATGTTGTATTTAGGTTTACATAACCCTTACGAGTTATGAATAATTCTTAACATTTCACTCCCAACTACCTAAAAATTAGCATTGCAACTTGTTTCAAGGTCCACTATTGTTTCACATGTATTTCTGCGAGAGTAACAATCAGGTTTTCATTTTTTATGATTGAATTGTCTTGTCTTTTGGTTTTTTTTTTCAAATTTATTTTATCATTCTTACTTTAGATTATAGAACAATGATGCTCATTTTTTGTTTACTTCCTATTTGATTTTGGATGTTCATCATGATGTTATGTGTAGTATCAACAATGGGAAAGAACAAAAGATGAACGAATGACTAATGAGAGGCAACAAAGGAAAGATAAAGGGAGTGTATGAGGAGATTACGTGAAGGTAAGTCATCTAATACACATAATGAACATGAATAAAATGGAACAATTCAAATTGATATGATGAATGCACGATATCAAAATGATCAACACAGACCAATTCAAATACACCTAATGAATGTCATGAACATACACCATTTGAAATTGATGTAATGAATGCACCCAATGAAATTGAAGAAGATACACCAATTGAATTTGATGTGATTAATGCATGTAATGCACGTAATGAAAATGAAGAGCATGCACCAATATTAACACCTCCGAGAATAATTCATAGAAAACCAAAGTTTCTAATTGACATTGATGATTTTTTTTAAATGATATGGAGGATAAATTTTAATTGAAAGAACATGTAGAAGAACGGTTAGAAGACTGTGGAAAAAACTATTTTAAAAACTTAAATCAAAGTGGAATATGTCAATTAGTTGTTGAAATGGCTAAAAATTTGAAATTTAGAGAGACGATGAAAACTTTGGGGTTAAGAACATCCGAAAATAAAATTGAAAAAAAACTATAATGAAAAATCTATTTGGTGCATACCAAGCCATTGGTTCCAAATCACATAGTAAAGATGCTAATGTTACTCGACGTGTCCTCGCATCAACCATAATGGGAAAGAAAATGAAAAAATTATGTTTAATAAGCAAAACAAGCAAGTCATTAAGGATAAGTAGAACAAAATTACACAATTCCTTAGAGAGGCAAGAGAAAATTGTGGATACTAAAAATAATTCTCTTTGGGAATTCTCAGGTAGAATCCCAGGAAAGGACAAGGTTGTTGTTTATTTATTAAGAGTGTTAATTGAAAAAAATTGGCATGACAACACAAGGGTTTCACCCAACTAAAGAAATGTTGTTAGAAGCTGAATTGGATTTAAAAATTGTGAGCCACATCCAAAACACTATTTAGATATGACTCAACCACAATTTTACAAAAGGTTTCTTCAAAGCTTTCCTCATATTAGAATTAACCAAAGATGTTTTGAGATTAAAAAACCATTTTATGTTAAGATTAATCATGCACGTACTACATGTTGTTGGGTCCATGTTGAATTTTCCATGCATTATTATATTTATCGCCATGTATGTTGTACTTTGCACACTAACGATGTTTAGCAGGAATGTGGTCTACAAGAACCTCCTAAGTCACCAAGAGAATTTATTTCAAGTGTACTATGTAAACAAGATGATGGGTGCATTTATTATAAGATGATGTGTTTGAAAGTTTTTTGTCCTACATGTGGTGGTTTACAGCAGTTGCATGGATGCATACATCTAGATAGCACACATCAAATTGGTAAGAAACTAGTTTTTATTGGAAAATACAAGTCAGTCATATATGGTGTTAAAGGTGGAAAAGAATTAAAGAGGTGTGAGTTAGTGAAAAGGGATATATGCATAGCTAATTTTATGAAGATTTTTCAAGAGCAACTAGTTTATGAGTACATAGGTCATACACATAGAGCAAGGTGGTTAGATGAGAAGTTCAAGTTGTGTAAGGACACATTTTCCCTCGGTACTATTATCTCTGTCGTTGATTTTGTTGAGAATTATACACTAAAACCTCAAAATGAAGTGCAACCTATGTATTACCACTCTACAAAAGTTACAATTTTTGTACACATAGAATTCACGCATGCACATGATAGTATAGAGGAGGATAGATAGGTTATAATAGAGTATCACTTCTATATCAGTGATGTTCGTACTCGTTCGTTAGATTTTGTGCAAGGATGATTTACAGTTTTCTATGACAGTTTAAGGGAAAGAGATATAAGATACAACCAACACATAATATGGTTGGGCAATTGCACCACACAATTCAAGAATAGAAGGATGTTCTACTAGTTGAATAGGATGCATGTGACTAGCGGTGTGCAACATTTTGGAATTTAATTGAGGTGAGGCATGGAAAAGGAGAGCGTGATGGTGCTGGAACATGTGAAAAGAGCTCTTATTAGAGAGGAATTGAAGTACAATGGTGGTGCAATGTTAATAGATGCATAGACAATTATGAAATGGTGTAACTCTACGATGGGACCAGGTAATGCAGGTAAGTCTATGGTTTGCAGATATTTTTGGTTAATACGTGAAGTTAACATTGAAAACTATGTAGATTGTTGTACCCTTGTAGAATCAAGTGACATGCATTCATTTATAAGTTCAAATGCAACATCATTAGCTATTTATACTAGACAGATTGCATGCTTTTTCTCTTTGTGGATGCATTTTGTGTGGGATGAATGTGAATCAAGAGAGTGGTTTGACCAATGGTCTTTTATACCTTTGCAAACCCTATATACATATCAACTTCCTAGAGCACTAAAATTGAACCAGATTGAAGCATCAATAAATTTTGACCATGTATCTTACCTAGTTGAACCAGATAATTTCTTAATTTATTACTTAGGTAAAATCAATTTTAGGCTCAATTTATTAATGCTTTATGTTTATTTTGGTATTAACTTATATCCTCATATTAAATGCAAGTCATTATATGCAGTTATTGCAGTTGAGAACAATGAAGAAGGAACATATTACTTTTTGTCTCGTTGTATTGAGGCCAAAAAAAATTGACAACTACAATCATTGATGGTGAGGGTATTGAGTACCCAATAGGATCCATTTTGTGGTAGGGACATGGCTTAGAAGGTATCGTTGTTTTCTAGAGTTGTATTAAGACCTCTTAAACTCATCTTATTACACTTTGCATTGATTTTTGCATTGACTTATCCTTATACAAAATGCAGGTACCCTATCAAAAATTATAATCATTGGTTGTTTGTGGACTCTGAGACACAGAAATATTCTTCATTACTCTAACCTTGTTGTTGCAACAAATATTCAATTGACTAAATATCATGGTAGACCTCTTAACGAGAACTTGTGGAAAGTTCGTGAATCTTATCATGAGGCAATACTTAACACAATAAGGGTTAGAGTTGATCCAGAAGGTTCACTTGATTGATTATGGGCCATCTAGAAGAATGATTCTACAATATGGTAGAATAATTTTGACAGTTTTGTATATATATTTTGCAAAATGTTGTAACTTAGCTTTTTTGGAGGTGCTCTATGTACATATTTAGAGGCCAAATTTTGTATATAAAAACAACAATGAGCTGTAATGTGCATATTTAGATGCCAAATTTTGTATATATAAATGGTTATGAGATGTCATTTGCATATTAGATGCCAAATTTTGTATATAAAAGTGGTCGTGGGGCTGATTTGCAAATATTGAGAGGACAAATTATGTATATATCATACTGTGTACCATTTGATTATAAATATATATTGAATTTTTTATTGTTACATTTGTATATCCTAATGTGTACCATTTGATTATAAATACATATAGAATTTTGTATCATTACATGTATGGATTTTGTATCATACCATTTGTGATGTAATAAAATGCAAAAAAGGTTAATTATGATGTAATAAAGTGCAAAAAATGTGAATTATGTATCATGTCTTGAACTATAGAAGGTGAATTTCATATGCAAGGTGTTTGAGTGATTGATCTTTAAAACCGTTTGTCATGGCCTTGAACCATCTACGCCATTAGCTCTGGTTGATCGGGTAAACCCCATAAACAACCTTGTTTCACCCACGTAGTCGCTCAAACGTTGGGAACCACGCTGGGCTTAAGTATCCTTAAGGTGCACTAAGTACCATTGGGCAGCGATCTTTCAAGGCCCACATCTCGGATCTCATGTGAGGTATTGACAAATCATCAGGTGCTACGAGGTTGTGCTACAAGGTTATGCTATGAAGGCCTATAATAACCTATCTCATTTTTGGGAGATTCAATTTTGTTTTAATTTGGCAACGCAATCTCAGTTTATGTTAAAACTTGTAGTGTGGCTCAGTTGAAACGAGCAACACTGTGTATCTTTTAAACCATTTGTTGTGGTGTCGAACTGTCTACACCATTAGCTTCAGTTGGCTGGGTGAACCCTAGGAACAACCTTTTTTTTCCCATACAATCGCTCGAATGTTGGGAACCACACTGGACCGAAGTGTCCATAAGGTGCACTAAGCACCATTGGGCAGCAATATTTTGAGGTCCATATCTCGGGGTTCATGTGTGGTATTGGAAAAATGTCAGGTGCTATGAGACCGCGCTACAGAGGCCTATAATAGCCTATCTCAATTTTGAGAAATTTGAGTTCATTTTAATTTGGCAACGCAATCTCAGTTTATCTCAAAACTTGTAGTCTGGCTCAGTTGAAATGAGAAACACTGTGTATCTTTCAAATCGTTCATCATGGCCTCGAATTGTTTGTGCCATTAGCTCTGGTTGGCCAGTTAAACCCCAAGAATAGCCTTGTTTTTCCCACGTATTTGCTCAAACATTGGGAACCACGCCAAACCGAAGTGTCCCTAAGGTGCACTAAGCACCATTAGGCAGTGATCTTTCAAGACCCATATCTCAGAGCTCATGCAAGGTATTGGAAAAATGTCAGGTGCTATGAGACCGTGCTACAAAGGCTTACAATAACCTATCTCATTTTTGGGAGATTCAACTTTTTTTTAATTTGACAAGGCAATCTTAGTGTATGCCAACAGATGCAGTGTGGCTCAATCAAAATGAGCAACACTGTGTATCTTTCAAACCATTTGTTGTGGCCTCAAACCATCTATGCCTTTGGCTCCAGTGGGCTGGGTAAACCCCAGGAACAACCTTTTTTCCACACAGTCACTCGAACGTTGGGAACCACACTAGGTCGAAGTGTTCCTAAGGTGTACTAAGCACCATTAGGCAACGATCTTTCGAGGCTCGTATCTTAGAGCTCATGCGAGGTATCAGAAAACTGTCATATGCTACGAGATCAAGCTATAGAGGCATATAATAACCTATCTTAGTTTTGGGATATTCAACTTTTTTCTAATTTGGCAACGCAATCTTAGTTTATGTCAAAACTTGCATGTGGCTCAGTTGAAATGAGCAACACTGTGTATCTTTCAAACCATTCTTTGTGGCCTCAAACTGTCTATGCCATTAGCTATGATTGGTTGGTTAAACCCCAAGAAAATTCTTGTTTTTCCCATGCATTCGCTCAAATTTTGGGAACCACACCGAACCGAAGTGTCCCTAAGGTGCACTAAGCACCATTGGGCAGCGATCTTTTGAGGCCCATATCTCAGATATCGTGCAAGGTATCGAAAACCGTCAAGTGCTACGAGACCATGCTATGGAGGCATACAATAACCTATCTCATTTTGGGAGATTCAACTTTGTTTTAATTTGACAACACAATATCAATTTATGTCAAAACTTGTAGTGTGGCTCAGTCGAAACGAGCAACACTGCGTATCTTTCAAACCATTTGTCATGGCCTCGAACCGTCTATGCCTTTGGCTCTAGTTGGTTGGGTAAACCTCAGGAACAATTCCTTTTTTCCACACAGTAGCTCGAATGTTGGGAACCATGCTGGACTGAAGTGTCCCTAAGGTGCACTAAGCACCATTAGGAAGTGATCTTTCGAGGCCCATATCTCAGAGCTTGTGTGAGGTATCAAAAAAATTTTAGGTGCTATGAGACCATTCTATGGAGGCCTACAATAATCTATCTTAAGTTTTGGAGATTCAACTTAATTTTAATTTGGAAACACAATCTCACTTTATGTCAAAACTTGCAGTGTGGCTCAATTGAAATGAGAAACATTGCATATCTTTCAAACCGTTCATCGTGGCCTCAAACCATCTACTCCATTAGCTCTGGTTGGCCGGATAAACCCCAAGAACAACCTTGTTTTGCTCACGCGGTTTCTCAAACGTTGTGAACCACGCGCGGACCGAATTGTCCCCAAGGTGCACTAAGTACCATTGGGCAGCGATCTTTCGAGGCCCATATCTCAGAGCTCGTGTGAGGTATTAGAAAACTGTGAGGTGCTACAAGACCATTCTATGGAGGCCTACAATAACCTATCTCGGTTGAAAAGAGAAAAAATGTGTATCTTTCAAATCGTTCATCGTGGCCTCGAACCCTCTGCACCATTAGCTTTGGTTGGATGAGTAAACCCCAGGAACAACCTTTTTTCTCCCATGCAGTCTCTCAAATGTTGGTAACCATGCCAAACCAAAGTATCCCTAAGGTGCACTAAGTACCACTGGGCAATGATCTTTCGAGGCCCGTATCCGTATCTCAGATCTCGTGTGAGGTATTGGCAAACTGTTAGGTATTACAAGACCGTTCTACGAAGGCCTACAATAACCTATCTTGGTTTTGGAAGATTCAACTTCATTTTAATTTGGCAACGCAATCTCAGTTTATGTCAAAACTTGTAGTGTGGCTCATTTGAAATGATCAAGACTTTGTGTCTTTCAAACCGTTCATCGTGGCCTTGAATCGTCTATCCCATTAGCTCTAGTTGGTCAAGCAAACCCCAACAACAACCTTGTTTCATTCACGCAGTCGCTTGAACATTGGGAACCACGCCAGATCGAATTGTCCCCAAGGTGCACTAAGCACCATTGGGTGAAAATATGTACATTATTGTTCTCTTTCATTTGTATTGGTTGCAGATCTCCATGCAGACTTTGTCTTGAGTTAGGAAAGATACAAAAAATGTGTTTTTTTTTTTTGTTTCAGTCCATGATTGACAATGAACTGGAGTTGTGGCAAGGGTATGAATGACAAGTAGTAGCCTTGGAAGGGTGGTGAAGGTGTAGTGGGGTGTGTGGGAGAAAAATATAAATGTTCTTAATCATGGTGTGGGAGAAGAATTTAATTGTTCCAAATGTCCAATGGTATCTTATTTTTCATTGTAAACAATGTTAAGACAACAGGGCCTTATGTTGTTTCCTAGGGTGGATGAGGGGGTTAATATTTGTATTTTGACTATGCAAGAGTGATTCATTGATGTTCCCTTTAGTACCCTTAGGTTGGTGTGTGCCTAATTGGCATTGGGAGTTGGGTTTATAAGTAACTAGGAGTCTTAATTGGGTAAGGACTTGTGGAAGTAAGATTTCATGACATGGTGTGATTCAAGGGTTGGAAGACCTCAAGATGGATTTGGGAAAGATGAGTACGCCTAAGGTGATGTGTGTCAGTGGTTTTATGGGATTTGGGAGTAGGAGTGAGTCTTTGGGGTATTGAATCAAATTAAGGGGATAGTAACCTATTGAGGGATTGGGGGTTTGTTACCTATTGAATAGGTGAGTTGGGAGGAAGATCTCCCTAATAGGTTGAGATTGGTGGATGCTCAACAAGCTCAAGCGTCCATACAATAAATGCATATGAAATAGTGACAAAATACAACTTTGGACTATGACTATGACAGTGATTGTGATTTCAGCAGTGATCCATGCCTAGGTGTGACTTTTCAACATCCTTTTTCAAGATTTTTCCCTCTTTTTCAACTTTTTACAAAAAAACATTCCTTGACAACTTTTCCTACATTTTAGCAACTTTTACATATTGATGCCTAAAGTCTTACAAATTGGGTGAATAATAAAAAATGGTCAAAAGTGACCTTAGAAACCATTATTAAGCTAAATCTAATACAAAATTCATCAAAAATCCATAATTGTATGTTTGAGCTAATCATGACATACACACAATGAACAATTTTGATCACATTTCAATAACAAATAACTAAGTTTGATATACAAAGATATGCACACAATGAACAAATTGAATCGAATATCAACTTTCATATATATCAAAATGAACAATAATCATGTACAAATACAAAAATAGCATCAATGTCAAGTCAATAATAGAGTTACAAAAATGTGGCATGTGCCATGTCAATGTCAACATATACAATAAAAATGTAAAATATATACATAAATTGGTCCTTCAATGACCACAACTAGAACTATATGTCTCTTCAATATCTATGATTGTGGTGGATCATCAAAATTGAGCCTCTTCGAAGTAGTATGTTGCTTTGTACGTGGCTGCACAAGGACAATTGAAATGTTGAATCATATATATTTTCTTAAAATAATATCAAAATAACTAAATAGTGGGAAGTCCTGAAAGGGGTTATAACATGTAAAACAACATTAATACAAGTTAATAACATATATGTCAAAAAACACTAAATAACTAAAAATGCATGGACTAAAATACAAATGCATACCAGAGCCTCAGATGGATCTCCTATGCTCATAGGAGGCAAAGTCACTGATGAATCAAGTGCGATAATTTCCTATATGGTAAGTGATAATATATATTATAGTCATACAGGAAGGAAGTAGGTTTTCAAACAAACAAGAAAGCAATCCAAAAGGAGTTAACAAGAGAGTTTCAACTCCGTTGTGCACTTAGTAAAAAGGAGTTAAGAAGACAAGCATACATCTTTCCTTTGTTGTGTTGGAACCCATCTTTGCGATTAGGACTTCTAACGAAATGGAATGCTATAGCATCAGTGGGAATATTCAAAGGGGGTTGTAATAGGTGAAAGATAATTAATACAAGTTAATAACCCAAAGTTGTTGACAAACTCTAAAAAACTAAAAATGATTGTACTTATATCTAAACAGGTATATTTAACATATGTAGAACAAATGCACATTGGAGCCTCGGATAGTTCTCCTATACTCTTTGGAGGCATCATCGAATCTGAGGCAATTATTACCATTTCCTGTTTGAAAAATGATAACATATGTTATAAATTCATAGAAGGATTTAGAGATTTCTAGCAAGCAATAATACAATCCAAAGTGAATATAAAGATGTTACCTCTTCCATGTCCTGAACCTCATCGACATCAGGTGCATCCATTAATTCCATAAAACCCATTTGTTTCTGTATATAGAAAAAATAAATTAGGCGCATTTATCAATATCTATATATACAAGTTTAATCATAATACATTTAAACAAATGAATTTAAATTGCACTAAATTACCTTCTGTTGTTTGGGTGTCTAGGAGGATTTATTTTTCTGCCTCGGACTGTTAGAGGATGGATTTCTCACACGAGATGTCCTCGAGGCAGGTGGGGTAGACTAACAAAAACAAAATTAACATAAGGGAAAATAACATGTATAATATTAAATCAAAGTAAAAAATATCTAAATCTAAATGGCACCGCAAAGCTATCTAGGCCAAAGTCAGTGGCCTCAACCGTGGTATCATCAAGTTGGGACATCTCAGCCCTTGATAAGCCCTATAAATAACAAGTAATGATACATATATGTATCATCTTAAAATGGAAGCACTCCATGTTGAGACCTTTTAGCCCTCCCTAGTAAGCTATTATGGTCCTAATTTAGATACCTTCATGCTTCCGTGGAGTTTCATGTGCTTATGTGCCTGTTCTACCCATCTTTTCTGCCTTTTCTCTCTATTTTTGAGACTCTGGCACATTTCCCGAGGTTCTGACCCTCTGGGTCAAGGTCGACCTCGACCCTAACCTAGGTCAGCGTTGACCTCAACCCTGACCCTAGGGTCTAGGGTCCTTGGGGTTGAGTCCCAGTTTTGGGGTTTCATCAAAATTTTATATTTTCCCTCTTCGGGGCCATTATTCCTTGAGTTAAGTGTCGAACTCTTAAATTAATATTTGAGGTGGACCTTTCTCAAGCTTTGTGTAGGATTCCTAATTTATTATTTGAGATAAGCCTTTCTCGAGTTTTGTGCCTAATGCTCAAATTAACTTTGGGGTTGGCCTTACCTCAAATTTTGTGACAAGGCTCTTAAATAATTATTTCTACCTTAAGGGTGGACCCTTTCTAGAGTTTTGTGTCAAGACTTTAATTTGGTTCTCCTCTCCATGTGCATCTCTCTAGAGTTTTGTGCCATGGACCCTTAATTATTGTTTTCTATGTTGGCCTTTGTGCCCAAGATTACTATAAAA
>MU223212.1:626744-652338 GCA_018584345.1 Thuja plicata
TAAGATCTTTCCTCTTTGCTCTCATTTCTGAATGGATGATTCATTTGTGCATTGATCCTTCTTTTGGGTTAATCAATTTGGATCTTTCATTTGTGCATTTGAGGTTAAAAGGAATATCTTATCTTCCTCACACATCACACAAACATCCACTTATTTCAAATGTGACATCATTTCATATGTTACATTTTGGTGACATTTTTATATGTTACAATATATATATATATTTAAAAAAAGATATTTTGAAACCAATGTATTATTATATTTTTAACAAATTTACAAATCTTTACCTCGAGTGGTGAAACTACGCGTGATCTTGGAGTCGACTAAAAAGAACGTGGTGTACTCCTACCACCTGTTTCTCCCTACAATGCATATTATTTATATTTCACTTTAAATTGTTCTAAAAAAAATATTTAATTTTATAAGATTTAGGTGATTAATTGATAACATGTTGAATAAATATAAATAAACACACGTGTGTCTGATCACGACATAAAAATATACTCATCAGGTCATCAATGAGGGACATATCCTCTGGAGTGGAGGCATGGCATTTAATCCTGCAACATGTACACAAATGTGATGTTGAACCATCTGCATTCAAGTCAGTGTAGATGCACCATAACATAAACTCTGGTAGTTGGCACACATATGCTCAATGGCCTAGCCCATGCCAAATGATGCATCTATTGATGATGGAGGTGTCGTAGGTGGTGGTTTATCCTCTACTCCAACTAAGTGTGTGCCATGCTCAACAATGACATTAGTCAATGATGTAGTTGCCTGAAGATTCTGTAACTTGAAGACTCCTTCGGGGCTATTGGGATAGTGACATGAACCATGGGTTTAGGAGCTACACATCTCCTATGTTGTGGGTCTACCACCCCGCGGGCCCCAGTTCTATCCTATGCAGAGCCTCTCCCTCTACCCTAGAACTTTTGGATGTCAAATTAATTCGGCTTCAAGCCGAGGATAAACTCACAATAAAGCTTTCACAAAAATTACAGTGGCACCTCCCAATTTTTACAAGGTGGTTGGTCAAAAACCATATACCACCTATCCCAAAAAGTTGCTTGCATCCTAGCGTGAACACACCAATGTATAGGAAACTGACTAGTTATAGTAAGTAGGTTGTTACTAGTGCTAGGATCGGTGAAAAGAGCACATATGTCATCTTTAAGTATGCCCTTTCTTTTCACCTCATCTTATGGCAACCCATCTGTATAAAATGCACAACATTTATCCCTCCATGAACCCCATTTAGTGACCTCTTTGGATACCTCATTTGCGTTGTTGGTCATTATTTTTAGGGTTTTTGTGAGGGATGAGTGGTGCTCTTGATTAGAGGACCTTAACCTATTCACTAATATAAAAATTTGGGCATTGTTTTGTGTCAGGTGATTGATAAGATCATCTTGTGTGGCATGTACATGATCTACTAGAGGACGCGAAGGGTTTAGGGGTAATGATGGTTATTCAGGAGTAGCATTTTGAGGATTTTGCGTAGGTGGAGCAGTGCCTCAAGGGTTTTCTTGTTGCTCACGTTCATTGTTTTCAGGGTTTGCTTTTATTGGTTGTTCACAAGGAGGTCTTTGTTGTTTCTTTTGTTTTTGAGATTTGTTTGAAGAATCTGATATCAAATTACTAAAAAAAACTTAATTCAATTTAAAACCCCTACTTCAATTAAAATGCAAACAAAAAAATCAAAATAATGAAAGCTTACTTGTTTGACAGGGTGACATTGTTGGAAATTGCTCTAAACGCTGATAAAATGCAATTTCAAGCAGAACGTGCATAGGTTATGCTATTTTTTGCTTCCTCTGAATAGTTGTTTCAACATTTTTGGCGTTAAAAATGGCCCAAATCCACGGCCTTCCAAAATAAGTAATGTTTCTCATAACACGTGTGGGTTATGAGAAACTTTTTGTTCCTCAAAACCTGCACGGGTTTTGAAGAACTTTTGCTTTTTTAATGCTTTCTATTAGGCTTGGTGTTACCAAGCCAAGGACATTTTTGAATTAAAGGAACCCAATCAGGTTATGAATTTATTTTTTTGTTTTTGCATGTGGCCACTTTTCTTACCAACAACTTGGTGCACTTTCCCATCAGACTGACCAGTATTGTAACCCAAAATTCCAAACCACTCTATAATGAAATTAAAATTGCCCAGGGCAATAATATTAAACATGAAACATATTGTATATAAGCTATTGTTTTATTTTTGGTGACTTCTAATTAGTGAATTGCTAACAAACTCTATTGACTTATTAGATCTTTCCAAAATTTGAACAAAGTATAAATTATGGAATGAGGTATGGTAACCATAGAATGATCTTTTGTAGATACCAGGACCAAAACTTGTTGTCTTACCAACTTGATCACACCCCATTGTTTTATTTTAATCAATTAATATAAATTGAGGCAATGTTTTGCTTTAATTCATTGCAAACTCATTCATATCTAATAATATGAAATTAGGCATAGAAAAGCTCATGTTTCAGATGGAGTGAAGAAATAATGGACATTGCTAGAGAGAAAAGAAATGCTTTACACAAGAAAGAAGAGATCCATAAAATGAAAAAATTGATTTTGCACTTTACCATCAACCCACTAACTACAAAAATATGTGTGTGCATATATAATTATTAACTTGGCAACCTTATTCACATATTTTATGGTTTCCTATTCTATTCTTTTTCCAGCCTCTTATCTGATATTTTTAATATGGGTTATCCTACTTGTGTGTAATAGATGCACGATTTCTTCAATTCTCCTTATCAATCTTTATTTTTGTTGTTTATTTATCTTTGGGGCTTGCTTTACTCATCCCCATCTCTTTGATTTATATGCAACCTTTCTTTTTATTTTCTTTTGGAGTGAAAATAAATTCATTTTCATCTCCTATAACACTCTACCATTCTAATAATAGATCACAGAGTGTCATCCAAAATATTGATCCTACAAAAATCTACACAGTCTAACCTGAAAATAACAACACTTAATATTATATAATGTGAAAATATGATCTCCCTAATATGTTATATTAGTAAAGAGCAACCATCCAATTTCAACTGCAACCATAATAAATACATATTAGCAGCTATTAAAAAAGAAAAGGGCACGCAACAACAATTTTGCATGAAATGCAAGTGCAACTGGTCATAAATCTATAGATTTTTCCTTGTAATGTAATGCTCTATTATTTATTTCAACCAAATCCTCACAGTGATCAGTTCTAGAGCTAGATCTTATAGCTCCTTCAGAATCCCCATCGATGCGAGACAATTCCATACTTCCACCTAATCCAACATTGTAGAACTCGAGACCCATGAAGAGTTGAAATTAGATAAAATAAAATAAAAACTACACCCCAAATATCTCTAGTAAGAGGAAAATATAGAGATATCATAAAAAGGCACAGCAAATATCTACTGAGCTCAACAAATCCTCTTTTGGATAATTAAAGTTGCATCAAAATTTGACCCTGAATACCAAGTCAAAGGAACCTTTGCATCAGGAAAATCTTTTGGTGCCAGATATTTCTACAAGGAATGGGAGACAAATTCCTTAAGAAAACTTAGAGCTGAAACCTTCATATTTTGAACATTAAGTCTAAAATTATCCAACCATACTAAGATGATTCATATCTAAATGGATGTTGTGAATTTGCAATTAGCATGTTCACTAGGTTGGGAGAGTGAAAAAGGGATAATCTCATCACATTTGTAAGTTTGAGAACTGATTCCACCTGAAAACAATTATACAAAGGTGTTGGTAACAAAAAAATATGCCTTAAAGGAATTTTAGATGGCCAATTTCATTGATAATGGTGATTATAATTTATCGATCTCCATGTTCAATGATGCAATAATAAATAGGCAAATTAGTCAGCAAGTATTTGATTTTAGGATAATTTTATTTTAATTTTCGAGGGCCATGAAAAACTTGACTGGGGCAAGATTGTATTTTTAAGTTTCCAGAATTCAGATAAGAAAGAATGTTGTCAAAAACCACAGTGAGTTCCTCCATGAAGCTTTATCCAGCCAATATTATGGCCTGGTTAACTTGAAGATGCATTTCTATTCTTGAAGAAAGAGAAGTTGAAACGTGTTGGAAGAAAGGATAGTGTTAAAAAACATAGGCTCAATTTAGTATTTGATGGAGATTGTAGTTTTACCATCTAAATAATAAAGTGTGCCTGATGTCCTCCAATAAATTTGAAATCTAAGGATTATTAACAAAAATACTTAAGGCATTTAAGTTGGACATTTATTTACCCATACAAAAACTCTTGTTTCTGGCTAGAAGTTAACATACATAGCAGTTAGTGGCTCCTGTGTGTAGCTTTTTTGTTGTTGCAATATGTTAGAAACTTGCAGACAGGGAAAATAGTTTTGATTTTAATTTTCAAAACTTACTTTGAACATAGAAATTCATTGATATTTTCAACTGCAACTGCACCAATGATTTCTCCAGAGCAGTGAATATGAAGCCAACAAGTCATATAACAAACATTAGTGGCTATGCTTACAATTCCAAGGTGCAGGGAATCCATAACTTTGTTACATTTTACCCAGGCATCTCAAGTTGACACTGGGTCTAAGTCTCACCTGAAGATTTTGATACTAAAGAGGAGAAAATAAAAAGAAGAAATGGAAGGAGCACAAGAATTGCAATAAGAAGAGACATTTAAATTCTTATTCCCATCTAAAAATGCACAAATGAGCTTGAATTTTTGTAGTTTTCCCTTCAAACATTTCACTTCAACTTTTGGCAGATAAGACAAGAAAATAATCAATTAGAGATTGTGAGGACTTATTACATGTTACGATATCATCAATTGTAGTTCCTACAAGTAAGAAGTGAAGCAATACCAAATCAAGTTGATTTTTATGCCATGTGAAATTATGCAAACAGAGTTCTAGGAGTTTTCTAATAGTCCACACAAATTCATTATAAGTTGGCAAAGTCAGAATGTCTTTCTAAAGAAAGGAAGCTCATGAGGTACCATCAGCTTAGGGAAACTGGAAATATAAACTAGCACTTGCATGAATCTGGTTCAAGAGTTATGCAGATTGTACTTTATCCATGGTTACTATGAGACTAGACATGCAACAATAGTCAAAGACTTACAATTGTAGCTTATCTTTTTGTCAAACTTTTGAAATTGTATTTTTATTTCCGCTCCTACTTATTCTTCATGGTATTTCTTTTATTCTTTGTGGTATTTCCTTTATTCTTCTCCTCCTCCTCCTTTTATTCTTGGTCTTCTCCTTCTTTATCTCCTCCTCCTCCTCATATTCTTGGTCTTCTCCTTCTTTATCTCCTCCTCATCCCACTCTCATCCTCCTCGTCCTCATCCTCTTCCTTTTCCTCTTCCTCTTCCTCATCTTCTTCTTAGATTCTTCCTCTTCTTCTTCCTTTCTTCATCCTCTTCCTCTTGAGCCACAAGTAATTTGCTTGACAAATTAATAAGTCAAGCATTATCAGCCCACCAAGAAAACCAGTGGTTTCTTGGTCACAACCAACTAAAGTTAGAATTCCATTTAAAGAGTGTTTCCACGGGGTAGAACCTCCTATCTCCCTTCCTCTCTCTATCCCTCTCCCTCTTTCTAGACATCCATATATCTATTTCTTTGCCTCTCTATCTCTATCTCTTTAATTTATTCTTTCATATATCTCTATATCGCTTCACTTCTTATATCTATATATTTATCTCTCCCTCTTTCTTCCTCTCCATATATTTTTCCTCTTCCATAGCTATTTATCCGTCTACGCCTCCCCCCCTCCATATCCATATCTTTATCTCTATCTCTATCCCTTTACCTACCCCTCTTCCCCCTCTACCTATCCTTATCTCTCCCTCACTTCATCCCTCTCTCTCCTTCTCCTCCTAGCCCTTCATATTTATATGTTTTTGCCCCTGTATCTCTATCTCTTCAAATTTCTTCTTCCTTCTCTCTCCCTCTCACAAACATAATATGAACCTATTTGTAATGGTCTCTCTCTCTCTCTCTCTCTCTCTCTCTCTCTCTCTCTCTCATAATAATCAAATATTGTAAATAATTAGGTGTGTTTACAAATATTGATATTTTCAATATTTTAATTTAACAAATGTAAAATAGGATTGAACAATGTAAATAGTTAAGGATTGATTACACATACCAATATTTAAATGAAAATATAAATTTATAATTAATAATATTGTATTTAATTAGTTAAGATTATATAATTATAATAATACAAGATATATGATATTTGTAGACACCTAAATCTGATTAACCTAATTCAATCATATTTAGTGCCTTCTGGGACATATCAACTAAGTAATTAAGCATTACCTAATTGACCTATGTCATCCCCTAGCCCTAATTAATTTAATTAATTGGCTATAGTCTTGATTAATTATTAAAAGCAACCAATAGCTTAATAATTAATTAAAACCCTATTCCCCTATTATTGAATGAATATGTTATTTATGTAATTCAATTCATTAATATTCCCTTTAACCACAAACCTAACCTCTCTCAACCACCCAACTCAGAGTTCAAACTAATCCCAACCTCTTCACCCATGCTAATCCTAATCCTAAATCCTAATTGTTCCCTAATGATGTCACATTCCTAATCTTTGGATTAGGAATTCAATCCCTTCCCCAAAGTAAACTTTCTCAAGCTCTATCTTATCCCCTCACCCATGCCTCATTAATGATGACATTAATGCATCATTAATGCTCTTACACTCGTCATTAAGGCTCTTACACCCTCATTAATAGTCTTATCTCCTAAAGTCTCCTATCATCCCCTTGGCTCATTTCCCTAAATGGTCACAATCCTCCCTCTTTTCAACCCAATCATATTGTGACACTTGTCATCATATGATGCACTTGAAAAATCACAATCCATGTGCTCTCTTCTAGGTGCATCTGAACCTCTCCTCAGGATTGCATCCTGACCCTAAATTCCTCACCCATTTTCTATAAAAGAAACCTCATTCCTTCACAATTTCATCCACCTTCCATGTATTGTTATAATGCTATTTTGAGAGCAAATCATATATCCAATTTCATAGCAAAGTTATAATTCCATTTTGAAAAACCCCTCTTGAAGCTTGGAGCATGTATCATCCTTGAGCACACATCCATAAGCATGGACACATCAAAATATCAAAAGGAGCTTGGATTCGATTTTAGGGAGGTTTGCACTTCCTTAGTTTTTTATTGTTTTAAGTTTTCCTTTTCAGTCCAATCTTGAGTGTAGCCTTGATTTATTAGTTATTGAATGCTTTAATATTATTATTGTATTCCTTTATAACTGATTTTCACCTCTCACATTACTGAAAAAAAGAAAGAAAGAAAGAGAAATCAATTCGTCCACTGGTGAAAACTTGGCAAACTAGCACCTTGGACAAGTACCATGATCAAAACCTAGTAAATAGGCGCCATGCGTAGTTCCTCCATCCAGTTTCTCTTCCCACTTAGGGGAAGTTCCTTCTAGCCACCATTCATCTACCATCCATATCCTGTCTTGTCCTTTTCACTTCCTCCATCCTCCTCTAGATCTTGATGAGAAATATACAGGCCACCATATCTACATACTTTTGGATTTCTCTTGACATCCATCTCCCATCTCCCATCTTTATCCACCCATCCTTCCTTCCATATATCCTTATGAAATATCTTCCTCTCTTATCCACCCTTCATCCTATCTTTCATTCAACTCCATCATCCTCTTGTTATCCTCTCTTCCATCTATCGTACCCCCTCCTAATGCTTCCTCACATGCATGACCTATCCTAAGTGGGAGTATTTTGTTCCTTGGTGACATAGTTCTTGGAGAACTTCTCATATCCACATGTCATTTCCCAAACCTCCTCTCCTATCCACCATCCTTCATCTATCCTTCCATCCAGTGCTTCCCTCTCTGCATTCCCCAGCGTCTCTTCCATCTTCCAATTCCTCCTTTCATATATCCCATCACTTGTTTCTTCCCTTGTCATTGGTATCTATCTCTAGGCTATTCTCATGCACCCAATGCCACCCATTCCAATCCTAATTCTCCTCGTGACCTACCATCGCATGCCAATCTTATCCCCATCCTCCATCTATCTACAGTCAAGCATTGAAACTAGCCCATCCAAGCACACCCGTAGCCTTACTGCAAGCTTTGATCACAATCCACTCATCATCATTGGGATGCATCCTTCCAAATCCTTGTGTTTTCTTTGGGATTACATCATTCCCACATCTAGATCACCCCATCTGCTATTCCTCTATCTTGGCCTTTTGGCTCAACCAGGGCAACATCATGCATATCTTCCTCATCTCATCCATTCTCTCTGAGCTTCTTATGTCTTTAGTCTGTACATCTCTTGTCTGCGTCAGTCCACTCTTAAGTCTGGTCTTGCTTGTACATATCTTGCATTCTTGGTCAATCTCCTTGCAGAAAGTGATCTAGTTCCATTTTGAATCTTGTTCTATGGAAAGTTCCTTTTGGCAAAATCATGCTTCAAAATTTTTATCTCAGCACATATTTTTGCTACACACTTGACATCTCCATGGAAATGGGTTCGTGAAGGATGTATCCTTCCTCACGTTGACCTAAATCCAATCATCATCATCTCCATCAAAATGGGTCCTTTTAGGATGTATCCTTCCTCTTGACCTAATATCAATCTAATCATCATCCCATATCGTTGATCTCTCTAGCAAAAGGCATCTTGTAATTGAATTTTTTATCTTGAAATTTGATTTTGGTTCTTGGTTATCATTCATGATTCTTTTTGGTTGTTCCCCTCCTCAAGGTTGCCATGATTCTTTATATCATGGTATGCTACGAATGGATGCACCTGGGATAGGGAACTTGAAATTTTTGTTTTCTGCTTGTGATTCAATTGGATATGACCCTTGCATGTATGTAATCTATTTGGGTTTGCATGTTGCACTTGAGAAGTGTCATTTGCTTGTGGGCTTTTCCAACATCATTTCGCCCATGGTTCTTCCTGGGAGTCATGTGTGATGCTGGGGCTACCCCTGCATGTTTGTTGTGTTAGTCCTCTGCAACACCAGTGACAAGGCCTCATGTTCCTAGTAACCTTGGTATAGTCTCTAGCATTGCTATATCAAAATAAGTGCTCAACTATATGGCGGTATTCCATCCCAAAATACCCCTTGCTCAAGCTTCAAGAAAAATCATCCCCAGCAAAGCATTTCCTTTTTAGTCCAATCAAATCCCATCCCTAGCAAATCCATCCCTTTTAGTCCAATCAAATCCTACCCACACCTAACCCTTCATCCTTGATGCAAATCTGACTATCCCATCCATCATTCTTCTATCCCTCCCTTCCTTTTTCTTCTATGATGTCTCTCCTAGTCATCTTTTCAAGATGTCGTCAGGGCTTCGCTTTTTCTCCCTATCACCCTCTTGAGGGGGCATCATCTTGGTCATCCTATTCAAAATCTATCCTAATCATCACTCTGGGGCAACTTCATTACCTACGTCCACATATTCACGTTGTCTATTGTTTTAAACATCTTCAAAATAGCGTTATTCTAACACTATGTCGAAGAGGGGAAAAATGTAGATACCTAAATCTAATTAACCTAATTCAATAATATTTAGTGCCTTCTGGGAGATATCAACTAAGTAATAAGCATTACCTAATTGACCTATGTCATCCCCTATCCCTAATTAATTCAATTAATTGGCTATAGTCCTGATTAATTATTAAAAGCAACCAATAGCTTAATAATTAATTAAAACCCTATTCCCTTATTATTGAATGAATGTGTTAATTATGTAAATAAATTCATTAATATTCCCTTTAACCCCTAACCTAACCTATCTCAACCACCTAACTAAGAGTTCAAACTAATCCCAACCTCTTCACCCATGCTAATCCTAATCCTAAATCCTAATCGTTCCCTAATGATGTCACATTCCTAATCTTTGGATTAGGAATTCAATCCCTTCACTAAAGTCAACTTCCTCAAGCTCTATCTTATCCCCTCACCCATGCCTCATTAATTCTCTCATTAATGTATCATTAATGCTCTTACACTCCTCATTAAGTCTCTTACACCCTCATTAATAGTCTTATCTCCTAAAGTATCCTCTCATCCCCTTGGCTCATTTCCCTAAAAGGTCACAATCCTCCCTCTTTTCAACCTAGTCATATTGTGACACTTGTCATCATATGATGCACTTGAAGAAGCACAAACCATGTGCTCTCTTCTAGGTGCATATGGACCTCTCAGGATTTCATCCTGACCCTTGATTCCTCACTCATTTTCTATAAAAGAAAACTCATTCCTTCACAATTTCATCCACCTTCCATGTATTTTTATAATGTTATTTTGAGAGAAAATCATATATCCAATTTCAGAGAAGAGTTATAATGCCAGTTTGAAGAACCCCTCTTGAAGCTTGGAGTATGTATCATCCTTGAGCACACATCCATAAGCATGGACACATCAAAAGATCAAAAGGGAGCTTGGATTTGGTTATAGGGAGGTTTGTACTTCCTTAGTTTCTTATTGTTTTAAGTTTTCCTTTTCAGTCCAATCTTGAGAGTAGTCTTGATTTATTAGTTATTGAATGCTTTAATATTATTATTGTATTCCTTTATAACTAATTTTCACCTCTCACGATATTATTCACAAATATTAAGAATATCAATTATTTATTAAATTTAATTTCCTTGTTTTCTGTACAGAAATTGTCAACTTTAACTTTTGTTTTTACAATTCTAATATTCAAATATGGCAATTAGTCAATATCAAAGACTAACAATATTTTTTTCTCCAATGCAAATCCAAGCTAATCCTCAGATGTATCAGACTAAGAAAGTGTGTCAGCAACTATCCAAGATGCAAAATTTATCTCGCCTCTTAAACCTCCCATGGAATTAGAGACAAATGATCTTACGTTTCCTTCACTTATTTGTCATCCCATACTTGAGTCGGTGTTCATTAACGTTGCTTCCACCTATTTGTCCAGGTGTCCAGGCTCTCTCACTTTTGTTTTTTTCATCAGAGTAACATGAATTTGTCAAGGTTCAATACTCTCAGGCGTGTATATGCCTTTGTCTAATCAGGATACAACCGGCCACATTTTTTATGAAATTTCACGATGTCATCTTGGAAACTAAAATGATGATTCTCCGGGCGAACAAAGCCCACATGAAATATCCTAATCGGCTAATGAGAATCATTGAAATAACTTCTTCCAAATTATCTAAAGGAATAAGATAGGATATTTCCTTCGATAATAAGAGGAACGCGCTTGAGAAGTTGAGATCGTCGAGGCTCAATCTCTACAGACTACAAAATTTGACAATTGTACAATAATAGGACAATAATTATTTTCGTCATCAATTGAAATTTGAAATAAAAGTCAAGATTAATTGAGACTTTGAGGCTTTGAAGTTATTTAATCAGCATGTTCATGATTTGTTTGCTGCTAAGTTCTAGGTTTTGTGGACAATAAATGCACTCTACATTAGTGATTTGAGACTCCCTCCATCGAATGTAAATAATTTCATTTAGTCAATTCCTAAAGAAAATGGTTGATTATTGATTTTTGAAACACAAATTAAAATTCAATCCATTTTACAAGCTTTACAAGCTTTTCTAAGGCATGAACATAACCAACAAAAGAATAAGCCCATGTACCATTCTGGTAATTTTCAAGTGTCATGGTTTGATTTTAATAGATCACATTGATATCATAAAAGCAATGTTACAAATAAAAATAGAGGAAAAATCCAGTCAAGTATTAGACACAATGAAATGGTGTTTCAGTCATTGCCACAAATGTTGCACCAATATATGCACTTTGCAACTATACTACTATAGCATACAACTAGTATAGCTTTTTATTTGAGGAAATTGGATGTATATAAAAATCAAAAAATGTAATAGTTACAACATTGCATAATAAGTTGCTAGATTCATAAAAATATGAGCATCATTTGTATCTTACCAAATCCTTGAAGAAATCATATGTCGTCATTACGCTAATGCTTCTTAGAAATTTGAGAATGGATATGATTTTCTTATATGAGGAGGTTCGAGGTTCGACACTGTGCCTATTAGGAAACATAGGAAAATATTCCGCACTAGTTGCTAAGATCCCAATGCAGTCCCAATGACTTTATAAATAGTCACAGCAAAAAAGGTCCCCCCCTACAAACAGTAATACTTAGTCTCAGCTAAGCATATGAAGCAAGTAGTTTAGTGAGCTTTCCCATAGAGTTTGGTTCACCTTCCAGCTAGGCTAATCAATTACAAAACCATTCAGCACTTTACTCAACTGAGACAGCTTCGAGGGAAATTTTATACAGAAGAATGTGATGTGAGATTTTTATTGTTCTTTTGTTGCTTGTGATTCAAACAAACATTTTTTTAATCTATATCTTTCAATTGTTTACCTGCATGCACTATTAAACATCGTAGTTCTAGTGTGTTACAAAACAAGAAAACAACATAGCATAACCCTTGCATGGTAATATATCTAGTAAGAGTTTTTATGCATCTTAATAACCCTTTCACGGTGCTCTATCTAATGAGAGCTTTCTTACTTGGCAATTTCCATCTTTGCTCCACTGTGAGCAGAACCAGACAGGTTCATAAAAGCATCACTTCCACTTCCATTAGCCATCAACACGGTCTCCACTAAAGAAGCTAATAAAATTCAAAACACTCCTGCAAAACAGCTACAAGTAGAAAATGAGTTAGGGCATCCTCTTTTTAGTCGACTAGGGCACACATTCAAAATGGACAAATTCAAAAAAATATTTACAAACATAGTTGCAAAGCATATCACAAATCATCTGGCAAACCCCACGACTGGAAGAAATCACCGAATCCAAACTGAGACATGCATTTTGTAGAGTACAAGTTGAAGAGGCGACCAATGAACTTGCAAGGGCCTCGTCATCCACAAAATTCCACCGAAAAAAAACTTACTGCCCATGATTCTACAAGGAAAAAAGAGCCCCTCTAACAAGAAAAATGCATTGCCAACATTTTCAGGTTGTCGTCGAGATATTTCAGTCAGGAAAAACATTTTCGTATCAGACTTTTCCATCAGTGCGAGATGGCCACAATAAAAAAGCCTATTGGCTTGATTAATACAATGATTAATTTGAATTTAATATTAAGAATTAAAAAAATTATGCAATTATTTCATAAATATATAGTAGATATTTTTAATTAAGTCATTTAATCTATATTTTTAATTAAAATAAATATATAATATGAATTAATATTATTTTTTAGGTTAATTCAAATTCACACAATAATTTTATAAATAGACAATAAATAATATATTTTAATTAATTTTTATTTTATATTTTTTAATTAAAATTTTATAAATTTATTTTAATTGTGTTGAAATATTTCTTTGATAAAAAATAGTTTAATTTTTAGTGATATATTTATCAATTAAAATTAATTATTATTTATTTTTAAATATATCTTTTTAAAAATTAATATCTTAAAGTGTAAATAATATGGAGTAATGGTAAAATCATCGAATTACCTTTCACAAATTGTGGGTTCAAATCCCACTTACCATGTTTATAATTTGACTTACTATTCAAAAAAGATTTAATTAATATCTCAAACATTTATGTCAAATTTGTCGTATTATATTAAATTAAATGACATGGTTAGCATGCAAGGGTGAAATTTCTAAGACCAAAAATCCTCATGTGATGCTATCTCCATATGTGGATTTATCTCTACATGAGGTTCCCATTGCATTTTCACCTTCTCTTGATGGTATTATTCATAAGAATGTTCAATCTTCATCTTGTTCCATCTTCCAATCTCCTTTCTCAAAATTGTCCCCTCCTTCATCTGCTAAACAGAGAGGGAGACCTTCAAGTGTATCTAAACTTAGGGATGATATTAATGTTGGGATTCAAAAAACATTACTCCCTTCATTAAATATCCACAGCAATGGGAAAAAGAAAGTATCTTTCAGCTCTCCTACTACGAGGGCTGCTATGGTCAAAAGAAGTCTCCAGCCTGAGTATGCTTGAGGACATAATTCAGTAAACTCTCAAGACAGGATGGGTGTTGAGACTTCCCCTCTGGAGCCATGAGAGTTCTTTCCTAGAATGTTAGGGGCTTAAACACCCCTAACAAGAAGTAGCTCATCATGAGTCAACTGTTTAATTCTAAATTTGATATTGTTCTTTTCCAAGAAACTAAATTATCTAATGAAGATACCATAAAATTGTTTACTTCCTGGAAGTTGGGTAATTTCTAGGCCTCCCCCTCTGATGGTGCCTCGGGGGGTCTTGCGATTTTATGGAATCCACTCAAGGTAACTTTGGAACAAATTTCATCTCGTAAATATTGGATGTTCTCTCTGGTTGAGAGTTGCTCTTCTAATTGTCCTTCTAGTTATTTACTATTTATGGCCCTATTCCCATTATTGAAAAAGCGGACCTTTCTGGGTGATTTGATACAGGCACTCTAGGGGGAGTTGATCATCTTGGGAGGGGACTTTAATGTTGTCCTTAATAATGATGAGAAATTTGGTGGGATTAATCCTTCTCCAAAGGTGATGATGGACTTTAATCAGTTTATTTATGATAATGATCTCATGGACGTCTCTCCCAAGGTGGGAAAATTCACCTGGATAAATCATTGCGTGGATTTTTTGTAACATTGCAGAGCGGTTGGATCATTTTCTTATTTCTGATTTATGGCTTCATAGTGAAATAGACTACCACGCACTCATTTTACCTATCTCTGGCTCTGATCACTTTCCGATTATGTTACATTTATCAAAATCCTCTTCAATCTGAAAAGGTACCTTCAAGATTGAACCAATGTGGTTCCGAGATCATAGTTTTATTTCTTTGCTGAAACAATGGTGGCTAAACTCTCCATATATGAAAGGCACCCAAATATTTAGACTAGTCAAAAAATTGCAGTTACTAAAAATTAATATAAAAGATTGGAACATTAATACCTTTAAGAACATTTTTCAGGAGAAAACTAGATTGCAGCCAGAATTGGCCATAGTTAATGACTTTATTATTCACAATGGAATGGATGCCCAATCTTTTGCACTAGAAAAGGATCTCAAATGTGCTATAGAGGAAGTAATTCTCAAAGAGGAGATTTATTGGAAACATAAATCTCAAGAAACTTGGCTTGCAGATGGGGATAGAAACACAAAGTTTTTTCATGCTTCAACTAAGCTTAGACGTCTTAAAAACAAAATTGTTTACATTGAATCCTCTAGTGAGAAATTAGAAGATGAAAATGACATTATTGACGAGGGTGTTTCCTTCTTCTCAAATTTGCTAACCAAGCAACAAGTTCATTGGTCTAATTCTTTGTTAGATTCTATCCCACGTTGTGTTTCTGAGGCAGATAATACTATGCTTATGGCTCCCTTTACATTGAATGAGCTTAAAGAAATTGGTTTTTCCATGGCCCCAAACAAGGCCCCAGATCCTGATGGATTCACCATGCTTTTCTTTCAAAAATGTTTGGATTTTTTGGGAAATGATATTTTACTTGCATTAGAGGAAGCTAGGATTCACAAAACCATGTTTAAAGAGCTTAATCATACTTGGATTTATCTCATCCCCAAAAAAGATGATCCTAAATCATTTTCTGATTTTCCTCCTATCTCTCTTTTTAATTCTCTATATAATTTTTAACAAAGCTATTTCTATCAGGTTGGCCAAGGTCCTTCCTAGAATCATCTTTGAGGAACAAGGGGGCTTTGTGCCTGGGAGAGAAACTCCAGAGGGTGCTATTATGGCTCATGAAATTCTACACTCTATCTGATTACATAACCAATCAGCTATGGTTCTTAAGCTAGATATGATGAAAGTGTATGATCATGTTGACTGGGACTTTCTTCTCATGGTCCTCACTAGGTTTGGTTTTCACAAAAACTGGGTAAAATAGATCCAAGCTTGCATATCTTCTCCTTCATTCTTTTTTATGATGATCATATTTTTTCATTAGTATACAAAGGAAATAGTTTTTGAACCATCAGTAACATGATCATTGAAAGACAGGTTTATAGTGCAACCCAACACAGTAGTACACAAAGGTCGCCGATAATGCTAAGTGCACTATCACCGACAGAATGGTTATAGTGTAAACTGACAGTCAATCTACAGTGTAAACCGACAATCAGTCTATAGTGTAAACTGACAGACAATCTACAGAGAAAACCAAGAAGCAGAATGTCTACAGAGACATCACCAAGGAAAGACTACAGAGTAACCCGAGCACCAGTCTAGCGAGAGACAACTTTAATTCTGAGAAATGTGTATCTGAGTTACACGTCAAATAAAACACTTAAGTTTTATATTTAGCTTTAAACCTTATCTTTAAAACCATTTCTTGAGGGACAAGTAAAGCAAATGTAATTGTTTTAATCAGTCTAACTGATTGTAAACATGCAAACTAGGAGATCAAGGTCAAGTTGTAAACCTTTGATCATAGAGTTATCATTGTAAAGCGTGAAACCTATTTAGGTCAACTCATTGTATAAATATATGTGTAATCAATCAGAACAAGTGTGTGATGATGATAGTATCTGCAACAAACATCTATGGATCAGATATGAAGTTTCATGCAGAAGGACAACAAAAGATGAAATCAGTTATGAAGAACAAGATTCAAGGCTACCGAGCAGAACAGAGGTATTAATCAATCACTATAGTTGATAAACATACATTGTGAACTTAAATGATCTGTACTCAGAAATTCAAGATTTCATTTTATCAGGTTAACAAGTATTTTTTACTGCAATCTAATAAGTATAGAAAATAGAAGAAATCCTTTAAGAAGGTGGATTTAACACTCCTTATGTAAATATCTTAACCGAGTGCACACTTAATAGTGTTGCTAAATCTCTTAACTGAGTAGACCTAACCAGTCTAAAATGTTACTCCTAACAGGGTAAGATCATCGGACGTGATCAAACTTGTAGCCTTAATCGGCACCTTCCATTCTGCAGATAGTGAAGCTTTGTGGGTTTCATCCCCACCGCAGTTTTTACCTTCTAACAGGGGTTTTCTGCATTACCAATTCTTGTGTCATGTGTCATTACACTTCATGAATGTTTCTATGAATGTTTACATGCAATTAATTTTATGATTTGATATTACATGCACAAAGATAGAATAACATATATGGTCGGTAATGAAAGGAATTGATTACTAAAGGATTAAGGGTTAATTGATAAAAGTTTTAAGGGTACTGATTCACCCCTCCCCTCTCAGTACACACCATTCCATTATTCCAACAATTGGTATCAGAGCTAGATCTCTTATTTGGAAAATTTTAAATCACTTGATAGAAAATATCATACAATGGAAAGGTATAAGCTAGACAAGAATATTGAGAATCAGAAGTTGCAGATACAGATCTTCTATGAGAAATACAAAGAAGTTATAATCAAGATGAGAGCTACTGGATGAAAGAAAGGTTATGGAATCTCGTTGTAATGAAATAGACTATCATGAAGAAGAGATACCTAATTTTTTGAGTCAACATGATCTACATCTAGCAATACATCAGACACATATGAAGGAAGCATTACAAGTCTGAATGAAATCAATCAACATCTGGCTGGACAAGTGAAATCGCTGCAAATCAGTCAAGAGACACAGATGGTAAGGATGATTGAGGTTATGAATAATGCTAGAGAAGTTGAGAAATAAAGAACACGAGCTATTGATGACAGGAGGAAGATCACTGAAAAGCTACAAGAGAGATAATTAGAAATACAAAGACTTACTGAAAATCATCATGAGATCACCAATCAAATTGTTCTTATGAGTCATGAGGCAAACCGAGTGAACATAGAACTGAATGGAAAATTGGAATCTATGGTGAGCTAAGAGAAGAAAATGAAAAACTGAATCATGAAGTAAGAATTCAACAACAACACAATGATATGATTAAGAAAGCACAAAAAAATGGATGATTTTCTGGATGGACAAAGAAGAGTCAACAACAATACCGGTCTAAGGTATACTGAGCATGGAGAAACATCATACACATCTGGTCAAAGAGATGTCTACACAAATCCAAGATGAAGGAAGCAGTCATGCAATCACTATGGAAAACCAAGCCACACATCAAATGTTTGCAGAGGAAAGCTAAAGGTATTCCTAAATCCACATCTACATTCATAGGAAATTGTTATAATTGTAACAAGTACGGACACAAAGCACATGAATGGACACAAAGCACATAAATATTGTTCTAATTGCAAAATGCATGGGCATACATCTCTTGAATGTAGGAAGAAGAAAACACAAGCATGGAAGCCAAAAGAACAAGAAAATTCTTATCAACCGAAAAGAGTCAGTAACTCATATGTTTGGGATTACAACACATGGAAAAATTGCACATGTGGCAGATATAGACACATAGCTGAAAACTGCATGAGAAAATGGATGAGAAGGTCTAGAAGCTGGACTAACCCTAGAATGGCATGCTTACACTGTCATAGGGTCACTCATCTAAGAAAGGACTGCAAAGACCAAGTGACAGAGACAAGCACTTTTGCCAATGGCAATACCATTGAAGACATCAGGAAGATGAGAAATAAAATGTGGAGGAAAGCTACAAACACTGATGATGCTGGACCAAGCAATACAATTCGTGACACCTTATCTAAAGGATCTGGTGATAACACCACCCCCACCTAAGTAGAACAAGTAAGTATGGAACTGCACTATACCAAGTTATATTTTACATCAGTTCCTTATACATTGATAATATGCCAAACTAGCAAGAATAAATATGCACTATGGTATTACTTGTTATGAATTTGTGAATCCAATCTTATCAGTCAATACACACCAAGAATCGTCGGTTTACATATAAAATCTAAGTTGTTGATGTAAACCAAACATCATCGGTAATCATGTAAATAGACAATGTAGTCTTCGCCTCCATACCGAGCACCGTCGGTGAACATGTGAAAGTTCAATTGAGTTGACACTTACCCTAAGCATCTTATTCTCACCGAGGATGAAGTTGGTATGTTCCTCGAGTGACTCCATCTTCGAACACTGAGAAGTGGGTAAAATCATTTATTACACCACTTAGGGCATCGTCTATAAAAGGGCAATGGAAAGCTCATTCATTCACAGAGCAAAGCAGAGCGGCCAACAACAACCAGATTATAGAGAAATTCAAGAACATTCACGACTACTTCTACATATTCACAGCAGATACAATAGATCAAGTGAGTAACTAAGTATCACCAAGCAAACAGATTGTTTATGAAAGCCCTAATTTTAAGAAACATGGCAACCACTTCACGAGTTTCCAAAATCAAGAATGTAAAGGATAATAAAGTTAATCCAATCAAGAACTCTACATGTAAAGATCCTAAGTACAAATTCTTCCCAGAGGTAGCTTCACAACCTGACAACATTGGAGTGTTCTCAAGCATGCCACCTAGGGTTTCACTAGTCGAGGATGTCTGAGCCTATATCCACTGCGAAGTTGTAGAGATTGGAGATCTCAAAGTTGAGAAAGCTTACAAGAAGCTTTGCACAGATGGAAACATCAAAGATGAACATAAACACATTGAGGTGAAAGGGTTGACAAATGCCCTAATGTTCCCAAAGGAATTCAAAATTGAGTGGATCCGGATGGTTCTTAGCTAGGTACATGACTGAAATATGTGGTTGGACGAGTCATGTACCTGGCTAAGAACCATCCGGATCCACTCATGTAATACATGCAGTAGCCAGTTATGCACTAACCAACAAGGAAAAGGCACTCAAACATCCTCCTCGACCCAATATAGAAAAGATGATAGGTGCAGTATGGGATGGTAGAGGTTTAAAGGTAAACTCCATCACTGATCTAGAACTAAAGTTCGGTGCATGTGTACTGGGATACAAGGTATTCCAAGCTAGCCAGTTAAACAACATTGCATGCAGAGCAATTGACACTACCCAAAAGATTGTGAAGAAGGGTCTACAACTGGATTTATCTGAGCTTCTACTGAAGCAACTAGAGGAGAACATGAGGACCATTAGATCAGAAAAATCTAATTCATGTAAGTTTGGTTCACTCCTCATGTGTATATTCTTCTACTTTCAAAACTTCTTCCCATCTGTTGATAATGTCAATTGGGACACTACCCGACTAGTGACAATACAAATTAGTGAATTTATTAAGTCACTAGGGGACAAATTTACATCAGTCATGGATGAATATTTCACCAGATTCAAGGACATAATGCAAAAGGGATGAGGATACGAGAAAAACTAGTGGATCAATATAAAGCTGATATTTATTTTATGGTGGACACTGATATAACTTCAAACCAGTTGTACCGAGGACAACATGATTAGCACCACTTGACTATGAGATAAACATAGATCAGGATACAAATTCTATTGAAGCATTATTGAATGAGCCACTAGACCATTCATTACAAATATTTGGAACCTATGAAGAAGCTAAGGCCAGAATCAAAATAGGCTTAGTTGTTAAAAAGATAGACAAAAAGAAGACCAAAATGGTAAAGACACTTGAGAAGAAGTTGTCAGTACCGAAGGATAGTCACCCGTCGGTAAAAGTGAATAAGTGAGTGACTCCAAATCAACCGAGTCCGATGCACCACATGCTAAGAAGCCAAGAACTAATATTCCATCAAGGACAAGGAGTCAAAATACAAAAGTAGACTCACCACCGGTTAAGAAGCGACAAGTGAGGACTTATAAAAGAAAGCCTCAAACCGGGAAAACATTAGAACCAAAGAGAAGAAGGAGATTAATCCAAAGCAAGGAAGATAAGGAAGACACTGAACATGATGAACAACCTGAAAAGCACAAAGTTCCTACAATAATTGATGAGATTTTTGCATCAATAGTCAAGACAGGTAGCATATCAAATGCTAAAATAAGGCAATGACTAACCTTATCTCCTGAGGATCAGAAAAATATTGAAGAAGCCATCATCCACGCAATGATTGTATTCAAATATATACCTGTATAGTTTGATAAGATGATGCAATAAGAACTTGATGAAAGGTTATCAGCAAGGTGGACATATGCACTGACTAGTGAAAGAAAAATAAGGGAAAGATCCCTAGTTTCAATTATGCCACCCAAGTCAAAGATGGAATAAAATGATGAAATGATGAAGAAACATTTAAAGAAGTTCTCAGAAAAATTGAGAGCCTCCAAAGTACTACAGGAAAGATTAATAGAGATTGATAAATAAAGTGATGATACTTGGAAAGGAATACTCAATCCACCTAAGGAGGATACAAGCCCCGAGAAATTACTAGCACTTACTGAGACACCTCACAATGAAGATAAAGAGGCCACGCAGAGCCCTGAACACATCTTCATAAATAACATCGAGGACATCAATCTAGTTGAATTGACAACATAGGAAAGCAAGGCCATGGATGATGTACCTCATATTTTACAGTCATTATGAGACACAACAGATGTCACAATCCAAGATGTGATAATAATAGATATCACTGGAACTGATCCTGCCAATGAAGTAAAGGCAGATGAAGATGTCACTATTGCCACTGAGAAAATCAAGGAACAAGACACTACAATGGATGTTGCACCAACAAATATACCAGGTAACATACCATTACTGATACAAGCTATCAATATAATGACAGAAACAAAAGATACAACACCTGAGCATGATGCAAGCATACCCGAGGATAAGGGTGATGAGGAGCAGAAAAGCACAAATGAAGAACAAAAAGTAACAGATGGAGAGAAGAAAGACATAAGTGAAGAAGAGAAGCAAGGTGATGCCACTCCAAAGGATACCGAAGGAGAAGCTATAGATATAACTAAGGTTGATATGGAGACATCCTCTACCAACCAATAGGTAAATCCGAGCAGCAGGTAAAAGACACAACACCCCCAAAGCCTTCACAAAGTACATCAGAGTCAAGGGAAAGAATCTTTACAACTTTAGTTTTACCTTGGGATTTTTTTAGTGGTAAAAGGCACCAGGTTGTTCCTCTACAACTGTAGTAAGGGCACCAATCTGCAATGTCTTCTTTATTTCCTTATTCTTGGTTGTTGTTTCTAGAAATTTATTATAGAAATCTTTGAAACAAAAATCTGGTGTTGCAGAAGGATTTGAATGTTTGAAAGGTGAAGTAGAAATTGCAATGCCTATTGATCTAACAAATGTTGTTTGAGGATTTAAAATTTTAGAGGGTTTTGCTGAAATTGAAAATGCAAACAGTTCTTTAGGATTGAGTGTCATTGATCTGGAAACCGTTTGCTTCTTGACACTATCTTCTTCTATGGGATTTTATGTAGATTCTACTGGCCTCTTTAGAGAGGGAACTTGTTGTATAAGTTTCCCAGTCCCACTGGTACCAGTGCCACTACCAGACCTAGTAGCAGTAGATTCCCCAATCCCACCCGTGGCAATGGATGTTCTTGTGGGCACAGTAGTTCCTAATGAATCTAATGTGTCCTCTCCAAACCCAAGGCCTACACCAGGTCCATGATAATTTTTTCTATGACAATTGGAATCCAGATGCCTTCTCCTATGGGACCCAAACTGCCACCTTTATAACCCATTTTTTTTGCAAAGTTTGCCCCTTTGCTATATACTTGTTTATGCCAGTCGCTGACTCCACTGTGACCTAGAGTAAATGCAATCGGTGGATTATTATCCTGACTATTTGGAGAACTATTGTCGTATGCCATGGTAGGATGCTCCAAATTCCATAATTTGTTAAACTCTATATCCTTGTCTATTTCATCCAGATCTGCGCTGGTCTTTAGTTCACCAAGATCCTTTCTCATTCTCTGAAAATCATTCATTTTTGTTTGAGTCCATTTTCTATCCTTACACTCTTCTACTATTTTCTTTGGTATTTTTATGTTTGATGGATAAGAACCTTTTTCGTATAAATTGTAGGACATTCTAGGTTGTACAATGCCCTCGTATATTGATGTCATAATTTGTGATAACAATTGTTCAACTGAAAAATTTTCCTCAGTGGAAACTTTCTCCATCTCTTTTGTAACGTCATCCCAACTATCCTTGTTTTTCAACTTCTCTAGCAATGGTTTAGTTTCATGTTGAAATAAGTTTGTAGAGTTCTTATTAGCACCAAGCATTGTTTGAATGACATTGAGTGGATCATACTTCCAGTACCACTCTAAATCAAATTGAAAAATTTCTAAAAAAAAAATTGTCACTTTGAATGCCTTTCTCTCAAATGTTAACCCTCCAATTGAGAAAGGTAAGGAAGGGAATATACTCTTCTTCGATTGGCCAGCGAAGAGTTTATCTATGCTCTCAAGTTGTAGTACATATTTTACTGCAAACACCTTGTCTGTCACATGCATTGGAAGTTTGTGGGGTTATAGTTATGATCCGTAAAACCTTAGCACAGTGTATTCTTCCATTAAGTACCAGTCCACCAATTGAATTGTGCTTCCAAGTTGGATGCAATCCCTACATGAAGTAGACAATCTGGGCATTGGAGTGCTTGTTATTTTTTTGTACAATGGTGCCAAAAATAAATCTACAAAATTAATGTAATTCCTTCTTTTACCATACATCCTTATCTGAGGTGTCCAGTTATATATTGGAGTACCTATTGGACTCATTGGAGTACCTCTCGGTCCTGTCCCCATCTGAATTTCAAGCTTGTTGTCGTTGCTCATTAATATTGCAGCATGCTTGGATAGCAGAAGATAACACAAGTAGGTTGTGAACCTAAATGTCTTATAATTGCCTATTTTAATCAATGCTAATTGTTCTTGCATCGATTGAACCACATGTCCAACAAAATTATATCTTACTGGTTCATTGACACAATGGTTATCCCAAATCAATTAAAGAATGTTGGCACCCACTTCCCTATTGTTTTCCATTCCCAGGAAAAATGCTAGCGAGGATATAGTATCCTGAACCCATGGCACAATAATGTTAAAATCATAAGGAGGCTTATGGTTCTCACCCAATGAAGCCTTTGCCTCTGCAACTATTAGACCCTTTATAAATGAATCTTTTATGTTTGGCGTGACTGCCTCATATTTGTCTGCCAGAAATCTGAGGTCAATATGGACATTACAATTTTGTCAGTCAAACCCTAAGTCTAGCAAACTGAGAAATTCTTCCTGGGTTATTAATAAAATTTCTTCCTGATTATTTTTATTCACAATTGCTTTTCTTTCTTCATCATAATTCTCTACACAAATCAAGACAATTTCTGGGCAAGGGAAAACTTCAGGTAACAGCATGCAACCCAAACCTACATCCCATGAAGCAACTTTATTCATTTTTGCACCCATCTCTGGATTAATTTTTATAAATTCAGACTTCTTTGGCCCAGTTTCCTTACTACACAATGTATGTTTAATTGATATAAGTCTCCTTTGACCGTCGATAGTAGGATCATAAACATCATAATACTCATCAGTGAAACCAGGGATTTCTACTAGTTTTCTGCAGTCTATTAAAGTTTTTCCATCTGCTTGCCCTTGGCCTTGAGTTTTTGCTTTCCCCATTGTTCTTCGGAAGAATGAAAAAAATAATAATCACAGATATTTACTAACAAAATCACAGATAATAACTAAATAATTAAGAAAACCCTAATTTAATAAAACACTAACTGTACATGCAAGAATTAAAATTTCAAAATCAAGTTAAACATAATTTTTGACATTACAAAATCGGGATGCATCAAGCTAGATTTCTTACCCGAAATTATATTTTGAAATCTAGATAGATATAAGTTAGTGTAACATAAAAAATAGATGGTTGGTGCTAAAATGTAAAGGAGAAAAATGGGGTTCTTGGTTAATTGTTATTTGTGTTGATTTACTTAACCACACTTTACATTTACTTGAATTTGATTGATTGTATATTGCAATTGTGATTGTGACTATGATTAAGGGAAGATAAGATACTCCTTTCTTTCACCCTCAAATACACAAATAGGAGATCCAATTTTGATCAAACCCAAAGGGTTAATATACAAATGAATCCACTATTTGGAAAGAGACCAAGAAAGGGGATCTTAAATTCTATAAATTGATTGATTAATATGATTAATGACAGTAATTGAAAAGAATAGGAGAAAGTACCAACCTTCCAAAATGGCAGATCAAAGATTGTTGTTTTCTGAGATCTATAGACTGTTTCTGGAGATGCTAACAATTGATACCGAATGAGAGCACAGAGACGGACAAAACCCAGAAATCTTTTTCCATTCTGATGTCATCTTATGAAAAAGGTTGACCCTGTACCACTTTTGCCAACTCGATCTGCTCAACTCCGAAAGTGTCCCTATTCGCACAGTCTGAAAGAAATCTGAAAAGGGTATCCAGATCTGGCCTCGAATTTACAGTCCCGAACCTGTACCTACAAGAAAAATGTTTGGTTTTTTTGGGGGAGGGGTTTGCCTTGGTCAAACCCCAATTTAGGAATTAACCTTTAAATCAATAAAGTATGGAAAGCTAACAAGTAGTAGAATTGAATCTAATAGTGAAGCTATGATATTGAATAGATATGCAATTGTAATTCAAATGTAGCAAGTATGTAGATATGAAAGCATGGACTTTA
>MU223212.1:685513-697825 GCA_018584345.1 Thuja plicata
ATTAAAGGTTACAAACACACTGTTAAGTGCGACCTTGTTAGAGGATTTTATACATAGAGGTTGTCACTTAGTATCGGGCATCTATTGCTACCATCCTTGAATCAACCTCCTTCTTAGACTGTCAATAAGTATCGGGCAAGTCCAATGCTACTTTCATGAATCAAACTTTTTGGCACTCCTTGGGATGTACCTCAATATATAGAAGACTGTTAAGTCCTGCTCGGTTAAGAGATTTGATGCTTCAATGGTTAAACTGAAAAACTATGACCTTTTCATATTGCAACTTTGAATTGCAGATTTTCAGATCTATTTAAGTACATTACCTCTCCGATCAATGTATCAATTCAATTCTTTGTGCTCCACACTTTCTATTTTGTGATGTTGTGCTTCACTGTTCATCAGTGTCTGCATAATTCCTTAGCTCTCCTTCAGCTTGATTGATCAGGACTGTATGAAGTTGTTCTTCATCAGTTTCTCTTCAACATCCTCTTTTTATTCACTCCCCTTAATCCCATTCGTAAATGAATTAAGCTTGTCTCTTATATAGACATGATATTCAATGTTTCTTGATTCTTGGCATGAAAAACAATCTAGCCAATTAGATTTAAAGCATAACTCCTGATTTGTCCCGTAATTATCTTATTGCCAACTGTACAAATCATCTTTAAATCAATCACTTAACTCTGGCCGAATAAAACAAAGAAAACAACCAGTTAAGTCTATCTTTAGCTCTTTCCAGCTAGATATTTTGTAATTTTCTAAACTCTATCTTCCGTCGGTTACCTCTGTAGTTAGTTGTCGGTGACAACTTACAGTTCCATCGGTGAGACTCCAGTTAGCTTCGTGATCTCCGTCCGTCGGGCATCATTGGAATTTTACTCATCGGGAAACCTTCTGACTTTGCTCGTCGGTGTCACTGTGGCTTTGCTTCGTTGGGAAACACTATATTCTGATCATTGGGTATCACTGTGATTGTTCTTCTTTGCCTTTACCGATGGTGTGCACTCCGTCAGTGTTGTTTGTCACTTAGTGAATACTTGACTTTTATGCATTGCTAAAATCATAACCTTTATTCATTTGGTTCTCTGAAGTCTTTGGCATTATGTACATGACCGTACACATGATATCAAGTTGACATCAATGAAAATACAATACATTAGCTATTTTAATGCCTTGCACTATCTTCAACTTAACATTGTCAAACATTCAATCAGTTACATGTCATCACGTTTAATCCCTCGTTAGTCTGTTTCTTGTATTAGGACCTCATATTGCATTTAGTTGTATACATAATTGAAATCAAGGTCCTCTTTCTTCCTCTAATCTTGCACAAAACTCTAATATGGCCCTAATTTCTATGCATTATTTCTCATTTATCCCTCCAATCACAAAATTCATTTCCCTCTGATATTTAAATGCCTTTATGATAATTTTCCCACTTATTTCACCACTTTTCCCCTAAACCCATCAATACTTCTTGGGATATGGGAGTTTTATCTTGAAATTCACACTCCTGAGTATAGGTTGACCTTGACCTATACTTGGTATAGGTAAAATTTGACTTGTACCCAGGGAGTTGATTTTTTATTAGCTCCTGAGCCCAATGCAAAGTATTGGCCTTTTCTTGCCTAGTGTTGTCGGCCCTTTTGATTTTGATGCCTAAAATCTGTATAAAAGGAGGCCTTATCACTTCATTTGAGGAACTACATTCAATCTAAAATCATGAATAAAACAAGAAATATCTCTCAATCACTCAAGTTTAGGCATTCAAGGTGTTCAAGAAAGCGTCTATACATTTATTCAATCAAGCATGTATTTCCTCCCATTGATCTAGCTTCTTGGAGACAAAAGGAGTTAACCATAAAAGGAGGAGATATACACTCATTAAAGTCTTCTTCTTCCTCTTCAATCCTACATTGAGTCCAATTACAAGCATCTACTACATGAGGTTTTGTCTTGCATGATTTCCTTTTGATTTTTGTGTCGAGTCAAGGCTATTTCATCAACATAATTGATCACCTACTAAGTACAATTGCATCTATATTGGTATGATACATTTCCATTGGTATATTTAATCATTACTACATGTTATAATTTCATTTCCTTTATTTAAATTCAAGGTTAATTCCTAAACATGGGCTTGACCAAGGAAAGCCCCCTCGCCCCCAATAATTTCCCCTCTCTTTGATGTGCAGATGCAGACTCGGATTCAGAGATTCAGTTGAAGATCCAAGAACCCTTTTGTAATAACTTTCCATATCTATCTTTTATTCCAAGTTTCAACATTGTCAGGTATAGTTTGAGGTCGACCTGTACCCCCTTTTGTAGTGGTTTTTTTAGTGATAGATTCGGGAAGACAAACTCCAGATTTGCAGAACCTAGTTCTAGTTTTTGGGTCCAGGTATAGGTTAAGGTCGATCTGTACAAAATTCAACCTGTACCCAAGTTGACTTGTACCCTCCAAGTCAACTTGTTTCTAGGGCCTTCAAATTTTCACAGTCTGCAGTTTCCAGCTTCCTGATTCGAGATCCAGCTCTGTTTTGGCTTCTAACACAGTTTGATAGTCTATTTGCAGATCTGAACTTTCATCCTCTTCTAGTCTTTAAGGTGAGTTTATTTCCCTCTTTTTCATTTCATAGCACTTAATTTCATATATTATATTCCTCCCTTGCATATAATTCACAACTCCTTCTCTTAGGGAAAGGAAGACTAATCTGAGACCCTACATTGTGAAGATCATGAATTGGCACCTTACCTTGGGCTAATCGGGTTTCCTTTGTTTCAAGGTCTTGGATGTTCTTGAATATAGAATATACCTTGGTGAGTGATCTATCCTAGCATTTCTCACCATTTTGTATGTTACATTTTGTGAACCCGATGCTTTCATGCATTATACTTTCTCATTTTCAGTGTTAGATCCTTTTTTTATTCATTTCAGTTATCTAGATCTATTTTGTATGCATTGGTAGTTAGACCCTCTTTTGTATGCATTTAGATACATCTAGATCTACTTTATATGTACTTCTCTCTTTCCTCTCCTACTGCACAAGTTATTTAAAGTATTCCCCCAACACCATTCTATCACTTTTGAGATAAAAGATCATCCTCCTATTAATTTGCCTTTACATTATGTAACCCCTAAAAAGAATAAATTTAATGCATGTGATGTTTCTTTGTCCCCTCCATCACCTTATAAGGGCATATTAAAGAAAGAAGATTATTTTAACATTTCTCCCAGTGATCTTCCTCTTTGGGGAGGAGATTTGAGGATTGATGTTAACTTTTCTCCTAATATAAGCCTTATCCACGATGATAGTTTGGTTAAGGATGAAATCTCACCTTCTTTTTCTTTTAGTTCTTCCCCCTTTATGGACCAATATTTAATGAACCATGACCATTCCTCTTCTAAAGTGTGCGTTATTGATAGATATGTTCCTACCCTTGATGATTCTCCTATTTGGGATGAGCCTTTGGATGATGACACAAATTACTCTCTTCCTCATGAAGCAAACTTGGTGAAAAGAGATGATAAAATAGATTGCATTTCATATGCTTCTCCTATAGATGACACATTCATGTTTGATGTTTCTCCTTCTCCTAAAACATGCCCTCTTCATAGGGATATTTTAGAGCAAGAGGAAGACATAATAAATACTTTTCTCAATATCACTTTGCCTTCATTTGACACTCCTAGTAGAGATGAAGTCTTAAAGAAAGTCCATAATCCTTATTCTAAGGATACCTTGGAAAAAGTGTATAATATCAATTTCCTTAATGCTCTCCCTTCTAGTGATGAACCCATGAAGACTCAAGATCATGATCATGTTAATCTTGTCAAGTTCGTGGTCAACCTATGATAGTCAACAAGCCTATGATAAGTGTCAAAGGATATCCTCAATCAACCCCCTCTCAACCTAGTAGACCTATCATCACTATTAATAGTTATCTGATGAACTATAAATGATTGAATGTTTGAAGATGTTAAGTTGATGATCATCGAGACACAAAAAGTTAATGCAAGACATTAAATCAATTTTGTATTGTATTTTCATTGATATAATATGTATGGTCATGTACATACTGCTAAAAGACTTCAAAGAACCAATGAATCAAAGGCTATGCTATCAATAATGCATAAAAGTTAAGTATTCACAAAGTGACTGTATACACTGACAGAGTGCACATCGACGGACAGAGTAAACCAATGAGAGAAAAGTCACAATGTTACCCGACGAGCAAAAGCACAACATACCCGATGAGCAAAGTCACAGTGTTACCCGACAAGCAAAAGCACATTGTAACCCGACAGACAAAATTACAGTGTTGCCCGATGGACTGAGATCCCAAAGACAACTGAAGTCTCACCGACAGAACAGTCAGTTGTCACCGATGACTAACTGAAGTATTGACCGACAAAACAAAGAGTTCAGTAATGACAAAAGGCTTAGCTGTCAAGAGCTAAATATAGAATTAACTGGTAATTATCATTGTTTTAATCGACAAGATAAAGCCAGATATAAGTAAAGGATTTAAAGTTGTTTTGTCCAGTTGGCAAGAAGATCTCTATGCGATAAAACATGAGTTTTGCTTTAAATCTAATTAGCAAGAATTGTGGATCACACCAAGATCAAGAAAGCCAAGAAACGGTGAAATCATGTCTATATAAGAGACAAGATAATTCAATGTGAATGAGGGGAGTGACAAGAGAATAGATGTTGAAGAGATTCTGAAGTATAAGAAAGTCTTCATTTAGACCTGATCAATCAAGCTGAGGAAAGAGCTAAATTCTGCAGACACCGACGAACAATGATACAACATCACAGAGTAGAACAGTGTGGAGTAAAGGTATTGAATTGATAACATTGATCATAAAGGTAATGTACTTACGATAGATCTGAAAATCTACAATTCTAGTTGTATATGTGAACATATCAATTTACTGTTTCAATTTAACTATTGAAGCATCAAGTCTCTTAACCAAGCAGGATGTAAAAGTCTTTTCTAATTGAGATACATCCCAAGGAGTATCAAAAAGTTTGATCATACAAAGTAGCATTGGATATGCCCGATACCTATTGACAGGCCAAGTGAGTGTTTGATCAAGGATGGTAGCATTAGATGCCAGATACTAAGTGACAAACTATTCATTTAAATCCTCTAACAAGGTTACACCTAACAGTGTGTTTGTAACCTTTAATAGGGTTGTCTCTTCACCGAGCTCACTTTAGAAGAGTGAAAATTTGGGTTACCGGTATTTTCCCTTAACAGGGTTTCCACGTTAAAAATCCATGTGTCAATATGTTTATGAGTCATTACTTTATTGTTTTGCATTTCCCATAAGTAAATCTGGATTTATCGGTATACACTAGTTATTTACTATATTTTGGTAAATAGAAAGACTGCTAATCGGTAAAGGTAAGAACAAGATTTGAAAGAGTAATCCAAGCAGTAGTTATTTGCTATTAATATTTGAAGGCAATCATCTTATAGGAATGAAGATAACTAGAGGCTTATAAATGTGGTAATAAGTTTTTGGGTTGATTTAAGGATTAATTTTTGAGGCCATTGATTCAACCCCCTCTCAGTTATTCTAACAATTGGTATCAGAGCTTGTGTGTTTAGAAGGAAGGTTTCAAGACCTAAGCTAAAGATCACAAGATGAACAGACAAAATGTGCCCAAGTTGAACAAAGACAAATTTGCTTCATGGAAAAGCAGGATAAGACTCCACTTATTAGGTATTGGAAATGATATTACTCAATACTTGGATACTGAATATATGTTTCCCACAAGAGCACTCATAGTTGAACAAATGAGAGAGAAGCATGAGCACAACTGCATGGTAATAGAGCTTGCTTCTTCACTATCCGATGCTGAATTTGAAGATGTCAAAACATGCACAACTGCAAAGCATATGTGGGATAAATTGAAGCTTGTACATGGTGGTAATATAAATATTCTGAGAGCCAAGACAGAAAGCCTTAGAGCAAAGTTTGATGATCTCAGAATGAAAGAAGGTGAAAACATCACACAGTACATCACAATAATCAAAGAGGTAGTCAATGCTATCCAAGGAGTTGGAGGTGTACTAGATGAAGATACAATGGTAAGTAAAATTCTAAGAACCTTACTGCCTACTTATGCTATTAGAGTATCTGCTATACAAGAAATGAGAGTAGTAGAAAATAACAATGTTACTCTAGATAGTTTGATTGGAAGACTGATTTCATTTGAGATGAATAACTTTGATAATAGTGTCTTACCAAACATAGAGTCTGCATTCAAATCTTCTTTGAGAATAAGTAAATAAAGTCATAAACACACTATGAGAAAAGATAGTGAAAGTGAAAGTGAAGAAGAAGATCTTGATGAAATTGAAGCACTTATGGCTAGAAGAATGCATAGAGGCAAAGGTAAATACAAAGGTAAATTACTGGACTTGTATGTTTTAATTGTAAAGAGATTGGACACTTTATTGCAAGATTTCCTAACAAAAGAAAAGATGACATAAGTAATGAAAGATCATTTGAAAATAAGTTTGACAGAGGTGATAACCAAGATTACAGAAGCAACTGACAATTAGAAAGAAGAGATACCTGAGACTACAAGGACAAAGGAAAGAAGGCCAGTTACCTAGCTACATGCAAAGATGAAGATACTGACACCAAATCTGATGAAGACATTGAGATGGTGTTTGTGGCAGTAAAAGATGATTCAGATGAAGATGAAAGGTATGTAGAAATTGCACTCATATCTAAAGTTAGCAAGAATGATATCTGGATCATAGATAGTGGCTGCACTCACCACATGACCGGTGACATAGAAAAATTTAATACTTTTGAGTATTATAATGGTGGTACAGAAAGAATGGGTAATGACACACCTTGTCCAGTTGAAGGTAAATGAACTATAATGTTGAATAACCTGATAAAATGTGAAAATGCTTATTGGGTGAAAGGATTGAATTATAATCTATTGAGTGTTTCTCAGCTAAATAATTCAGGTCACCGAGTAGCATTTGAGAATAATAAGACAAAGATCTTCAATGAATTAGGAAGATTGATCGGAACTGGTGAACAGACCAAAGGTAACTTATTCTATCTGAATGATACTGACACCACTTGCTTAATGGATAGAAATGAAGACATATGATTGTGGCATAAAAGATCGTGTCATGTAAATTTTGACAACATGATAAAGATAAGCAAAAAGAGAAATGTAAGAGGCTCACCGAGCATGTCAAAGCCAGACAATATCATGTGCAAAAATTGTCAAAAAGGTAAGATGAAAAAGTCTAGTTTCAAAAGAAAAACCCATACATCTGATGTTATTCTAGAATTAGTCCATACTGATCTATGTGGACCCATGAGGACAAAGAGTTACTATGGTGATAGATATTTCATTCTCTTTGTTGATGATTACTCTAGAATGATGACAATTATGTTTCTAAAATATAAATCAGAAGCATTCAAGATGTTTAAATGGTACAAAACAATGGTAGAAAAACAAAGTGGTAAGGAATTGAAATGCTTAAGATCAGATAGAGGAGGGGAATTTATTTTAGATGAATTCACTAACTTTTGCAATGAGCATGGAATTGAAAGACAGGTCTAAGCCTTACATCATAATAAATTTATCAGTAAATATTTTTAGCTGGTTTATTATCCTTTACATCATATTGAGGAGGAGGAGGCCCCCATTGTATATTAACTATCGACGTGACCATTGCACCTCTCCTAAGTGCAAGTGCTAGTTAAATTAAAATGATTTAATTAATAAGTGAAATATCTTATTACTCTAACAACATGAACTTCAGAGCACCACATATTTTACATCCAACCATGAACTTGTGATGAAAAAACATTTTGGCATCCAACTACGAACATATGGTTTATAAATATTTGACATCTAACCATGAACTTTAAATAATTAATTATTTTGACATCCAACCATGAACTTTAGATAATTAATTATTTTGACATCCAACCATGAACATCAGTCATCCAACATAGGTTGATGTCATTTGCAACAACATTTTCCTCAACAAGATCATCATCAATGACAACATACACACCACTTCATAACTGTCATTATCTCTCATATTATGATTTGACACTAATGCCAACATATCGCTCCTTATCTACACCAAAAAACTACTTTATATCCTCAACAATATTCTCCATATAAACATCATTCATATCATAGTTTGACATCTAAGATATCAAAAAATATAATACCTTCATTTGCATCAACTTGTCCCTTTATCATACAAGTGTATTAGGGGTTGACATCAATGACAACATACTGAAATATCATATACATCATAGTCAAAACACATATATATTCCCCATTGAGGGTCAATATCATAAACATGGTAAGTGCATCATAATATAAACATATCATCACAAGTATAATCCATCACTGGATTTAACATGTATAACCATCTACAATCATCCACATGTAATATATACATGGTCAAAATTATGTAATAGTATCACAAATGTGCCACATGGATGCCAATACAAGGGAATGATAATGCAAATAATCCAAATTCAACATATACAATGTCAAAATCATATGAAAATGATAATGGAAAAATGCAAACACAAGATACACTACAAGAATCAATAAGCCAATGACCATACTTGAGGATGACCTCCACATGGTTGGCTTCAACAAAGCCACCCCAAAAAAACATTTGGTAAGCTTTTACAATATATTAATATAAATCTCATGCGGGAACCTAGCCTTTAATACCCATCCTTTGAGTATACATTTTGAGGTACCATTCTTACAAACTACCCTATAAAGGTAAAGTTCCCAAGTCATCGACAAGCATGATCAAATTTAGAAATAAGAAGAATAACATTTGGAGGTGTTTTGGGACACACCTCATGGTACACCTTGGGAATAAATTTTCGAGGATGCTTGAACATGGGTGTCATTAATAGTCACCATTGTTTCTTAGTTCTATAAACAACATTTGTGAATATAGGAAAGGACAAGGCCATTTAAAAGGGGCAAATCACCTACACTTGTTCATGTATAAAAAGCTAACAAAGCTTACTTTGAAAGTAGTATAACATGAAGAATCCAAAAGTCCTAGCAACACCAGTATCCAAATTAGATATCTTGAAGCACAAATCATCCTACACTCAATACATGAAATAATTTCAAATAAATAGTATCAATTAATACTTTCTTTCTCTTATTTATTAATATTATTAAATCCCTCCCTATGTATCATTTTACATATCCCATTTTTAATTTTAAAATACACTTTTTTTGTATTCAAAGATTTTATATCAGAGTTTTCCAAACCAATCTTAGTTTTTCATTCTATATACCTTTAAAAAAATCTCTTTTTTATTTTTTAAAGATAAAAGAAGAATAATGCCAAATTAATTAAATAATTAAAATTAATTAATTTTTTTGTATCTACAGAGACACTTGTATGATCATCAACTAGATACTCAAACTACATACATGCTTGAAGCACAAATCATCCTATTCTCCCTCAATGACAAAATGCATGGAAGATATGTACTTTATTTTAGTGCATTTACAACATGATTCATGTAAGAGATTAGAACAATGACATGATGATGCAAATTGAAATAATGCCATCATCAATTATATTCTAACCAATTAAATTCAATCCTATAATAATTCCAAATATTTTTTAAATTAAACACACGTTAAAAAAAAGGTGGAAGAGACATGATTATGCCTTTTCCATTACACTATTTTTCGAAAGAATAAATAAAATAAATAAATGTAAATTAAACTAGAAATTTAAAAGAATTACATAAGAATGTCCATACAGATATAACTGTCATTAAAGCCAGTAAAAAATAATTTTTTTTTTGATACAGACCACCCCAAGGAAGCCTCAAATAAAGAAGGAAAACCGTAAAATTACATTTAGTATTAAGAACACAGACGGGAAATCGTAATACTTTGCCTTTTTCTATTGTAGTAACTTCGTCACAATGCAGGAGAAAATATGAAAGCAAGACTTTTGTTTTAGTACAGAAGAAGAAGCGCGAATTCAATTAACATGGCAGACGGCCAAATTAGATTTCAAATATTTCATGGCAGGGCAGATAGAAGCGATGCATACTCTGCCGTGAAGCTCAACGGACCAGTGTAAATGCGTCCTTTCAATTATATTCACAGAGTGCTGAAATCATTAACAAAGACGCCGAATTTAAAGAAAAACCAAAAAAGACAAATACATTGAAACGCAAGACATAAAATCCCAAAATCCAGACAAAGCTTTTACATTGACCAGAGCGTGCCCTACATATGGCTGTAGACATGGACATATCCGTTCCTTTGGAGAACATGGATGCCAACGTCATTGGCGACGTGGCCCGTAATTGGCAGGTGTTTTGTGAAGTTACAAAAAACGTACTTAATTTTGAAGATGCGATTTTTTCTAGGGCAGTTTTTATTGATTCTGTTAAAGCTTTAACGGGTCATGGATTGGGATCTCTGGTGGAGGATTATTTTCTGCAAGCTCTCGAGGTAAACTACTTATTAGTTCGACTCAGTTGTTTTGCAATTTTTGGGGTTCATCTGAGAATTTTTTGACGTTGTGCTGTATATGAGCGGGAAAGTTGAAGAGAATGTTAAATGTAGTCTATTTGTGTGTTTTAAAACTCATGAAACAAAATGCCTTTGGATTAAGACAACATCGGCCAGCGTTGGTCAAAGGGAATATTGGTTCTGGGTTTGCATAAATGCGCACTGCCAAACTTTGATTCCCAACTCCAACTCTTGGGATGCCATTCCATAAACTCATTTAGATTAATTCAACACTAAGGTCCTTAACAGCCAAAAACAAAATAACAACGAAAAGGACACCAAGTAGTTTCATGCTGTCTGTTATAAGAAAATTGGTTTGAATACTCAATAAAAATGAAAACAAAAACCCAAGGAAACTATTTTTGATTTTAAGGATAGAGATCTCTCTACCTCTCTATATATCACTTCATATATCTTTATCTTTCTATCTCTCTATCTCCCTCTCTCTCATTGTCACCCTCTTTCTATCTCTATTTCTCCATCTCCCTCTTTCTCTCTCTTTCCATCTCTCCCCTTCTCTCTCACCCATTTATATTTCGTGAGTTATATGTAATGTCCCCTACCTAGTTTGTCCACCCTAAAAATTACAACAGTTAGGATTACATCTTACCAAATAAATATTTCTTCAAATAGTGCAATCTTTGGTTTGAATCCCGCAATCATAACATAAGAGAAATATACACTTGGTGTGTAATATATATATTATGCATGTGTATCCATTATTAGGGTTAGTCTATAGCACATAATATTTTCATGATATCTATAGTATCATTTGTCAGGCCCCCTTTTGGTAAAAATTGGTTTGTGGTCAATATAACCCATTTTATTCTTCTATGGGTTAATCATAAAAGATTAAGGGGAATACTTAATTTAATATTTACGAATGTCCAAAATTGTCAACATCAAAAGGACATTCAAATATTAAATTAAATGTTTGGAAACACTTAGTGGGGAGTTGGATTTTGTGCCATAATGGGAAGTTTGAAATATTTCTAATTATGACTTTCCCACCAAGAGTGGAGTGGGAAATTGAAATATTTCTAATTAATGATTTTCCCACCAAGCGCAAATTTAGAAAGCAAGAGTGTAGTGAAAAATTAAAATATTTCTAATAACGATTTTCCCACCAAGTGGAGATTTGAATGAATGAATGAAAGTTTTTAATGATGTCCACGAGACCACCGGTCAAAGGGACCAAAGAGCAAGTTAGGCATCTTGCTGAGATTTCTCCAAGTTGCTCCTTTTGTTGTGGATCCGGATTAAGAAGTTTGCTGTCTTGTGTAATCTTGCCTCTTCGAAAAGTTCCTTCATGTTGTTCACCTGTAGGCAATCCCTGTACTCACTGCGAATATCCTCATAAGCCCCACATTCCTTAATGAAATGCCATTCCGTTTCCACCGCTCCTTTGCTGCAGAAAGCACAAATTCTCTCTTCCCACTTTTCTTTCGGGACCATCCATCTACCAGTTTCACATCGTAAATGGTGGGAGCTAGTCCTTAACGAAGCAATTAGAATTTTGGCCTTTCCTTTAATTGTAGACCCTAAATAGACTTTATCCCCATGATCCCACGTGTGATTAAATTCCTTGACATAGTAGGCCTTTTTTCTTCCTATCAGATTCGTCCACATGGTAGTTCTGAATTTTTCTAACACCCATTTCTTTATTTCCAGATTAGTGTTTGGACACTCCTGGAGGGTAATGTTCCATTTGTTCAACCATTTG
>MU223212.1:699552-710834 GCA_018584345.1 Thuja plicata
CGGAAAGGTGTTTGAGTTGCTCCTTCTCGGTTTTGATCTCTTACATCCCTTTAAGGCATTCTGAACTAAGGGGACTACCCTGCTGCTGCTTAACTGCTCATTCTCTTCCTTGTTGTCCCTGGAATTATTGTTGTACCCACTTTTTTGCATCTGTTGTTCAAGGGCCTGGTAAAATATCTTCTTGTTCTTGCTGTTTATGAGGATTTTACCAAGTTTATGCTCTTTTGTGCTACTGTTAAGGGTCTGCCCATCTTCTTAACTTCTTGCTCTAATATCATATTTAATGAATAGAGGCATGTGGTCTGAGTTTAATTCTATAGGGCAGCTTTCTTTCCTGAAGTTCACTAGTTTTTGAGTGGCCTATTGAGAGCATATCACATAGTCTACCACACTTTGCCCGTTGTAAGTTTTACAAGTGATTCCACTAGAGCTTGGCCAATACTTCATGCCATTGCAAATAACCAGCCCGTGAAGGCTACACATACCTAACAACTCTGCACCAAAGTGTGACACACATCCCCTCGCATCCTGGGGAATTCTTTGACTAGAAATATCCTCACATTCCTTTAGCCACAGAGGATTGCTGTCCTCTACTGGATCCCTGCCTAGCTGAATAGCTTGGTTACCTGTTGTCCTAGCATTGAAATCTCCTATTAAGATCGTGTTTCCTGTAGAGCTAAAAGCTAAGATGTCTCTCTTTAATGCTCCAAAAGGATCTTCATTATTTAAGTTCCTCTTCTTGTAAAATTTTGAGCTTTTAGGCGCGAAGTAACATGCAGCTAACCATGTGATCTCCTTGCTGTCCTCTATTTTCAGCCATATAAATTGTTTGTTTGAGTCTTCTTTCTCTACCTTTACATTTTTGTCCCAAGTTTCTCTTATTAAAATTGTGATCCCACGATGACCTTTGCCTATTTCCGTCTCTTCATTCCAAACATAAATCTTGTTGTATCCTTCAAATTCTGGAATCCTACATCCTTCATGTTCACGTGTTTCTACGAGACAAATAATGTCTTGTCCCTCGGTTATGGTCCCCAACCCTTGTCCTCTTCTCCATGGATAAACCCGACAATTCCAACTCACCATGTTTAGGTACACTCGTGGGGCCCCAAGTTCCTATTTTTGTGTCGCTGCTCTATCCTCGATCTGAGCTTTACCATTTTTCAGCCATGCCCATTTGCCTGCAGCTCTTGCTGATTTTACTTTCTCCCATTCTTTCCTCCTCTCTTCTTGCTGAAAAATTGTTAAATCATCATCTAAATATATTTGAGTGCCTCTAAGTGACTCCCTGTTCTTCATAATCACATTCTTGTCCTCTATGCTTCCTAGAATAATCCTCATATGCCTGTCTTTCCCTGTTCCCATACTTTTGCCAATCCTTTTTGTTTGCTTTATAGACCCTGTCCAATTCAGCTTGTCTTTGAGGAAGTCCCGTGCCAAAATATTTGTTTTTTCACAATCCCCATAGTCTTTCAAACCTTTAATAATGATGTTTACTGCTTTCTCATTTTTGTCTTTTTCCTCTTGAATCTATTTCTTGATTTGTTTTTCAATTGTTATTGTTTGCCCGGATGATGTTTCGTTTACCACTTGAGCCCACGATTTAGCCTCCTTGATTTGTTCTTTTAGTTCATTTTCTCTTACAATCATACCTGCTAGAGCTGCCTGAACCTCCTTTATTTGTGTTGAAGATGCTGATTTTGTTGATTCAGGGCAATCCTTCTCCAAAATTTTCTCGCATGCCATATCTTGCTTAATGCTGGTTAATTCTTGCTGTCCTCTCTCAATGTCATATTGTAGACTTACAACTTGGTTTTTCAACCATTTATTCTCTCTTTCAAGTTCCCAGCTTGCTACTGTGACTTCGTGTAGCTTTTCACTCTCTAGTTGCCCCTTAGCCTCTAGGGCTTCAATCCTCCGTTTCATGTCCATAAGGTCCTTTACGTACAGTTCTGATGACCAAAGTAGTGGGGAGGAAGAGGGGCTATACGGCTCTTGTAGGAGCCCCCCCTCACTTGCCATTTTGGTCACCCCTTTATCAACCCCATCAACTTTGATCTCTTCTTGCACTGTATGGTCGTTTGCTGCCTCCTTTGTGTCTGTTGTCTGATTAGTTGAGGCACCTAAAGACAAGGTTTTAGTTGCCCTCGGGAGAATCATGATAAGCTTTTTCTTCTGCAGTTGTTTTTCTTCCGAGCTTGCCTCCGTTTTATGATCCCCAAATATTGTTTTTCATTTACAAAAATGAACTTAGTGTTTATATTGTGTGCGCTCTCTTGCTGAGCTGCTTGCAATGGTTGCCATTCTGAACTGAACCAATGTGTTTCTGTCTGCTGAAGGTCACCGGATGTTCTTGTTGTCAGTCCTAGATTGCCCAGGTAAGGGTTTTGGCCCAGACGACAATCATTATTGATCCCTTGGGCCCTAGTTATAGAATAACATATTCCTGACTTCAGAATGTTTTGCATGTTTCCTAGTGGGACTAGACCCAAAAAGAAGCTAGAAACCCACAAACTGGACTGTTTCCATCTTATAGCATGTCACTTAGACTAGCCACCTAGTTTTGAATGTTGTGCTGTAAGCGGCTTGTTTTTAGCCCATGTTTGTTTTAGTATTGCCGGATTTGTTTAATGCATTTTGAAAAGGGGAAAGCAGACAGATGATATAGAATAAAATAAAATGGAAGTAGCAGAAAGACCTGACCCGACAAATCTGTTGGATAGTGTGGAGCTCGTTCTTCCCTGCTCCACCAGAATAAAATAACCTTGGTCGTGTCCTACTGTGGAGCCCGTGTTTCTTTTGTCTTGCAAAACCCAGCTGTGGGACCTGCAGTGCCTTCTCGTTCCCTGCTTGTCGTGTTTGCTTGGCTTTATTACCTTGTCGTTTCTGCTCGTGCACTGCTGTTCGTTGCTGCCCATGCCCTGCTTGTTCTCCCCCGTTTGCCGTGCCCTTGCCCTGTCGTTCTTCCCAGCTTGTCCAATTTTGTATTATTTCTAATTAATGATTTTCCCATCAAATTGGCCAAGGACAAGATAAATACAAAGAATGTTTGGGAAAATGAGGATTATGCCATTTCTACTTCTCAATTTCTCATTGTATGAACTTCATGATCTGCAAAATTCTTCAATGGACGGAAACCCATTGGAGATTGAAGGCTTGTGGACGAAAACCCATGAGTTTCAGGTGGATGGTGGACGAAATCCCATTGTTCACATAGAGCTATTTCATCCAGGGGTTGCATTCAAGCTTCAAGATTTTTGCAGTTCCAATAGTTTTCTATTGTGTATGTTTAGGGCTTCATTAATATTGTTGCAGTAATTCTGGATGTGTTTTGAGGGGTTTGCTCCTGTTATTAATCTTGTATCAGATCATAGTCTATGTATTTTCCATTTCGAAATCAAACAATATCAGTTTGTGATGTTATAGTGACATCGGTGGTATTTGGCTGTAATAGTTTTTGTGGGTTCCTCTATGAATTGGAATTCAAATATATTAATGTTGCTGCTGTAATAGATCAGTTTCAGACCTGATTATAGGATGCACTTATCAGAAAAATCATGTTCAGTGATGTTCTATAAAGTTCCATTTTAATTTAGCCCTTTACATGCGAGAGTAGCTAACTAGTTTGGGTGTTTTCATTGAAGTTTGTGTAATACTTGTGAATATATTTTCCAATTTTAATAGTATTACTAAATTTTGAATTTAGGACATTACATCATTGCACACACATGAGAGAAAAAACATGATAAGCCCGCCCGAAGCTGTCCCACACTAAGTCAAAGAGCAGAACTTTGGTCCTCTTGGCTCCAGTGGCAGGCAACATTCCATCCGGGGTCCCTACCTAGCGGGGTGCTTGTATATGTGTTCCCTATCCATGCTTTATCCCTTAAGACTTAGTAACCGTATATGAGAGAAGAAACACAATAGGTCCGCCCAAAGCTATCCCACACTAAGCCCAAGAGCGGACTTTGGCCCGCTTGGTCTCGGTGGCAAGCAACAAGGACATTCATCTGGGGTCCTTACCTAGTGAGGTGCTTGTATCTGTATTCCCTTTCCACGCTTCATCCCTTAAGACTTAGTAATAGAGATGGAGAGATTGTCATAATAGAGGATCATTGATTGTCCTATCTAAGCCCAAGAGCGGAACTTTGGCTCCCTTGGCCCTGGTGGCTGGCAACATGGACATCCATCCGGGGTCCCTACCTAGATGGAAATCCTTATGATCCCTCTATCCTTACACCATCTTCCTTCTATAATAATGGGGGTTTACAAATAGATTATAGGCATATGCATCTCTATCCAATCATAAATAAATAGTTATAAATTTAATTGATTGTCAAATAATAAATAGGCGGTGATAATACCACAAGAGTTGATATGAAATTACAATATGCTGTAAATGACAGTCTGAAACAAAAGGGGGTTCTATATGCCCGCACTGGGTATGTCTTTGATTGTCTCTGGCCAGAATTCAGTTGGGTATTGCTGCTGAAGAATTCTGATGGCGTTTCTTTATATTGCTGTATAAACTCTCTCTCTGTAAAATGTCTGTCTTTTCTGCTGTTCGTATTTCTTATTTATTTCTCTCTTCAATGCTGCTGTAATTTATCAGATTACTGTAAGCTGATTGCCTTTGTGCTATTCAATGCTGTTGTAGTCTATCAGGTTTCTGTAATATATGTATGAATCGTAATTCCTTTTTCTTGCTTCCTAGTGATGCCCTTCCCTCCATGAGAGACTATCGATCTATATCCCTCAAGAGGGATAAAGGGATGTGTCTTCTGCTGTGCTTATGTCTTTTCTGAAGCAATGTGTCTATTCCATATTTCTTAATTCCATACTAGTTGCTTGCAATGATTATACTCTTAATGACAGTGATTACACCTTTAGTGTTAAACAGCGATTATTCTCTTATTGAAATCATGGATTACAATCCTACAAGAAATCACAACTATTATTGTATTCCAAAAATGCGAAGGCATATTATCTTATTATCGCAGGGACATGACAGTCGGCCCTTCCCAAGATTGCTTGTCCTCAAGCAATGACCGTTTGATCATAGAAAGAGTGGCCCAAGGCGACTTTGTTGATGAAGTTATATGAGGTCGCATCTTCTTGCGCTGTTGGTCTGATCAGACTTATAGAAAATTGTGAAGTCTTAGAAGTAAGACAATTTTCTGTGCATAGGTTTCCTTAATTCTCTTAGAGAACAGAAAAGATGTTTGATTTGGGTAGGTCTGGAAGATGCTGTTAGAAATGAATAATTACATTTATTTTGATGTCAAGAATGTTGGATACCCATTGGACTATATTTGAGTACATCCTACGCGATGATTATGGTGAGGTATTTGATGACTTTGTTTTATTTGGGTTCTCAAGCATAAATGCTTTATGGTTTCACAAGATAGAAGTTTGTATGTGTCTTTTTGGAAGGTCAAAAAAAGAGAGAGGATAACTTTTAGATGTTTCTTAGAGTTTGTTGTTGTTGTGACCTTTCATGCTTCAGAAACAGGGTGTTTCCTACATTAGAGTATTTGGGCCTTGTTGACAATGGTGATGACTACTCTTGGAGAATGATGTCCTTGTATACACAAATAAAATCATTCATTTAAGTAGTGTAAAGACTGAATGATTAACAATACATCCTTTTAGCAGATTTGTGATTAAATTATTGTAGAGAGTTCATGGTATCTTCAAGTTGGTATGTTTTCATGATATAGTAACGTTTGATGTTCTAGAGAACACAATCAGGCCTTGGAGCTCTATTTGGACAGGGCTCAATGAAGTTAACGCTGCTGGTGTGAGTGGGAGACTGATCTTTGTAAACACAAAACAGTATAGAGGGATATTAAGACGTAGACAGATGCCTAAAATGAAGCAATCTCAAAAAAAGAAGCTGTTTATGATTCTATCAAAAACAATGAGAGGCAGCATTAGTGCATCTTACAAGGTGCCTCATAATGGAGGTGATCAAACAGAACTACGAGAGTAAAGATCAAAAGGAAGTGGTTTTATCAGTTAAGGAGTAAAACAAGGCAGTATAAACCAAAACCAATATTCCCACACTAGACAAGGAGGAAACAAAGGTTAGGGCTGATGACCACATGTACAACCCCACCACTACCCCACTCTTAGGGAATTCTGGATTATATGTTAGTGAACTCATGATGCTGAAAGAGAGGCTTGAATGTATAGAAGCAAAGGAGGAACATGGGGTTTCCAAGTTAAAAGAAATCATAGAATTTAGTATGAATCTTGGAAAAGAAAATAAGATGCTCAAAGAAGAAGTTGCAAAATTGCATAACGGCATGGTAAGGGGACAAGATGAGTTGATCGCTATAAAACAAGAGCTACTCAAAACAAGTACAACAGAGAAGGAGAGTTCAAAACCTACAGAAATAAATGATACAAAGCAAATGGAAGAAATCCAATCAGCAATAGAAAATATCAGAATAAAAGAAAACATCATGAAGGAGCAAATAGAAGCAGCCAAATTGTGGACGCAAATTGTGAATGGTCCATCAGCTGAGCAAACAGAAATCATAGAAAAACAAATCAAGAAACAAATAAGAGAAGAAAAATACAAGCAAGACAAGGCTGCAAATTTCATAATCAAGGGTTTGAAAAACTTCGGAGAGAAAGAAAGGATTGAGATTTTAGTAAAGGATTTTATTTAGGATCAACTGAAGTGGTCGGGCAATATTCAACAAAAAGTAGGATTGGAAAGAAAACAATTGACAACAGAAATAGACATGTGAGGGTTACCTTAAGATGTGTGGAAGACAAGAATGCAGTCATAAAGAAGAAGGGTATGCTTAGAGGCACTCAATTCTACCTTGAAGAAGGCTTGACATTTACACAACAAGAAGAGCGAAGGAAAGAATGGGAGAAAGTAAAAATAGCAAGAGAAGAAGGAAAATGGGCTTGGCTGAAAAATGGTAAAGCCCAAATCAGCGATAGACCTTCACACAAGAAATAGCGAAACAGGGCCCACAGGATTACCTCCATATGGTTAGTTGGAATCATAGAGGATTCCTATGGAGGAGAGGACCGGGGTTGGGGTCCATAGCAGGAGGGAAAGACATCATTATTCTAGTAGAAACACATGAGCATGATGGTTGCAAAGTTCCGGATTTTGAAAGCTACAGTAAATCTCAGTTTGGAATGAAGGGTTTGAAACAGGCAAAGGTCATGGAGGGATTGCAGTCTTAATCAAAGATATGTGGGGAGGCATTATAAAAGTTGAAAAAGAGGATCCAAATAAACAATTTGTGTGGTTGAAAATAATAGATAATGAGGTCACAATTTTGTTGGCTGCATGTTACTTTGTACCAAAGAATTCAAAGTTCTACAAAAAGAGGAATCTTGACAATGTAGACCCATATGCAACATTAAAAAAAGACATCTATTTTTAGCACTTCAGGAGAGATAGTTTTGATTGGTGATTTTAATGCAAGGACAACGAGAGAGGAGGAGATGACAATCCATTATGGCTAGAGGAAAAAAAGGATCATGTGTGGGAAAGGGCTTCTCAAGACGGGGCAGGGAAATGTGTCTCATTTTGGAGCAGAGCTTTTAGGTGTTTGTAGCTTGTATGGATTAGTTATTTGTAAAGGAATGAAAATTTGGCCATGATCTGCAGGTATTACTTGTAAAACATACAACGGACAGTGTAGTGGATTATGTTTTGTGCTCTTAAGATTACATTTCTAGAGTGCTGGATTTTAATTTTGAGACCTGTCCTTTCGAGTTGAAATCTGATCATATTCCACTCTTTGCTCAATTTGGAGTCCACAATCACAATCCTCAAACAAGAGAGAACAAAATTTTGCTTAAGAAGGAACACCCATAAGGAAAAATCATCGTGAATCAAGAAAACCAAGAGTTATTTGTTGCTGCCTTGGATCAGCACCTTCAAATAGAAACGGATGACCTTTCATGCAAAGATGACAAAGAAAATAAAGACTACATCTGCAGCAGCCTGCTGGTTCCTTTAATGCACAATGCTCATAAAATGTGCAAAAGGTCTCGACCTAAGAAGGGAGTTAACAACACCTTTCCATCTAACCCATGGTATGACAAAGATTGCAAAGCTGCAAAAGGAACAATCAAAGAGAATAAATCAGAGGAAAGCAAACAAATTTTTGAGAAGTTGATAAAATCTAAAAAGGAAAGCTAAGCTGCAAAAGGAACAATCAAAGAGAATAAATCAGAGGAAAGCAAACAAATTTTTGAGAAGTTGATAAAATCTAAAAAGGAAAGCTATGTCATTTCAGGAGAAATTTTCAGGAGAAATGAATTAATCTCCTTGGGTAAACACAATGCCAAAGGATTTTGGAGAGAACTTTGTTAGAGGAGAAAACAGATAGAAAACATCACGGATGCTCAATGGTTAGACTATGCAAAGCTTCTCTATGAGCAAATACAAGATAAATGTAGTCCTCCCTCTATTAGCACTTCAACCGAACTCTTTTCGGTGAAAGATGTCAAACAAGGTATAAAGAGTTTAGCAAGTAAAAGCACATGACATTGATGGATTACAAGCTGAATTCTTAAAGTGGAGAATGGAGCTGCTTGCCCCTCACATTCAAAAGATTTTTAATAGTATCACTCAAAGTGGTTTTCTGGTAGAAATTTTAGAATGGACTACCAACATGGTTATCCCTCTCCACAAGAGTGGAGACCTTAATAACCCTTCCAATTACCGTACTATCATGGTCGATCTACTCCTTGGTAAGCTATTTGGGAGCATGATAGAGCGTAGAATCAATAGTTGGGCAGAAAAAGAAAAAAGAGCGGTGGGACAAGTTGAGTATAGATTGAGACACTCTACAATCGACACTCTACGAAGAGTATGCATATAAAATGCGCTTAGAGTAAGGATGTTTATATTAGACACGAAGTATTTCAAGGCATATACGTATAGAAATGCAATGTTGGGCTACTTGATTATATTTTTGACCTACTTAAGAAAAGGGCCGAATAGTTAACCCTAATTAGATGGTGATTAAGGTAGGTTTGTCCTGAAGGATAGCAAGATTATGCTTTGATACCATTAGTGATGTCCCCTACCTAGTTTGTCCTCAAATTTACCTTAAAAATTACAGCAGCAACAAATTAGGGTTAGGGTTACATCTTACCAAATAAATATTTCTTCAAATAGTGTTGGTTTTGAATCCTACAATCATAACATTAGAGAAATATACACATGCATAATATATATCCATTATTATGGTTAGTCTATAACACATAATAGTCGTATGATATCTATAGTATCATTTCACACACATGGGAGAAGATGCATCATAGGTCCTTTCAAAGCTATCCCATACTAAGCCCAGGAGTGGAACTTTGGCCCTCTTGGCCCCAGTGACAGGCAACATGGATATCCATTTGGGCTCCCTACCTAGCGGAGTGCCTTTATTTGCTTTCCCTATCCATGCTTTACCCTTTAAGACTTAGTAACCATACATGAGAGAAGAAACACGATAGGTCCGCTTGAAGCTATCCCACACTAAGCCCAAGAGTGGAACTTTGTCCCTCTTGGCCTTGGTGGCAAGCAATGTGGACATCCATTCAGGGTCCTTACCTAGCAGGGTGCTTGTATCTGCATTATCTATCCATGCTTCATCCTTTAAGACTCAGTAACCATTATTATAGAGTCTAAGATGATCGCAATAGAGGATCCTTGATTGTCCTATCTAAGCCCAAGAGTGGAACTTTGGCCCCAGTGGCCCTGGTGGTAGGCAACATGGACATTCATTCAGGGTTCCTACCTAGATGACAATCCTTGTGAGAGAAGAAACATGGACAACATAGACATACATGAGAGAAGAAACACGATAGGTCCGCCCGAAGCTATCCCACACTAAACCCAAGAGCAGAACTTTGGCACTCTTGGCCTTGGTGCCAAGCAACATGGACATTCATTCGGGGTCCTTGCCTAGCAGGGTGCTTGTATCTGCATTACCTATCCATGTTTCATCCTTTAAGACTCAGTAACCATTATTATAGAGTTCGAGATGGTCATAATAGAGGATCCTTGATTGTCCTATCTAAGCCCAAGAGTGGAACTTTGGCACTCTTGGCCCCGGTGGCAGGCAACATGGACATCCATTTGGGGCCCCTACCTAGATGACAATCCTTATGATCCCTCTTTCCTTACACCATCTTCTTTCTATAATAATGGGGGTTTACAAACAGATTATAGGCATATGCATCTCTATCCAATCATAAATAAATAATTATAAAACTAATTGATTGTCAAATAATAATTAGGCAGTGATTATACCACAAGAGTTGATATGAGACTACTATATGCTGTAAATGACAGTCTGAAACAAAAGGGGGATCTATATGCCTGCACTGGTTATGTCTTTTATTGTCTTTGCTCAGAATTCAGTTGGGTATGGCTGCTGAATAATTCTGATGGTGTTTCTTTATATTGCTGTATAAACTATCTCTCTGTTAAATGTCTTTGTCTTTAATGCTGTTTGTATTTCTTATTTATTTCTTCCTTCGATGCTGCTGTAGTTTATCAGATTACTGTAAGCTAGTTGCCTTTGTGCTATTCAATGCTGCTGTAGTCTATCAGGTTGCTGTAATATATGTATTAATTATATTTCCTTTTTCTTGCTTCCTATCCATCCCTTCACGAGGGACTGTTGATCTATATTCCTCAAGAGGATGAAGGGATGTGTCTTCTGCTGTGCTTATGTCTTATCTGAAGCAATGTGTCTATTCCATATATCTTAATTCCTTACTAATTTCTTGCAACGATTATAGTCTTATGGCAGCAATTACACCTTTAGTGTTGAACAGCGATTAATATAAATAGCAGTTATTCTCCTTTTGAAATCAGCGATTACAATCCAAAAGGATATCACAACTATTATTGTATTCCAAAAATGCAAAGGCATATTTTATTCTTATCACAGAGGTATGCCATTATATTTACTCCATCTCTCCTTTCTATCCCTATCTCTATCCGTATATATCCTTCTCACCCCCTCTCTCCCCATTACTCACCCCCCTCTCTCTCTCTAACGCATATACACACACTCCCTGTTTTTCCTTCCCTATCTCTATCTCTATCTCTACCTCTCTCCTCTATAAACCTTTCTTACTTGTCTTTGTCATTGTCACCTTTCTCTGTCACTTTTGCCTCTCTCTCTCTCTCTCTCTCTATCTATTTCTAGATATATATCTCAATCTCTCTCCCTACCCCTCTCTATCAATCTATATTTCCCTCTATCTATATTACCCCCCCCTCTCTCTCTCTA
>MU223212.1:730147-741009 GCA_018584345.1 Thuja plicata
TCTGAAACTCTTTGTCACACATCAAAGAAAGAAAACTTTTATTCATAGGATGGCAGCAAAAACTGAGCTCTGATACCACTGAGAATCCCACTTTGTTCTAGATATTTGACTAAAGATTTTTTTTTGTGTTTATTGCAATTTTTTCATTTTTTTTTTTTGTTTTGATAATATATAAATGCTGAAGTAAAATGCTTGGAAATAAATGCTACAAAAAAAATAAAGCAATTCCAGACAATACAACAAGCAATTTCTTCAAACCCTGAATCCAAATTGCATTTAATCAGCTACAGGCAAAAATAGCAATTTTGAAAATGCAGATCCAGTGCACAAAACCCATGCCTCAAATCTGTTTGGCAACCCTATCTCCAACGTCCATTTGAAATTGTTGAAATGAATATGATGGTGGCGGCTAGATGTAACAATCTAGTATGGCCTGAATTGGGCTCACAAATGATCTGAAATCTGCCTCCAATGAAATTTACACAACCTCTAATCATGAACGGCCTGCCCTATATGGTCTGGCCCATTATGTGGGCCCCCATAGAATTGTAGGTCAAGAACCTGGGCTAGCAGGCTAATTAATTAACCCAGGCTTCTATTATATTGCTTATTCTATCAGGCCCTGTACTCTAACAAGCTGATGCCATTGGGGTGGGCCCCTATTTTATATTATTCTTGTAAATGGCCGCGGCTAGAATAAGGGGACAAATCAATACAAATTTGCCCCTCACACAGCAATCCAATCTGATGATAATAACTTCTAAAAATTCTCTGAATATTCCACCCAAATCTGTAATTGAAAGCTCATATGCAGCCTCTGATTTGAAGCTCCCTGTAGATGCAATCCTTGGGTGGTATTGGACACCTGTAGATCACATAATTAAAGAGAGTTGGTGTTCTCCATGACTGAAAATTCTCAAACCCTTGTCTTTCTTCTCTCTAAATTGAATGATTTCCTCGATATGTCAAAATGGCACCCAAATGCCTCTTTATTTCCCTTCTTCCAAACCCATGCACCATTTAGGGTTGCAATTTATTTTAACACTTTATTTTAAAGCCCCTTCATTATTTAATAAAATCAATTCCAGAATGGGGTGTCCCCTTTTTGCAATTTCATGCGACTTTATAAAGTCATTTTATTATTAATTTATAAAGTAACTTATAATTCATTTTCAAAGTCACTTTATTTTTATTAAGTCACTTTATAACAAAGTAAGTTTAAATTTTAATTTATTTAAATTAAACATTAAAATAGCTTTATATTAACTTTAATATTTTAATATTTATTATACTCATTTCCTGGCCACTGATACTGTTACTGACAACGGATGTTGAACCTGTGGCCCATTGGTGATGTTTAAAAATAACACCACCTCCTAAAAAATAGGAAGTTGGCTATAAGCTCTTGAAATGCTACAAATGACCCCCTGCAAGGTCCACTGGTCCTTAGATGGGTTCCCTATCTACTATATTAGGCTACGGGAACGATTGCTGATAGGCTAACCTTGTTAAAAATAGAAAGTGCGTAGGAAGGGAACATTACAAACATCAACACATTGAGAGTAATGGAAAAGCTATATTGAATGTTACGAATTACGAAAACTATGATAAGCTGAAGAAGCTACATATACTGCCATCAAGGTTATGTGCATCAGAAATCCATTGTGTGACAAAACATCTTGTGGACATGACTAGAACTTCCTTCTAACAGATTTTTTGAAGTATATGGATGGTTTGTTTGTAATTCAACCTAAATTCTTGTAGCAAGCTGTTAGAATCTCCAGACCAGAAAAAAATATTTGTTATATCCAGTTCCATGCATTCTTGAGTCATCTTGAATACCGAAAAGCTTCTAAATCCTATATATCATTTTCTGCTATGGAAAAGTTGCTTGTTTTTCCTCTATGTGCTTTAGCACTTCTTAATCTGGAGAAAGTTAAAACAAATATTTTGGAATCAAAATGCTAAATTTATACAAGGATAGAGCTATCAAAAGGAATAGATGCTTTATTTGGCATTCTTCAAGATTCTGATAGGGAGACTGAATGCGTAGATATTGCAGGTATTGATAAAAGTAAAACATCTAGTTTGATGCAAGCAATCTTTTATTTTCTTTATAACAGGAAATGTATAAGAAAACACATGCTTTGACGTTTTGGCGACATTTTAATGAATATCTCAAGCTTGGCGTCTCACAGAATAGTTGTCAAGGGAGCAAGGTATGTTCATGTGTCTTCACTTGTTGATCTCTGTTTATCTCCTTAATGGTAAGAATTGGGCTTGTTTGTCAAGTATTTTAACTTTTTTTAGAAATTGCCTCAGACAAGTTACCTGTATGTTTATTTGGTCTGGTTATTCCAAATCTGTTCTATCTTTTACTACAAGGTTTATGTTTTACTAAATGGATGCATTTCACTCTTCCCATTGAGGGCCATTGTAATCCACTATGCTATTCCTGCTTCTGTGTATATATATATTAGATCAGAGTGTATGTCTAGATTCATTAATAGAAGCTTAAGTCAAGGTACATGTTTGTGCTTAAATTTGTTGAGGAAAAAAATTGGAAAAAGAATTATGATTAATTTGAAGTATGTACTCGGAAATAAAAAATAAATTGACAAGAATGTCAAAATAGGAAATTTTACCAAATAAGTTTGAAAAAAGGAAGAGAAAAAAGAAAAATGAAATTGGAAGCAAAGACTCCTCCAGCTAATATACTTTCTTTTTGTATCTGATAATTGGTCTGGATATTCTCATTGAAAACTAGTTATGCTCTTGATTGATATACAGGGTGCCTATTTGATATGGAAACAAAAAAAAACACTTTATTTTGTAATGTAAAGCTTACATTGACATCTGGGTCAAGTACGCAAATATTTTGGTGGCCACTTCATTATGATCTATTCAACAAGGAGATAGTTGACAAAAAAGGATGTTCATTATCAAATTGAATAGTAAAAGATACAATTTAGAAAGAAAAAATAACAGGGTTTATTGTCCCATAGGCCATCTTTGACCTTGTGAATGTAAAAAATCTTTTTTTCTATTCAAAAACTACCCAAAATTTAGCTCTTAAATCCCTAGTAGAAAACGCAATTCTTAAATCTCACAGGCTCCACAGGTTAAACATAACATATCCCTTACACTTGTCATATTCCACTTACCAATCTGGACATTCCATTTCAGTTCTATTATCTCCATTCAAAGATGTGTTATGATGTGTCAATGTTTTATAATTTGGTTAACAAGTGTAACTCTGTCTGACATCAGTCTTATGCACCATAGGTGCTTTTACATTTCTGATGTGGCAATTTCAACTTGTGGAGGCTCATAACTTCTGATTTGGGAAGGTGATTGAGCCCCCTTTTTTCAATTTGAAAATCTTGAAGAGATCCTTGTCTCTGTAATCTATTTGCTCTGGTTAGGTCTATTTTGACATTTTTTGAGGCTAAAATCAACTTCTAGAGTCTTGAAAATTGCATTTGTTTTATTCTTAACATTATGATGTAAGGCTTAGACACCTTTCCTAATATTTTTTGTAATTTCTCCTTTTTCTGAGTGATCATCCAGCAGATCCACTAGCCTATTTTTATAACTATAGGCTATAAGATGGAGATTATAAAGGAATAAACTAAATCAATTATTTTAAAGTTGTCCCAATAAAGTAAATTTTATGGATAAATTTATATTAATTACTTCAATTAAGTGATTAAAGTGAAGAAATAAATAAATATAATGAAGTCATTTTATTAAAGTGTTTTTTTAGAAGCTTCAAAAGATGTTAAATCATATTCTTCTAGAGAGTTCAAGTGGGCTTTTAAAGGGAAGTGAAGGCAAGTCATTTTATCATACTTGAATTGTTATGTTCTTGAGAATTTCTTGAGAGTTTGTGTGTAACATAGATTAATAGCCATCATTACAAAGTTGAAGAGGAGATTGTAATGGAGGTTCCTCGATTATCCTATCTAAGCCCAAGAATGGAGCTTTTGTCCTCTTGGCCCACATGACAGGCAACATGTACATCTACTTGGGGTATCCTACTTAGATGGCAATCCTCTTGATTCCCCCTTTCCTTACACCTTCCTTCTAATACATGATGGTGGTTTACAAAAAGACTATTGACATATAAAAGATAATTGACAAATAATGTATAGGCAATATTAATATCACAAGAGCAATTGTTAGATTACTAGATGCTGGTAATAATAGTTTTGAAATACCCAGGGGTGTATTGCTTTCTTATGCCCAATCTGGATATTTTCTTATTGTTTAATTCTTGTAATTGCTTCTGATTTGATGATTGTAATTGGTATGATATTCCTAATATCTTAGTCTGCTTCTTGTTGCTGATTGCTGTGTGCAATTCTTCCTCGATGATTCCTTAAAATGTATTCTTTAATGATTTCAATGATTATATTTTCTGATGCAAGGGGCTGCTGAATGTATTAATTGTTGGATGATCTGCTCATGCCTTATACTTTGATCTGTCCTGTGATGAGTACCGATTGCTGATTGAGTACTGATTATTTATCCCTTGATTCACAACACAATGTATCCCTTTCAATGCTTGAAATGAATCCTCCTTTATACTTTATTGATGGAGGGGTCACCGCCTTTCATAAGGATTGAGTCACCATTTTTCATTGTTGCCTTTGAAAATAATATATTATTCCTCAAATTTATCTACCTTGGATGTTTTCCTTAATTGAAACCTTCTCCTCTTTATATCTTCCAATGTGGGGGAGAGTCACCTCTTCATCATGTCTGCCCTTTGCAATGGTCACAACCTTTCACAATCATGACCCTTTGGAAGACTCACAATCCTTCAACATTTCTGCCCTTTGAAAGAAGCACAACCCTTCATAATTGTCCCTCCTTGAAAGTGTCAGAACACTTCATAATTACAACCCTTTCGAAGAGTCACAACCCTTTTGAAAGAGTTACAACCCTTCATCATTGCTGCCCTTTGAGATAGTCACTTTCTTATTTTCCACATTCCTTTCTTTTTCCATTAATCCTTCTTTAATTCCTATACTCCCCTCTTCCTTCCTTCCTCCATATCCCCTTTCAAATGAAGTCTCCTCCCTTTTAGATCTTTTGTTGACGGAGTCACAACTCTTCATTATGTATCTCTTGACCTTTCATTAACTTAATTAGCTTGTAATTATATTATATTATTATTTATCTATTTATTTATCTTTTATATTTTAACTTTATTATTATTTATTGTTAAATCCTATTTCAGAAAGTGAACATTACAATCTGCCCTTCCCAAAATTGCCTGTCCTCAAGCAATGCTAATTTTTATACAAATCTTTCAATGTGAGTAGCTTCTGCTGCACAACTCTGATGTTAACTAATGCAATGAGAATTTGCATGGTCTCCGATTCCAAGACAAGTTTTCTCTCATCTTCTAGATAAAACGATCACGGCCATATTTATAATAGCATCAAAACTGATTTGGATTGACCAACGTTTGCCAATAACTTCATATCTTTTGGGTTCACTTTAGTTTTTCTCTTATTCTATATCAACCAAAAATAGAGCCACACATGGAGCATCCACTTGAAAATACAAAGTATACACATGAATGTATGAAGACACGAAGCATATACGAAGTATACACTTGAATGTATGAAGACATGAACGATACACAAAGTATACACACAATACACATTGTTAGATTCCTTCTTATTGACCAGAATGATTCTTTGTTTTAGCTTTTACCCTACAAGATGGTAGGATCATGCTTTGCTACCATTTGTGATGTCCCCTTCCTAATTTTCCCTAGAATCACAATTTAAACAAATTAGGGTTAGGGTTACATCTTACCATGTAATCTTTTCAAATGGTGTGGTCCTGGATTTGAATCTTGCAATCATAACATAAGAAACATATACACATGTTTAAGATATATTTTGATTATTAGGATTAGTTCATAACATATGATATTCATATAACATCTATAGCATCATTTGAAACCCATAAGGGTGCGGGAGAATAAGCATGATAAGTCGGCTCAAAGCCATCCCACGCTAAGCCCAAGAGCGGAGCTTTGGCCCTTTTGGCCTTGGTGGCGGGCAACATAGACATCCACCAGTGTATCCTCCCTAGTGGGGTGCTTGTACCTACTTTTCCTATCCAAGTTTCATCTCCTAAGATATAGCCATCATTATAGAGTGGAAGAGGAGATTGTAATGGAGGTTCCTCAATTGTCCTATATAAGCCCAAGAGCGGAGCTTTGGCCCTTTTGGCCCTGGTGGCAAGCAACATGGACATCCACTTGGGGTAGCCTACCTAGATGACGATTCTCATGATCCCCCCTTTCATTCCACCTTCCTTCTATAGATGATGGGAGTTTACAAACAGACTTTTGACATATAAAAGATAATTGATTGACAAATAATCTATAGGCAATTTTTATACCACAAGAGCACTTGTTAGATTACTAGATGCCGGTAATTATAGTTCTGAAATACCAAGGGGTCTGTTGCTTTCCTATGCCTGATCTGAATGTTATCTTATTGTTTAATTCCTTTAATCACTTCTTATCTGATGATTGTAATTGGTATGATATTCCCGATTTTTGGTCTGCTTCATGTTGCTGATTGCTGTGCCTGATTCTTCCTCGATGCTTCCTTAAGATGCATTTTTAATGATTCCGATGATTATATTTGCTGATGCAAGGGACTGCTGAATGTATTAATTGTTGGATGATCTACTCATGCCTTATACTCTGATCTGCCCTTTAACGAGTATCAATTGCTGATTGAGTGCTGATTATTTATCCCTTGATTTGCAACACAATGTATCTCTTTTAATGCCTGGAATGAATCCTCCTTTATACTTTTTTGGTGGAAGGGTCACCACCTTTCATAAGGATTGAGCCACCACTTTTCATTGTTGCCTTAAAGAATAATATATTATTCCTCAAATTGATCTCCCTTGGATGTCCTCCTGAAATGAAACTTTCTCCCCTTTATATCTTCCAATGTGGGGGAGAGTCACACCTCTTCATCATGTCTGCCCTTCTGCAATGATCACAACCTTCACAATTATGACTGTTCGGAAGAGTCACAACCCTTTGACATATCTGCCCTTTGAAAGAGTCACAACCCTTCATATTGAGCCTCTTTGAAAGTGTCAGTATGCTTCATAATTACAACCCTTTTGAAGAGTCACAACCCTTCATAATTACAACCTTTTGAAAGAGTTACAACCCTTCATCATTGCTGCCCTTTGAGAGTCACTTTCTTATTTTCTTCACATTCCTTTCTTTTTCCATTAATCCTTCTTTAATTCCTATCCCCTCCTCTTTCTTCCTTCCTCCATATCCCCTTTCAAATGAACTCTCCTCCCTTTTGTATCTTATGTTGAGGGAGTCATAACTCTTCATTATGCATCTCTTGACCTTTCATTAACTTAATTAGCTTGTAATTATATTATTATTTTTAATTTTATATCTATCTATTTATTAATATATTTTAATTTTATTATTAAATCCTATTTCAGAAAGGGGACATGACAATTTAGGAGAGGAGGTATGTTCAAAATTAATTTGATCATACAATCACAAGGAAATAAACACCAAAGCAATGTCCCATAACACAATGATATATGGGGGGAAAATCCTTTTTGGGAAGAGAATGCTACACTCCAAAGCAATTGAATGTGTTTTTTCAATAATCTAGACATTTGCTTTGTCTAACCCTTTATAGCCATAGGAGTATCACCAAAAAGAGGTTTGGAGCAATTCTAGTAGCGCAAAAATACCTATAAAACTCAAAATGAAACCTCCATCTCAAGCACTCAATAAATAGGAGAAACAATAACTGAAACCTTCATTAAAAAAAATTGAATGTCCAAATCTTAGGATGATTCCATGGGCTAAAATAGCATATCTGTTACACTTGTCATGATTCTATCACCTTTTTTGGGCACCCCATTTTGGCTCCACTATCACTACTCAAAGATGCCTTATGACACATCGTAACATGCAAGTGGTCAACTAGTATAACTCCTTACAACTCTGTAATCTATCATAGATGCTGTCATATTTCTAACATGGGAGGCCCAATTTATGGTGATCATATCTCTTGATTTGGAGAGCAGATTGAGCCCTTTTTTTGAAAAGAAAATTGAAGATTTTAGAGAGATCCATGTCACTGTAACTATCTTGGTCCAGTTGTGTCCTATTTTGACATTTTTTTTCAAAGCCAAAATTGAGATCTAGAGCCCTATAAATCACAGTTTTTAAGATTAGGGTGCAAGGTAGAGACAGGTTTCTTTACAAATCCTTCTTTTTCAATAAGAGGTAGTTATCATTCCAACTCTGAGTTCAGAAAATTATAATTTATTATAATTTATCATCTATGTTTGTTTTGATTGGTTCAGAGGTTCATTTCATTTTGAATTTATACTTAATCTCATAATGTGCTCTTTCACAGCTAATTGATGATTGGGCAGAAGAAACTCTCTCTAAGGCTTTGGAAGAGATATGTATGGTGAAATGTTTACAGGAGAAATGTCTGGCTGTTTTACAGCATACATTGCAGTCGTGTACAGAGAGCACATTTTTAAGAATTCCAAAAGTCACAGGTTATGGTGCAGATATTCTTTCAAGGTATCAGTCAATGGTTTCATCAGTTTTGCTCACTACTCTTCCAAAACATTTCTCAGGTATCATCATCACCCACTAGGCTTTTCCTTTGCATAATATATACTTATTAGCAGGGCTTAACGTGTTTATATTTTATTGCACAAAATTATACAAAATGCCAGCACTGGAGTAATATCATGCATCACCAGGAATGGAATTTCAGGGAGACAATTCTATGTACTATTTGTCAATTATTGACCATATAAATATAACAGCAATAACTTTGCTTTAACCATTATTGGACTTGTACTAAAACTGAATTACAGAAGAGAGGCTCAAGAGGACTTGTGCAGGTCATACATGGTAGTCTACTTCTAGGCATCAAAATATTTAAAAGGCATGACTGAGCCCATAAAAATAGTACTCCCCACCTCAAACTGTTAAAGATTGATAGCTGCAGGAGCCATCTTTGACATCTGCGATGGTTGTTCTCTTACCTGCGATGGGCATTTGTCAGTCTTTCATACACAGCGTCACCAATTTGTAACGGTTCATTCATTTCATGGCTCCTGTCTCTTGGTATCGTGCATTGAAGACATGAAGAATCTGAAATGACACATCACTAGTAACTGCCGTCGATCCTCATGCCACGGCAAGTTGAATAGGAAATGGCATATTTTTGACGGCATAGCTTCTTGGAATGGTGATGGTTATTGCTACAGGACCGACGTCTTTATTGTGCCACTTGCGTTCGTGGCTGAGAAGACAAGACAAAAAGTATTGAAGAGTCACCACTGCATCGGAGGTATGACTATTCTGCAGTGTCGGTTGAATGACCTGCGATATATGTATTCTCAGAAAACGTTTTGCGGGTGGGGGATTGCCCGAGCATCGCTTGCATGATTTTAGTGATACGTATTTCTTGGGTGTTCTGTTCAGGAGTTGATACTGTAGCATTTGATGTGCAACATCATTGTTTTGCAGAGTATATGTATTTTCTGGCTGATCGGAGATAGCTTGATTGTTACTTTTCTGTATGTAGTATTCATATCATGGGCAGTTGCAAGTTGATTTTTGTATAGAGGAAGTTCTGTGAATCCTCTAATTGTGTGAAAGCTCAAGAGTTTTTGAGTTGGGTTCTTGGACTCCATTATTATTTTTTCAATAAAGTAGAATTTTTGGTGTGGCTGGGTTTTTCCCTCAAGTAGGAGGCTTTTCCCAGGGTATCTCTGGTGTCCTTGTGTTTCTTGTTTTATCAGTTCGCTGTTATTTTGCATTCCGGGTATAAAAACATTAACATGGTATCAGAGCGGTTCTAAGTAAAGATCCAGAATTGGTTTTTTTTTATAATGGGGATGCAGACAGGGAGCTGTGTGAGCGGTGGTATGATTTGCAGGAGGCATCTGAGAATGTTCAGCTTCATTCATGAGACGTGAAACGTGCATATTGTTTCCCGTTTGATGAGCTGTGTTGCTTCCAAAATTAATTTTTGGCTTCCCAGGAGCTCTCCAAGCTTCTTGAAGGAGCAGGATATTTTTAGCAAGTCACCCAGTTGGTATTTTAAGTCACTTTGGCATGATTAGACTTGACTAATTACATCATTTGGTACTTTCCACAACTTGGTTAAATCTTTGGTTTTTGAACCAACCAATTTTCTTTTTCTTCTTATTGCTATTTGAAGTGGTTCAATCTATTTATAATTAGCCACCTTTTCTCTTACTTTTCTTCACATCCTGCTTGTATTCCCTTGTCCACGTCTTGTATTCTCTCCCACTCCTTATTCTTATTCAATTCGGTCATTGTGCTTCATGAGCATAAGGACTTTCTTGCAACTTCACAAGTTGTCTTAAGATGATGGTGTGAGATGAAAATCGTGTTTTGACAACCTAACATGGTATAAAATAATACAATTAATACACATCACTTTCAACAATAAAAGTTAGAAATGGAAAAATATATTAAAAATGATATTTAATTTACCTTCAACAATTTCAATTTGGAGAAGGTCCAGATATGGCTTGTGATATATTGTGATTAGTCACAAACGTTTGAATCTCCTTAGCCTCCTTTTAGATCTGTTTGACTCATTCAATTTTTGTGCAAATCTTTTGCAATATTGTAATATCCCCAAGTGCTTCTCTCAGAGTTTTGACTAAATTCTTATAATCTCAATTTCAAGATACTTCTTTCTAGCTTTAACTTGTATTTAGGTTTGCCACAAATGACTGTGTGGAGTAGTGATGCTAATGTGAAATGACACGAA
>MU223212.1:751490-765197 GCA_018584345.1 Thuja plicata
TACTACCTATGCAGATATCGTCAGCCATTATAATGATTATTATCATTTGTTTGTAATCACCATGCAATTATCTTGTTTCATTTGTTCGACTCTATGTTTTATTAATATTATATTATATTATATTCTTCTATTAATAGATTAAATTATATTACTTATTTATCTATTTTTATATTTTAATATATTATTATTTATTTAACTATCATTTATTATCATTTGAATATTATTAATATATTATATTATAATATTAATATATTCATTCATTAAGATTAATAATACATTCTTTTATCATTATGTAAATAATATAATTAATATAATAATAAACTATATATTATAATTTATTTATTCATTAATTTATTATTGTTTATTATTAAATCTTACTCTAGAAAGGGGACATTACAAATATCAAATTGAGTGAGTAGACTGCACATGTTGTCCGAAAAACGTGACTAATGTAGCTTTCACTATAGACCTAGCTTCCCTACAATTTTTAGTGTTTTTTATTATGACTAGGACAAATTTTCAGGCCCTACGATTTCAATGGATTCTATGAGGATATGGGCAACACAACTTGCATCTTGTACTTTCCCCTCACAACCCTCTACCTTCAAAAAGATTGCCCCTTTAGAGGAGACTGCTATAACATTGATCAATGGTATATTTTTGCAATCTTTCCATCCATTATAAATGGACACACCTATTTCGGGCCATGTATCCTTGATCATTTTCAATGATTTCTTTACTGAAGCTTTCTCCTTCACCAATAAGGTGGTTTATAGTGCACACCTTTTCATAACCAAGACTAACATAATGAAGAGGTGTATTGCAATGGATATTGACAATGTTGAAAGCAAGCCTATTACCATAAATGCAACACTCAATGTTCTCATCTGCAACCTCTCTCATTTCATTTTTGAGGGTCTTGTCCAATGGGCCTCTTTTCATGAAATAGAAACATTCTCTTCTTCAAAAGATGGTGGTATTGACATGAAAGGATGTGGGCCATTTGGTTGTGTGAAGCCACTACAAACTTTTTGTAAGTTTTTCTTAGCAAGAGGATGTGCAAGAGCCTTTGATCTATTACTTCTCAATGTTCTCATGTTAGCATCCTCTTGTTCTTTAACATTAGCCAATATTTATTTCTTTGGCAACCCTTTTTAATTTGGCCCCAAACAAACTTTTATTCCTTGTAAAGGGATGGCGCATATGAGGTTTCACTCGAAAATATGAGCTCTTATACTCTTTTCCACGTTGGTTACACTGCCAAAGAAAACCCCCACCTCAAAGAATTTGTTGAATGATTGTTGTATGTCACTAAAGAAGCAACATTGCATCAAATTTAAAATAAGTCTCTCCATTTCAGGCAACCAAAGTAGCGTTTCTAGCCATTTTATACGAACCTAAAATGAAAGACATTACAAATTAAGAGAACAATGCAATTGAAATAATTAAAAAATCACAATTATAACCCCTTATTGTGCCTGAAAAGTTAAAGAAAATATTCGAAACTTACTAAACAGAATTAAAGAACTTGAATTTTTTTGAAAACTTGAAAAAAAAATTGAAAGGTTTGTTCACCTTTGATGGCTAAATCTTCCTTGTGCAACGATTCCTAAGCATTTTTTGTACATCTTAATCATTCAAAGCCCTAATCTTTGAACAAAAATGAAGCAACCTTCAAAACCCAACATTGGCAGCTTAGAGGAAAACATGCTCTTCTTGACGCTTCATGTTTGTCAAATGACTTGCAAACACCAAATACACACACTTTAGGGCAAATGCATTTATTGGGAGGAGTGCAAAATTTTAAAAAATGTTCTTTTGGTTAAATTTTTGGATATCCCAAGCTGTGGGTTTTCCTAGGCATGCCTAGGTTTGGCATGGGTAAACCTAGAGTACTGCTTGGGTGTCTTGGTACAGTATGAGTCCTTCATATTGGGATGCCCAGGTGGTACCCTAGGCATACCTGAATGGGGACTCATACTAGATGCAGACCTGTACTGTACTGGTACACATACTCGGCCTCAGATATAGGTACCCGATAACACAACTTTTATGGTTACCCTACAGATGAAAAAATCTTTATATGTTGTATGAATCAATCCAAATTTATTATAAATTTATCATGAATTATTGTGCATCCTCTATTGAGGATGATATGAAGAGCACTATGGGGAATTTCCACAAGTATATTCAAAGCAAGGAAGCAACTTAAAATAATGTTATTGAGATTGATTCTACTGACAAGGGTCTACAGTGATCAACAGACAAACACTTTTATAAACTGCTAATTTATTTTATTTGAAGAAACTTTTTGTTGCTGAAAAGTTAGTCTTGTGTGGTGGCAGTATGTAGCTGCCTTGAAACTATTTCAAAATTTATTATAGATTATGTGAGGAGATATTATAGGGAGCTTTTTAATATTTTTAACTTTTAGTAACGAGTATTTTTGAAAATTTCAATTTTGTTAGGTATCATTAACTTAATGCTGAACTTTGAGTCATCTTCTATTCTATGGATGGATGTTAATCATTTTCTTTATGTCATACTACATTTTCCTGCATGTTATACTTAGTTATTGATATTGAAATGTTCTGAATGGCCCAAATTAGCATGCTGAAATATTTTCTTTGTCTGCTATCTTGAACTATGCATTTATTAACCTATGCAATCTTTTGTGTCTATATTGACTATTTAATAAATGTCTTATTTCTTAAAGCTTCATTGAAAAATGAATATTTGTAAATATCTTTCTTTGTTTTTGTAAATATTGACTAATTAGAGAGCTTCCTCTTCAATTACAAGAAGTATTTTAATCCTTCATATTGTTATATTTTAATTGTCTTGGCAACAAAATTATTTGCTAGCAGGTCCCACTTTGTAATTACCACATACGGGTGATACTTGGAGTTTTGAAATTAAAATTTAGATGCATGAAAAAGAGGAGGAATGTGTTTATGAGTACCACAACTCATAGTATGCAAACTTTGCGAGTACTCTCTGCTTTTTTACTTCGTAAGTTTATACAGATTTAATTCATGGGTTCGGAGGTTTGATTTTTTGGCAAAAACTTGTTGGATTTTTTGGCAAGTGCTTGCCAAAATGTGGTGAGTTCATGGTGAAAAATTGACATAGGAAAGATGATAGGAAAAATGCTGACATAGGTAAACAGTGCATTAAAGGGCATTTTCTACATGTTTTTTTTGGCTATAAAACCATGTATTTGCCCCTCCGTTAAACACACACAAGCAATCACGAAGATGTTTTAGGTGGCTTGAATTTTTTTTCAAAATTTCAGATTTACAACAGTTTAGTTTTAATTCTTTTCTTTTTTTCTAAGCATTTAAATTTGGAAAAAAACATGTCGAATTGTCAAAAATCACCAAACATGTTGAGTGACCAAAGTTTGCCAAAAATGTTATTTATTTATTTTGATCAGTAATGGGCAGCCATATTTAAGACTGCCGAACACTCCAATCATTCAAATCCGCGAGGACAACCCAACGTAGACACAAGCCTACAAGCACAATGGCCCAACGGGGATTCGAACACTGGTTGCAGCCTCACCAGCGAAGTGTTTTGACTGCTGCTCTTAATAGGTCACCCCTACCAAAAATGTTATTTATTTGTGTACTTTAATTTTCATTACGACCTTTTTTTAATGAACTGCCTATATTTTCTCTTAGAAGATGTCAATTTTTAATTTAATTTAATTAACACACAATTTTGCCCCAATTGCTAAGGGTTGCATCTGTCCCCACACACCTCCCCTATTGTTGAGGTGGATGATCAAAACCACATCGCAAACAGGTCCATAATTTTATTTTTTTCACAATTCCAACATGCTACTTTGTGCTATTGTGAAAGTTGGTCTTGGTCTCCCAATATTGTTTGCTATGTCTTCTTCAAAATCTGCCAACCCTTGAATACAAATGCATGTTGATATTTAGTCAACACTTCATAACACCTTTAACAATGAATATTATGACAATTGTCCCTTCAATTGGCCATTGTAGTCAACAATGTTTTTAATTTAACAAAACTTTGTAGCAAGAATTCAAATGTACAATAGTCAGCACTTATAAAACACTCATGATAATAGACCCTCACACATCTATTTCGTCTTTGGTTTTCTTCTCCTTTAGATTGGATTGGAGGACATTGATATGGTGGAGTCGTTGCCATCTACAAGCAAGGTGGAGCCACAGGCCCAATCTTCTATGCCAAGGAGGGAGCTGCAATCGAGCGCAATGACCATACCTTTTACCTCCCTTTTTCACTAGGTTGGGGAAGAGGAAACTGTAAAAGCTTGTTATTACTTATTAGTCTAGATATGAAATTTATGATGATGATTTTTAAAGACAATCATCATATATTCATAATAGTTGTTAGTCAGTAACTAGCTATTGTATCCACTATTTGGCTTCACATGATGATGCGATTTTGTAATCCATATGTATTGAAGAATCAAATTCAATAGAAAATACTTCCTAATGGCTTTTTACACTCATTTGATACATTTTGTGATTGAACTTTGTACAAAATGTGCCTTTTAAAAATATTTTAGTACATTTTAAGTTGCCGAGTCGAAAATTTTGGGCTTGCTGAATGCTCCAAGTCCAAGTCTGCGAACTATGTCACAGCTCTTTCAGATGTCATTTATAAGCATCAAACATTTGCCGGGAATTATCTAAATCTGATAATTGTTTTTGGGCTTCAACAGTCCATAATTAATGGAAAATAACTTTTGGAAAAGACATGATTAAATTCAAATTAATTCATCTAAATCCTTTATTTTTCTTGTTTGTGTCCCTACCATAGACTTGCATACTCTTTTAGGATTAACCGTCTTGTACACAAATGATAAGATCTCTACAATTCTGTTGGAAGAAGGCTCATATTCATTACCAGACTTCTTTCTGGTATCATTTTGTGTTACAAAGAGATTAGTAGTAAACTATTCTAGGTGGTGTCGATGCTAAATATTTTGGATATGTTTTCTTGAACTGGGACAGGCTTTATGTGAAATTCATGCAACAGACTTCATATTTATGCAGTTGTATACCCTTAAGCTTTCATTTTGATCACTTGAAAGTTATAAGAGCTAGGTTCATCTCTATTTATTTTTATGAATTTAAGAATATCTTAACAAAGAGTTCTTAAAAATTTAAAATGCTTCGTATTTTTGTTTTCATTGGAAATTTTGACAGGGTTTGTTCTTTTGAGATGAGAGTATGGCAATGAAAATCAACCAGTCATTTCTGCTAATTTTTTCGCAGATGTATTGCATTTGTATTTCAAGGCAAGGTTGGAAGAGTTCACAGCAGCAGTGGAGAAGAAGACAGAAGAAACAAATCAAAGGGATAGCATAGAGGATAATGAAATTGAAACCATCCAAAATAGTTCTTCTGGTTTGATAGATGAAATGGAGGTGGATGATGCAAATGAACCTGAAACATGTGGTGAATATGGTGAACTAATTTCTAAGACATGGATTTCAAAGGTTGGCGGTATTGTGCATAACCTCAGAGAGCTTGGATTCTCGTCAATGACTGAAGATGCTTATGCATCTGCTATCTTCTCTCTTTTAAAGGTGAATTCAGATTTTCTTTAAAGGATTTAAGTAGAGATTTATCCGTGTCACAAACACAACCTTAGAGACTTTGTTGATGGATAGTTTTTGTATCTCAAAAGTATGTACTGTCTACTAAATACTGAAAAACAAATGTAGCTTTTATGACAGTTGAAACAATTAAGTACATGAATGCACCATATGCCACCTTTCCAACAATAATGCTATTTGACAATTTGTCTGACATAAGGCACAATAGGTTTATAAAGTTCCTTTAAGGATTATAGATAAATTACAAAATCAACCCATACAATTCTTTTTATGCCTATCCTTTGTATCATCATAATACATTAAAGTTAGCAATTCTATTAGTATGAGTAGTCTTGGTGTCAAAAGTGTCTATTAGTCTTGATTGGTGTTCTAATATTGTTTGGGAGATGCCAGTATATTCCTTAGCAGGTGATGAGAATCCCGATCAAGACTAAGAAAGTGGAATCTAGAATGCATTTAATCCAAATATTGGCCTTGTGTACAATCTATGTGGAGAAAAAAACTTGGGAATCTAAACATCTAGAAATCTCTGTTGTATCTTTTCTATTCTTGGTTATGAATTTTAAGGATATCTGAGATAACTTTCAGGTTTTCGGGGTCATAAGTTCTAATTCTTGATTTGGTTACTCAATGAGCAGACAAAGGTTCATTATTTAGCAAGGGAGGATCATCTGACGTCTGTGCTGGAACCCATCAGAAAATGGATTCAGGTTTTTGTGTTCATGCTGCTCTTACTTTCTAAAATTGTATGCTCGTTAGCTATGCCCATACTATGATCTGGGTTTTCAAGTATGCAATAAATTATTGATGCTGAGTTCCAGGACCTTAATTATCTACATTTTGCATTTCAAGTTTTTAATAATTTGTATAATTTTGGTTTTTCTATGAGCTGCATGATTATATCATTGTATCTTAACTTGTTTTGTAGGTCTAGTAACTTTGTATTGCTTACTGCCATGAGCATGTTTGTTCGTATTATTGCTCTTGTTATGGTGTTGATTGGATATGCTTTTGTTATTGTACAGGCTGTCCCTCTTCAGTTTCTACGTATAGTTCTGCCTTACTTGTGTGTTCCATCCAATGAGGATAAGAACAGGGATCCATCTGCTCACACATCACCTCTAGCTTCATGTCCTTTATTGCGGTTCAATGGAAGAGAAACTACGTCAGAAAGAATTACTAGATGGCATTTACGACTTGAATATTTTGCATATGAAACTTTGCAAGATTTGCGAATTGATCAACTATTTGATATTATTATAGACTATCCTGAGAGGTGAGTGAGATATATAATATCATTATTTCAGGCTTGAATTATTGGAATGTTACTCTTGAATTTATTTCTTTCTTGCCTTACTTTTGCATATGATCTCTTTGTTTTTTCATAAAAAATGCATCTTATACAGCATAGCTGAAAAACTTGCCAAAAGCAAAAAATCGCCACGGCCTTAAAAAAAACTCGGCGAAAACTTAGCAAAAAGCTTGGCAACTTAAAAATTTGCTTAAATATAATTAGAAATGCATTTTTTTTACAAATTTCAATGAGGAGATGCATCCAATGAGTCAATAAATGAGTATACAAAAGAGAAAAGCCGAGTCTCGATATATTTGATTGATTTAAACGCAAATCAGATACAAAATAACTTCCTCATATGGAATGCTGATGGCTGGTGGTTTGCTATGATTTTTGTAAAACTATAAGTATAAAAAAACATCAAAATAGTTTACATCTTCCTCTTTTCCAACTCTAGCAAAAGCTAGGGGAGATGTATAGGGTCCTGTTCTAGGAGTTCATTATGGCTATGCCTCCTCACTTGACACGACTGGCTGTGGTTCGACTTCCATCCTAGATGTAGGTGCTGCTGACACTGGCAATGACTCCTCATCATTGCCCTCCACCTCCTTGTCCTCCTCAACGTCATCCAATGTGAATCCAAATCCACCCCCTCCTCCATAGCTTGCCTCTCCAAATCATATATCTCATCCTTTGTAAACAATGGATGCTGCTCTTGTGATGACCGATCACTATAAGGATCTATATCATCCAAATCAATTGGACCAGCTGGTGTTTCCTCTACCATCCTTGTGCGCAACCGAAGATTATATTGCATAAAGACAAGGTCATTGAGTTGTTTCTAAGCCAACTTGTTCCTCTTCTTCATGTGGATGGCCTTGAACAAGCTCCAATTGTACTCACAAGTGGATGAACTACAAGGATGGTATTAGATTCAAAGGGCAATGTTTTGGAGATTTGGGGTTGTTTCTAAGCCAGCTTGTTCCTCTTCTTCATGTGGATGGCCTTGAACAAGCTCCAATTGCGCTCACAAGTGGATGAACTACAAGGATGGTATTAGATTCAAAGGGCAATGTTTTGGAGATTTGGGGTATTTCCTCTCCAACTTTGCCACCAAACATCTGCAAAATAAAATATTGAAGAGTTATAAAGCAAAGTGAAAATGTATTTTAATTTTTATCTAATTACAATGCATGTGAAAGACTCCAAATATTATACTAGGGGTTTAAGTGGTTCTTCCTCTCTTGGCCATCTTTGAAGAGAATAGCTTATTGCTTGCTTTCTGGTAAGTTTCCGATTTGGCCACAACAAGGTCTCTCAACTCAAGCTTGGGTGTCATCCGCTGAATGCATGTAGCAAGGCCCTACATGACCTCTCTATTCGGATTCGAGTAGTAATCCAAGAAGAAAAAACAAGGGTTGAGGAAGTATTCAATTGCATGAATGGGTTGGTGGAGGTGATTGTTCCACCTATCAATAATTTCTCATATAGGATCAAATATGAGGTTGTTCTTGTAGAAATCTTTAATAGACTCCTTGGCCCTATCCATGGCCTCATAAAGATACCCCATTAGGGTTTGATCCCCATTTACCAAGTGTAGTACTCTAACCAAAGGCTCTGACACCTATAATTGAAAGATGTAAAATATTAATCGTTAAAGTTACAAATTCATAATGAAAGACTTGAATACAAAACAATCAAATATTCAAGTTTTAATGTTACCTCCACAATCTCTATAACTCTTTGTGCAAATAGATTGTTGAAGACAATACATGCAACACCCTTTCCTTTAGACTTTTTCAAATAATTTGAGTCTAGCCATGCTTGACTGACAAACATTTGTGTTAAAGTTGTTAATGAACCAAGAATGCTTCATTGAGAAAATCGTTGCAATCCTTGTGACACCCGATCTTACCAACTCTTTCTCTTGGGTGTGTTTTCTCATCAAGAACCCAAGGGTGATTGTAGATGTATTTTGAATCTCCTCCTTGCATCCTCTACAACTGGTGTCACCCAATCTAATTTGCCTATGTCCTCCAAAAGACAGTCAAGGACGTGCTGCACAAGGTTTTCAAAAAAGTGTAATATATTTGTCTTGAAGAATTCTACCAGTTGCCACATATGTTGTTGCATTATCAGTTATTATTTGCACCACATTTTCAACACCCACCTCCATGACAACTTGCTCCAACATTAGAGCCAAATTTTCAGCAGTTTTCACTTTGTTGGAGGCATCCACCGATTTCATGAACACCACATTTTTTTTGCAAGCAATTGAAAAACTAATGATGGTGCAGCTTTTGTCATCTGTCGACCAATTGGAAAGAATAGTGCTGCCATATTTTCCCACTCATTTCTTTGCTCTTCCTCCACTTCTCTTGCCCTATCAACTATGTTTGTGAACAACCTACAAATATGCAATGAAATTAACTTTGAGTACACAATTTTGATTAAAAAAATAGCTGAAATTCAACAAAAAATGGTATTTAGTATAAATAAAATTAAAAGAACATTAATTTATTTGAAAAATCAAAACTCAACATGAGTTTTCAAAACTAAAAGTAAAACATTCAAAATTTAAACAACTGGACTAACCTCCCACTCAAGTCTACACGATAAGACACCTTATGGCCTTTTCCCGAAATAGTCAATGCAGTAACCAAATTAAGCGAGTATGGATTGTTTTCCACATTGAAAGGGATGTTGTTGAAGTATTGAAAATCAACATAAGCGATGTCTATACACTCATGCACCTCCATATTCCACCCAGTTGCCTCCAATGATGGTTGTGCTCCAAGTGTGTTTCTGTGCACAAAAATAACCACCGATAGACTGCGACACTAATGGTGGTGCTCTACTAGAAGTAGTAGAAGTGGTGGTTGAGGTGGTGGTAGATTAGGAGATACGTGTGCCACAAAGAGAGCCCACTATGCCCTCAAGTGCTTCTTCTTCGAGGTGACTAGAACACCTTGAGATTCAGCTATGGATGCTCTCATGGCTAGTTTTGCCCTCTCCTGTTGCAACCTTTTCTATTCTTGGGCTGCAAGTAAGCCATTAAATTTTTTTTAATTTCATTTGTAGCCCTAGAACATGCCCTACCATCATGCGTAATGATGCCTACAAGGTGGTATTTGAGCTGGCTTATGCCTCCATGATTTTTTTTTCACATTTAATGCAAATTGCCGATCTAGGTTCCAGGCCTTCAAAGGCATACTTCCAAGCCGTGTCTCTAGCACCTTTAGGACGAGTGCCTACATAAAAAAAATGGGCATGCGTCTATTGAGGGAGATGCTAAAGCTGAATTAGTTGTTGCCTCCAATGATGGTTGTGCTCAAGTGTGTTTCCGTGCACAAAATAACCACCGATTGACTGCGACACTGATGGTGGTGCTCTACTAGAAGTAGTAGAAGTGGTGGCCGAGGTGGTGGTGGATTAGCAAATACGTGTGCCAAAAAGAGAGCCCACTATGCCCTCAAGTGTTGCTTCTTCTTCAAGGTTGACTAGAACACCTTGAGATTCAGCTATGGATGCTCTCATGGCTAGTTTTGCCCTCTCCCGTTGCAACCTTTTCTATTCTTGGGCTGCAAGTAAGCCATTAATTTTTTAAATTTCCTTTGTAGCCTAGAACATCCCCTAGCATCATGCATAATGATGCCTGCAAGGTGGTATTTGAGCTGGCTTATGCCTCTATGATTTTTTTTTCACATTTAATGCAAATTGCCGATCTAGGTTCCTGTCCTTCAAAGGCATACTTCCAAGCCTTGTCTCTAGCACCTTTAGGACGAGTGCCTACATATTCAAATGGGCATGCATCTATTCAGGGAGACGCTAAAGCTGAATCAATTGTAGAACCTTTTCTATTTGCCATTATAAATCAACCTACACATACAAAGTGAAACCATAAGTTAATATTTTAATAAAAAATTAGCAAACAAATTGACTTAGTTTAAATAAATTTAGACAGTTGAAACTTGAAAAAGAACAAATAAAATGTGTTATGGTTTGAAAATTGTTGGAAAAGTTGAGATTCTTGAGAAAACAGTGAAAAAATCAATAACAAAAAAGAGAAAATGAATTTAAAAAACAAAGAAAAAAAATCAGGAAACGTATCTGAGAATCCAATTTTGCTTTGGAATCCACTTCAAATCTGCGTTAAATTGACTAAAATTGTTGCAAATGACCTTGGGGAGCTTTGAAGGCTGTTTTTTTTCCTCGAGTAGCAAAAAAAAGTACAAAAAAATGAATTAGAACTCACTTTTTTTGCGTGTTGGGCCTTTTATTTTGCCGCGGCTGAATTTTTCACAGACTCGCTGAGTTTTTGTGGTGTCCACATCTTTGACCTAATGCAATAAATTACATATGAGGTCAAGGGTGACAGACCTTGAGCACGTCAAATCAGTCAGGAAAGAGTTAATAGCAAATTATGCATAACAAATAAGAGTTCAAATAGTATTTACATGAAGAATTAATAAAGCATCGAGAGTATCAAGGAAAATCGTGAAGTCTTATAAATAAGACATTTTTTCCTAGTTGGCATTAAGGGGCACAATCGAATGAAAAATGAGGAGTCAAGATTGAGGATGATAAGATCAAGGGAGAGATATAGTACTTCACATTGACCATCATGTTAACATTGAATAAGTATACCGAAGAGGTGAACGTTTTATCACAATCATACCCTTATGTGTATCCTTTATATATGAAGGCTATCCATATCAATATCACCATTACAACATCCATCACTTAATGATGAAATGGTGAAGGAAGCTGACAAAACAATCAGACAATAATCAAGACATCATGAAGGAAGTCATCAAACACCGATCACCAAGTGTTCCACCTCCCATTGGGGATGGGGGGATGTCGAGATGAGTTTCGGTGACGAGGAGACAAAGGGCCTAAGTTTAGGGATGATGGGGGGATGTCGGGATGGGTTTTGGTGACGAGTAGACAAAGGGCCTGTTAGCCTACTTTCAGCACTCGATTTTCAAAATTTCAAAATCAATCCATAAAGAGAATCTTTGGTTGGTTTTATTTGTTATTAATGATGTTTTGTAAAGTCCGATCTGCGAAGAAGCTGTATTTGCAAGGTCGTGTTGAACTTGAACCAGAACCTTAAGGTTCAAAGTTCAAAGATGAGGTTCAAAGTTCAAAGATGCGGTTCAAAGTTCAAAGATGCGGTTCAAAGATTGAATGTTCAGATTCATCGGTTCAAATTCGAATTTTTGGATCCCATTTATTTCAGTTCAAAATTGTAAAGTTCAGGGTTAGAAAAGATGTGCCAAACTTCAAATTTCATTAATGTGAAGTAAGAAGCTTCAAGGATTCATATTCAATTCAGAAATTCATTATGGTCTTGACAAATTGACATATGCACATATAACCTTGCAATTACATATGGTGACAGTTTAAATACTTAATGTTGGAAGTAGTAGGAGTTTATAAATTATAACTATAGAACCTTAATAGTTTTAATCAAGCATGATGGATAAAGAGCAGGGCTGATCCTTCCTACCACTGTATAAACATACCAACCTACAGAGGATATAGTTCGACAGGTGCTAGACATTTGACAAAATTACCTGTGGGCACAACAGTTAATGAGATAGGTGTCTCCTCATTCTAATATTTGCAGTCATAAATTGGTCTAAGCCTAGCGACGCTTTATACTCCCAAGCATAGTCGGGCAAGGAAGCTGATATGTGTAAAGTTTTTGTTTGGCACATGTTAGTTGCAACTCGAGTGTCATAGTTTCCTGGTAACAGCAAAGACACAACTGTTGGTGACTCACAACTTGTGTTGAGAATGATCATAGTCAGAAGCTTGAAGAAACAGGTGGGCTCCAAACTGTTTGATAAAATGATTACAGTTGCAACCGACATCCTATTGGTACAAGGATCTCAGGATATGGTAAAGGTCGTGGAACCAGTCTCCAAGACAGTTGGTGAGAGTTTCCTCAACATCCTGAGTGCACATCTGAACAGTGATCGGGTCCTAAAGACTTTCAGTTCATACCAAGTTTGGCAAGGGAGGGTGTGTGGAAAATTGTTTGATTAAATGTTGACAGTCACATCGCAATGAAAGTATGACTTCTAAAGAGGAATATAGAAACCCCAAATCTCATGACTGAGACCAACTAGAGATAGAAAGAGGTAAAAACATAGTCTCTCTCTGGACGCCACATCTCCAATCATCTGCGACAGCAAGCCTTGGAGAACCATCGAATAACAAATCATGAAGAGAAACCATGACATTGATACAAATAGAAGTGTCCAAGTGCAAATTAGATACAAAGGAAAAGGACCAAGTTTGATTCCTATGTATATTGTTCTTGAGGGACCAAATTGCAGAATGAGGGCCGTGAGCATAAGTGAACCATGGGAACATTGAGAGTTGATGGAACAATAGGGTGTTGCAGAGTGATCATGGCTATGATCAGCGTCTTGATCATGAAGATCGGACCATGGTTTGACATTACCTATGAATTTGGAGACAATAGAGGAGTCCTGCAACTGAGATTAAAACATTTCCCATGCACATGATGTTATGCTAAATATCTTCAGTATATAATATAGATATCAACTCCAAGTAAGAGAGGTGCTTTGTTAAGGCCCGATAATTGCTAGAAAGACCAAATTAAGATGTTCAAGGTCTCAGTTTTTGGCGAAGCCGCATAAGACGATGGTGACTGAGGAGTCAATGTGCGAATTTAGCTGAATTTTTGGGGTAATCAGGCATCTTGAATAAGCATCGGGCCTTTGTGTGGAAGTAAATCGATCACAATGCATATAGA
>MU223213.1:0-17951 GCA_018584345.1 Thuja plicata
TAACATACAAATATCTTTCAAACACATCCATGATTTAGAAGCCCAAGACTTAATATCCAAAAAAGAAATAAGGGGATTTGCACACTTACCAATCAGAGTTGTCTAATGAAGAATACTAATTTGGTGTCAAAGCATATGTTCAGGAAGTACAATGGAGGTTGTATTCTACCCCTATTTTGTCTCATCTACTTGTGGCTGAGCATGTTTCCTCTTCCACATTTGGTTAGGTCTACCTGTTATGCCCTGCATCCCCGTCCCTACATTTTGTGTGCAAAATGTTGGGTCCCCCCCTTTTTTTTGCTTTGGTTTTCTTTTGCTTGCGGCTTTTCCCTTTCCTTTCTTTCCTTTTGTTTTCTTTCTCTGGGTTTTTCTTCCCCGGTGGTTTGTTTTGTTTGTTGTTTGGTTTTCGCCTCCGGGACTCTAGTCCCGGAGGTCATTCTTCGGTGGGAACCGGACTCCGAACTTTGGGATTCTTCACCGTGATGTCCTTAGGGATATCATCCTAAAGAATCCCTGGGCCTGGAGTCCGGAGGTTGTGTCTGTCCGGGGATTTCCGGAAAGAGGAGGATTACTTTTTACCATGGGTATAAATAGGGTTTATCTGTCACTTTCACGCTTACCGCGATTAAAACCTCCTAGAGCACTTAGAGCGAATTAGAGTGATTTCAAAGCGATTAACAGTGCATTTTCAGGAAGTTTATGGTAATCAGTGCTTAACGATTTTTTGTCATTCTCAGGCATTTGCAAGCACTCCGTGGTGGTGTCCCTGACCGATTGACAACTCGTGCTCCTACGGTAAATCCTCATTTTCCTCTGCCTTCTTCATTCTCAGGTTGGTGTTTCCACCTTCCCTCCTCTCTGTTTTGCTTCTGTTCTCTAGTTTTCCTTTGGGTCTGTTTAGTTTTTGTTTGTCTCATCTTGTCTTGCTTCTCTGTGTCTCACCTGGTCCTTTGTTTCTGGTTTTGCCGCCCGTTGGTGGGTCGGCTCTGATGGAGGGTTGTCCGCCTTCTGTGCAGAGGTTGCTTTTTCTGTAAATAGCGTAAATAGTGTAAATGTGTAGATAGTTGTACATATTTGTTTCTACTTTCTCTATTTTTTCCTGCGAGCGTCGTCTCGCATTATATATTCATGTGTATATGTGCATAGTTGTAAGATTTTCTCTATGTATACCCCTCGGCTCAATGTATATCCTTCCGAGTGGCTTGACAAGCTGGTCGAGTCACCTTTGTTTCTGGTTTTTGCCTCCAAATCCGTTGCAAAGCAGAAAACCACCTGTTTGAAACTTGACCCTCGGCCAGTTTCAAACAGGCAGTTTTCTCTCTCCTCCATCAAGGTTGTCAGAGCCTCATTTATTTCCCATGCACACAATTAATCCCAGCCAAGTGGCTTTCCCTTTTCGCGCATTCAAACAGTTGCCTCTGCCGTCATCGCCATCACATCCATTTAATGCCAACACATGTGGCATCCACGTAGGCTCGACAACTTACTTTTTCATGCATCTTTGCTAACGGTATTTTCTCCAAGCCTCGGGTCCCTTACCACCATCCATCCTGTGTCCTTGTCAAGCACGATAAAAATCCTCGGACCCAGATGTGTAATAAAGATGAAGTTTGTGTTTTGTTTTTTGATTACCTCTGCATGATACTAACATCTCAGGAAAGCAAACATCGCGGTGGTAAGTTCTTCGGACCCTGGAATAATTATTTTTATAAATATATTCTGACGGTCATCTTGTCTTGCAGATCCCCAGACTTCATATTCCAAACATGTCTGAAGCTTCGGTGTCGTCTCCGCCGTGAAGTCTGGATATACTAACCACAACAGAGACTAGGGCCACCGCAAAGTCCCAGATGGAGAAGGCCCTGGCAAAATTGCCCCTCACCATGAAGTTTGTGCAAGAGAATGAAATTGTGGGCTCAAAGATTGAGTCCAAGGTAAAATTGATGACCAACACCAATGTCGGGACTTGGGTAGAAATGCAGGCCTTGGTAAAGATAATGCACATCCAGCGACAGGCTGGAGATGAGCTCATAATCAACATTGGAGGGTCTGGAATTCTTCAGGCGGCCTACTTCCCATGCTCCATGCAGTCTCTGGAGCTTATTCTTACACTGGCTGCCAACTACAACTCTTCCATCTGGGCCATTATTCTCGCCGCTGCAGAACCCACCGGGTACCCTACTCTACTGGTGTCCCTCGACCCAGTCACATTCTAAGCAAGCCTGGGCATCCCACAATTTGATAGAGCCACGATGGTCACAAGGACTGATGCTTTGAAGAAGTTTACACAACTGGAGGATGCCGCCTGGATATATATGAATACCCACTGGCTCAAGGTCCCAAAGAGGGACCCAAAGAGAATGAAGATAAAAATCCCCCACTCTGAATTCAAGGAGAGCATTCAGATGGGTATGATAGCATTAGCTTGAGTCTTCGGGAAATAATCCACCCAGGAGTTTTCCAAATGGATGTACTACTTCCTCCTTGGAATCTCCACCAAGGGAGAATTCTTTGACTGGGCAACAATAATCTCCAACCATGTCGACTCTGGGTTCCGGCAGCTGAACCAAAAGAAAAAGTTCTTTATGTCTTCTTATGTTTTCTGGGCCTTGGCATAGCAGAGGCCCCATTCCAATGGCCTACTTATAGATGGCGTGCTCGGGATTGGCCCAAGACAAAAAGCACTTTGGGACCATTTCCCACAGATTCAATGGGAGGCCAGCTTCCCCAGCTGCTGCCGAGTAAACGATGTGTTCGTTTACTACCACCTTCTTACACCCACCTGGGATGCCGGATATCGCCTGTCCACTGAGGCGATGAAATTAGTCAGTAGTTATGGACACTACCATATTCAATTCCAACAACACTCATACATTAGGGTCGCTGGCTTCTCTGGAAAACCTTACTTGTTACCCAAGCATTGCGGGGACAAGATCATGCTGCTAGAATACTGCCAACAAATGTTGGAGTTGCACACCTTCTTATCCCACAAGAAGGTCCCCAACATCTCGTTCCCAATCTTTTGTGGGAACTACACATGTAGTCTGGCTGCCGCGAAGGAGGCAGACAGTGAGCTCAAAAGTTACAACTTACAAGAATTCTATCTGGCGCGGAATAATTTTGATCCGCATGGCTGAATTGCAACGGCACTACCCCGGGCTTCAAAATCCCATTGAATACACATGGAGGACTTCTGGGCAGATTTCCAAGATGATGTGGATGTGCGGAGTAGGAATTATGTCAGAATGATAGCTGGAATGATGCAGAAGCTCCAGCTCTAGAAATTCCCAGCTGACTTCTTAGATGCCACCCCCACTGAAGATCCCCAGTACAAAGAAAAGGAGATCAATAAAAGGGCCCTACCACCAATGAATTGGGCCACACAGGAAGAGCCCATGATCGAAGAATTCACTCGGGAAGCAGTAGAGCTAAGCCATGCCTACTTTAAGAAGGTATGCCCCGGGAGTACCCGCCGAACAGCCCAGTCGGCGCCAAAGTCAACACCACCACCGGCTCCAAGATTAACTCCGGGGGCCGAGACTTCTTCGCAGGGTGCAGATAAAGGAAAGAAAATAGCTTCCACTGATTCTGCGCAAGGAGTGCCCATTGCCAAATAAATAAAATAGTCCATGGTGGCCTCCCAAAAAATGAGGGAGCAACTAATAACAAAGTTGGCCACCCCTCCGCTTATGGCCGGGCCACTTCATCCTCCTTCCTCCCCATCATTGGCAGCCTTAATGATCAAGGTGACGGGGGTGGATCCGCTGGAGGCTACAGTAATAAGAGATGTAGGGCTGCCTCTGGTCACCCAAAGGAAGAGAAAGCACATAAAATAGCCCAAGGTAGAACCAGCACTAGTGGCATCCCTCCCCCGGGAGGTGGAAATTCTTTCCTCCAGTTCCCCGGAGCCAGAGAAAGAGATAGAGCCTGCAGAGGTCCCGACAATTTCCCCTCCAGAAGAGGAGTTTGATGTATTTGCGGCTGATGAATTTGGAAATTTGCAAGGGGACAACACACAAGCGAAGGTAGAGGTCCTGGGGGCTGGACAAGAAGCTGCAGAATAAGAAGAGCAGCAGGCAAAAGGAAAGAAGCCAGAACCAGAGGTTATTTTTGGGGCTCGAGCAAAACAAGGTCCAGGAGTGGACCAAAAAAAACCAAGTGAACAAATGGCACCCACTGGGGGACTTGGACCTTCAGGAATAACCGTTACCCTAGTCGTTGTGTTCCAAGGCCCACTCTTGGGATCCACCTTCGGGCAGGTGATCACAGCAGCCCAAACTTTAAATCTTGGCCCGACACCTCCCCTACTGCCGACAGAAGAAAAAATTCTGGCAGAAGAAGAAGAACATCAAGAGGAGCAGCTTGAAGAAGAAATCTCCAAGGAAGCCTACTAGGGTCCAAACCTAGCAATTGATATACAAGACCAGGCGGAGGGGATGGAGATCGAAAAGAACATTGTTGTAGAAGAAGGGGCAGGGAGGGGAATGGATGAGGTTCATGTTGAAGAGGAGCAACAGCCACCACATACCGGGAAATAATTAGAAGAAAAAACTCTGGCAGGAAGGCCATCTCTCCCACCTCAGTGGCTGGTAGACAGCAGAAAGAGAAAAGCTCAGTCAGCTTCAGTGATCCCTCTCTCCCTGGCCGAGATGATGGCCCAAGTTCAGGCCCCGCCAAAGGCGAAGAAAGCCTGGACAGTTCACACTTTGCAAACTGGGCTGGGCGGAGAAACCGTTGTCGTGGTGGCAACAGCTCCCCCAGACGCTGATGAAGCAACTGCAGATCCCGTAGATTACAATATTGCAGAGGTGTCCCTGGGAAAAATAGGAAAGCAAGGCGAAGTAGACTTGCTTAAGGAGGTGGCAAGTGTAGTGGAAGCTCGATATGAAAAGGAGGCCTAGAGGCTCAAGGATGAAAAGGCAAAGAACGCAAACCTTATGGGGTTTCTTACTGAGCTGGCCAGACCCATCAATGCCGCCTCTCCACAAACCTCCACAGCAGAGGAATTACCACAGAGTGACATAGACTCCCTGCAAGTAATGAAGAAGAAGGCCCAGGCAGTGGACGAATGGGTTGCCCTGCAGATAGGAAACACCCGGTGTTTCCTCACATCCACCCTCCCAGATCTGTTCATAGGCTGGAAAGTTATCCATCAGGTGGAAGCACTTATTGAGTAGTGGGAGAGTGACGCCAAGAATTACCAGGTGTGGAAGGCAAATCTCAAAGAGCTCCTCACCCTGGGAGAAGACATAATTTCTGAATCCAGAATTCTGGGTGAGGAATCATTTGATTTTGTAAGAACTCAGCACTCCAGACTTGACCTCACATTGGAGGTAATCAAGAAACTGGTAGAGTCCTTACAAGAAAAGGTAAACACAGTAAAATATTCTTCCATTTTATACAAGTCTTTTGCAATAAAGGCTTCCAGGGCTGATCCCCTTAGTACAGATACCTATACCCCCAAAGAGTTAGTTTTGGGGAGCTTTGATGAAATAACGGCATCCCGGTATCAATCTCTAGATAGAATAGATGGTGACCAGATGGAAAGATTAACCGAAATGATACTTAAGGGTCATGACGCCGCAAGGATGGCAGATGAATTCAGAGAAAATGTTCCAAACTTGGGGGAACAGGTTGAAGTGGCCAGGCACAGAAGGGCCAGCTTAAGAGAGATAGATGAAGATGGCATTTCCTACCTCCTTCAGGCCTTCAATGATAATAAGCAACCTTGAGCTTTCTCTGGAGGCCGGGGAAAAACTCACATTGAGTATTCTTTATTCTTTTGGGGGTATAAGTTCCCAGATCCCGGAGTCCCGGATCTAAAAATTTTGGTATTCTTTAAGATGATCCGTGTCCCGACCCCCGAGGCCGACCGGTCACTTTCAGAGGTGGTTAATAAAGACTGTCAGAGGGTAGTTGGCCACATCAAGAAGCGTTACTCGGTGGTTGGTTTTCTGACAGGGTGGTCTTCTCAAGGTTCCGCTCAGAGATACGCCTGACACATCAGAGACAGGGCACCGCATTTCCCATTTATGAGGCATCTAGCCTTGGTCTCTGGGGGACCTACTTTCTTCTTTCTCCTCTCTGGCTCTCTTCTCGAGACCGATTCTTTTGATGTATATTCTCATCTTCTTCTTCTGACATGGTAGACCTATTCCGTCTCCAGGTCTTTTGTAGGGTGGCGCAAGTAGTACCGGCCCCCGGATATTGTATTTTATTGAAACATAATGTAAATAGGGTTAGGGTTAGAAGAAATTTGTACAAATAGGTAGACCGACCCATTTATAGGGGTTGGAAAAATTGATGATTTTGTTGTCCATAAGCAATAGCAAAGTGATTCTTTTTTAAGTTGCAGAGCTCAATTCTCCATTGTTTTGTCCTGGATAGTTAGATGCTCCCCTGGAGCCACCATTGTATCACGCACCAGTGCTTGCTGGACTAAATATTAATGAAGAAGGAAGAATTCTTAGCAATGATGTTGTTGGCATTCATGCTTCTGAGTTAATGGTATTTTGTGTTTTAATGTTCTTTATGTCTTTTACCTTGGTATGTTAAAGTAGATTAACGAACTCTTTACTCCCGCTACTGATAGAATGCTAGCTGATGGTTATGTGTTTCTTCGGTATTTAGTGTAGTCTACCAGGGTATCATTGATGTTTTGGACATTTTAGCATGATTATAGTTAGATGCAGTATTTCTAACCTTGCAGGATCTTTTTTCATTTTATTTGCTAAGTGTAGAACACTCGGGAAAACCTCACTTTGATCGAATCTCCGGAGAAGATGAGTTGAAGAAACTAGCTATCCCCCTTGAAAATAGTCACCTCTCCTGACCGAGCCCTGCACCATTGTGACCTGACACCCAGGTGCTTGAAGGCCCAGAGGATTTATTCCCCCCGGACAATCTTTTTAGGCGGAGTTGGCCGATTTCCCCAGAACTCGATGACAACTTATGACTGTTGGCAGACCCGATCAGCAAAACCCCGTCAATAGAAACTAGTGCTAGAAGGAGGGCATGAACTCATCCCCCTCCCAAGATTCCAATTTTACACCTCCTGAGGGTTCCCTGAGCTGTAGTTTTAAGAGGCAAGCCTTTAGCAGGATTGGGTCTTTTTCCCTAGCTAAATTTGAAAGAGTCCTCAGGTCTGCCCCGAATCCCAGAAGATTTGTCAAACTCAAGCCTCCTGCTCGAAAGAAATGAACCTCAAAAATTGCACCAGCCACTATTGTCTGGGGATCTGCCATATCTCTAAATACTCAAACCCCACAGCAGTCCTGGGAACCAGTACCCAAACCACCCAATACATAGTTTCCCCAATGGCTGCATATTTCAGAAACACTAGGTCCCCAATGGGCACCTTTCTGGGCACAACCAATGATTTACCCTCTCACCCAGAGAAGATCTGCCCAAGATATGAGCACTTAGGCTCACGGACTGCGGAAGAACACTTACAAGCATACAAAGATGCCATGAATCAACACCAGATCCAACATGAAGATGTTGTGACCCGCATGTTCCCCTTGTCCGTAGGACAAAGCAAGTTGAACTAGTACCTTAAATTTCCTGCCAACTCCATCAACACTTGGCAGGACATGGAGGACGCCTTCTTGGCTACCTTTCGTGTGCATGTGGACCCAGCCTGGTCACGTAGCAAGTTCATCTCCATTAGGAAGGAACCCAATGAACCTCTTGCAGCATTCAACCATAGGTTCCAGCGCGCCCTGAAGCGGTGCACGAGCCCTTTCATTCCCTCCCCGAAAGTAACCATACAGACCTATCTTAATGCGATGGACCCCTTCTTTGCCACTCTCCTTTGGAGAACCACCACCGCGGGCGATCGAGACACCTTGGAAAAAGTCTACAACCTAGCCTTAGAGCTGTCCCACGGTCTCAACAAATCCTCGGGTAGGATTGGGCAGAGCACGCCTTTCAACATGATCCCCGGTGGAACTGCATATGCCGAGGGCTACAACCCCAATCTGGCAATAGGTGCCCCTTCGATGACAATGAATCCCCTGCCACCCTTAATAGACTAGTAGGTGTGGTATATTTACCCAACCCAAACCCAAATAACACTGGGTCTGGAAGTCTTCCCTTGGAATCAACCACAGCAGACACAACAGACTCAAACAAAACCATCCAGAGTGCCCTTCTTTCAGTCGTCCATGGCTGGGGGATTGTCGCCCTCGACTCTGGTTAATCCTGCTACCTTCTCGGGAAGCCAACAACAACCACAACCATCACATTATGACGCTAACACTCAGTTGACCGTCGAGGTCGAATCCCTCCGGCGAATGTTGTCCACCTTGACTATGGACATGGGCCAACTGAAGGCAGGGTCCTACGCACCCCAGAATTCAAATTCCCAGAGGGGAAACATTTTCTTTGTCCAATGCAACAACAATGCCGGAGGAAGAAACTTCAAAAATGGGTCCTGGCCCAGTCAGCAACAATGGAACAACAACGTGAATACCGGAGGCCCACCCCTGAACCAAAATGCCAACCAAAATGGTGTTGGACCATCACACTTTATGCCAGTCACAGACTTCCATCCCATGACTAACTGGTGTAGACTACACGATACTGGTTCACACAATAAGGTGAATTGTGCCACTCTAGAGAAAGTCATCATGATCTCCCAGTTGGACAGGCAACAGTCGCACAATGTGCCCCTCCAGAACCTCCTATCCAGGAGACAACCCACAGTGCCTTCATCTGTGACACCATATTCTTTGGGACTTCCGGGGAAGATGAAGAAGAATCTGAATTGCAGGGATTCTTTGACGAATCTATTCCACCTTTTGAGGCCAACACCTTTACTAACCCGCGGGCTCCATACAATACTTAGAGCCAGGCTGGTAAAGGACCAGCTTACACGCCCACACCTCCTATCAAAGAAGCCCCTTCTCCCCTGGACAATGCAACTGATCAACCCATCCCTCCAAAAGGTCCTAGCCCTAACCAAGCAAAAGACCTCACCGAGAAAAATCACCCGTTCTCGGGAGGAAGATTCAATATCACGAAGGCGTTAGAACAGACCACCACCTCCATGACCTTGATGGAGGTTTTACTAAACTGTCCCAACCAGAAGAAGTCTCTTCTAAAGCTCTTGGGAAACCCAAAAACTATTAGCCGCCCACCCAAGACCATCTCCTTTGAAGATGCTAATGCGGTCATCTTCCAGGGGAATAACGAGGATCCTCCCTTCTTACTAGGCCTGAATATTTATGGCAAAAATGTACACAATTTCTTAGTAGACTCTGGAGCTTCAGGTAACATCATGCCTCTGTCCATTTGTCAGAAGCTCAGACTCCACCCCACCCCATCTAATGGCACAGTAATCCAACTGGATAAGACTACTATGAAAATGGTGGGGGAATTGAAGAATGTCCAGATACATATTATCTAGGACCCGAGGATAGCCAGTATCATTGACATCCAAGTGGTGGACATCCCTGAGACCTACGAGATGTTACTGAGCTGGAATTGGTCTAAGTCCTTGAATGGATAAATTTTGACCGACTTCACCCACTTATGGCTTCCATGGGAAGGAGAATCCAGTAAGATCTGGGTCGAAAGCGAACCCTGAATGAAACAGGCCCTTACCGAAGTTGGGAGGGTAAATGAAGTCCTTTTCTCTGAGACTTCTCTGGGGGAGTACCGACCTCTTGAAATCTTAAAATTTGATTTCATCCCCGGAGAGGATCCCACCGTACTACAAAGAGCCCAAGACTTAGAAGAAAATATGAGAGTTGAAATTCACTCTTAGGGTGCCACACCAACCCTTGCCACACTCCTATCCGGCACTTGGTGCCGAGTGCACTACCAAAAACATTCAGAGCTTGAGTGTGAGCCATGTCTCTTGATCGCTAACCAGCAACTCGCTACCTTTTGGAATAAAAATATAATTGATTCTCTGGGACCCAGTACCCCTATGGGATGGGCTTCTACGATGCCATCTCCCCAAGAACCTCAAGTGGAAACACCTCCAGGGGTAAATTCCACTTCCACGCCGGTGGTCTGGGAAGGACCTCCTAAATCTCCTAGCAATAATCCAAAGAAAAACCCCCCTCCCCAGCCCCAAGTTACAAATAGTGACTTATGGACCCTTAAGTTTGATGGGTCCCGATCCAAACAAGGCTATGGGGCTGGGGTAGAATTAATCAGCTCGCGAGGGAAGTCCTTCCTCACATCCTACAGACTACAATTCCATTGTACTAACAATGTCACAGAGTATGAGGCTTTGGTCCTTGGACTTTTGTTTTCTTTAAGGAAAGGTATCACCCGCCTCTGGGCTCAGGGTGATTTAGAGTTGATTGTTAAAGAGGTCCAGAGTCAATACACATGTCATGATAAAAGGCTGGCCGCATACCACAACCGGGCTTGGAGCCTTATCAAAGATTTTGATGCCTTTGGAATTGACCTCATTCCCTAGCGATGGAGCTATGTCCTGGACGCTCTTGCCATTTCTGCCAGCACACTTGAGCCAATGGCTGGCTCAAGACTCCAAAAATTTTCAGTTGAGATGGTCCCCACCCCATCCATTCTAGATAATGTCACCCACTTTCAGGTTTTTGAGGATGATCAACATATCCTGGCCTTCATGGAAAATGTTTGGTGTCTTTGAGGATCAGATAGTGGAGGAACGAGACCACGATGATACTGGGCAAGATGATGAATACGATGGGATCATGGACCTACCCACTAACACCATCCCAAAGGGGATGGTTGCATTAGAAAAAATCTTTGACTCGGACCCTCGGGCCCGTGAGAAGGTGTCATCCTCCTCTGAGGGAGGGAAATTTGAAAGGGTTAACATTGGCTAGCCTGGTGAAGAAAATATTATTCACATTGGTACCTCCTATTCCCCTGAGGAAAAGGAGAAGATTCTCGCAGTTCTCCGAGAATACATCGACGTAATTGCTTGGGGTTATGAAGAATTGAAAATGTATGATACATCCATCATGACCCATACTATTCCTCTGAAACCTGACGCTAAGCCCTTTTGGCAGAAGCAAAGACCGGTCAACCCCCTGATAGAGCCTCTGATTCGTCAAGAGGTGGAAAAACTGCTGTCAGCCTGGATAATCTTCCCAATCTGGCATACTACATGGGTTGCCAACCTGGTCCCGGTCAGGAAAAAGAATAGCGAGATCCGCCTTTGCGTGGATTTCTGAAATTTGAACAAGGCATCTAAAAAAGACAATCACCCTCTCCCTTTGTTGGATGAGGTGTTGCAGATAGTGAATGGATCCCAGATGATGTCTTTCCTATATGGATACTCGGGATACAACCAGGTCATGGTCAAGTATGAGGATAGAGAGAAAACATCGTTTACCACCAAATGGGGAACGTTTGCATATAGAAGAATGCCTTTCGGTCTGATCAATGTAGGGGCTACCTTTTAAAAGGCCATGGACATTGCGTTTGAGGGCCTCGTAAATCATTGCATAATCATCTATATGGATGATTTGACTATCTTTTCCCAGGACAGGCGTGATCATCCCGCCCACCTCGCTTAGATCTGTGAGAGATATCACCGGTATGGGATATCCCTCAACCCTAAGAAGTACATATTCGGGGTCACTGAAGGAAAGTTGCTTAGGCATATTGTCTCTGAGAAGGGTATATCCATAGACCCTGATAGAGTCGAAGCGTTGCTAAACTTACAGATGCCGGGCAGCAAGAAAGAGATGCGATCCTTCTTTGAAAAAATCAACTTCGTGTGATGATTCATCATAGGGTTCACAGAAATAGTTAAACCCCTCAATGAGATGATGAAGAAGGATACCAAGATAGAATGGAGCCCTGAGGCAAAGTGGGCATTTTCCCAAATCAAACAAACAATAACGGAAGCACCCGTCCTGGCTAGTCTGGACTATTCCCTTCCATTTTACATTTACTCGTTTGCTTTGCCACACTCTGCTGTGGCAGTGTTGACTCAAAAGGTTGAAGGGGAAGAATGATCGATAGCTTTTATGAGCTCCCCCTTTAAGAACGCTAAAGTCCAGTAATCACCACTAGAAAAATAAGCCTTTGCTCTAGTTCAGGCCGTGAAAAAATTTTGGCACTACATTCTCTGGAGAAAAGTACATGCTATCATCCCAGACCAGGTCGTCAAATCTCTGTTGATGCAGAGTGAATTGGGCAAGATACGGGGGAAATGGATGGCCATCCTCCAGGAATATGACTTAGAAATGTAGCCCATAAAAATAGTTCAGGGCCAGGGACTAAGTCGAGCGATGGCAGAAGAGACTCCTCACATAGAATGCCAAACTTACACAGTGGATTCCATCACCCAAGACCTGTGGTATATCGATTTGGTATATTTGTTGCTAAACAATAGATGTCCAGAGGGGTTACCTCCCTACAAATGCCGCGCTCTGCGGATGAAAAGCGCTCACTTCATGATCAAAAACTCTGCGCTTTACCGCAGCAATTATGAGGGAGTGTACCTCTGGTGCATTGACAGAGACCAAGCTATAAGAATAATCAATGAATTCCATGGGCAGTTTGAAACTAGGCATGGCTCAGTCAATGCCACTACCCACTAGATCCTTCAAGCCAGATATTATTGGCCCTTTCTATTCAAATTCGTTTACACTCACGTAAGAAAATGCCATACTTGCCAAAATACAGCGCACCGTGAGCGTAACCCAGCCATGCCCCTACAACCAATCTACAAGGCTAGACCATTTGCCCAGTGGGCATTTGACTTCATCAGGGAAATTAACCCCAACTTGTCTGCTAACTGCCAGTACATTCTAACTGCTACTGATTACTACACTCGGTGGTCTGAAGCGATACCTTGCAAAAATAACACGGCAGATGTAGTTATCAAGTTCTTGGAAGAAAATATCATCACACGGTTTGGAATTCCCTTTGCTTTGGTATGTGACAATGGTCTGGCATTTTCTTTAGCATAGCTACTTGAATGGACCTATAATCGAAAGATCATGCTGAAGTTCTCCAGCAACTATTATCCCTAGGGAAACGACATTGCTAAATCAACGAACAAGAATCTACTTGAAGTGATCAAGCATTTATTAGAATAGAATCCCTGGGATTGGCATCAAAAGCTAAAATTCGCCCTCTGGGTGGATCGCATTCGCATTAAAGCTGCCCTGGGAACATCCCCGTTCCACCTGGTTTATGGTAAGAACCCTATATTCCTAGTCAACTTACAAATCCCAATTTTACAGTTTATGCAGGAATTTGGCAATAGGGACAACATCGTGGAGGTTCGACTCTTGAACTTGGTGCAAATGGAAGAATAGCGAGACACAGCCCTTGAACATTTTGTGCGTCATCAAGCAGTGGTAAAATGATAATTTGATAAAAGAGCCCAATACAAGGCTTTTCAGATTTCAGATCTGGTCCTGTTGTGGGACAAGGCCCGGGAGAAGAAAGGAAAGTATACCAAGTTCCAACAGCTCTAGCTCGGACCATACTCAATTTCAAAAATCTGTGGGGCCAACACTTACTGCCTTAACACCCTGACTAGGGAACCTATTGCCTTTCCTGTTAATGGACAATTTCTCAAACACTATTTCGAGTAGGGTAAGTTTGTCCAAAGTTGTATTATATGTAAAGCCCTCTGCTTGTAAATATCTCTGTCGGGTATCTTGTTGCAACATGCCTTGCCTTGTAAATAGCCTTGTCGGCTACCCTCCAGGACAGTCTTCTTTTGCTATTTTGTTTTTGCTTGTGGTTTTCTTTTGGTCCCGGTATTTTGTTCCGCCTTGCAGGAATGGGAATGCTTCGCATAACTCCTACCTCTGGTTCAATGTCTATGGCATGGTGAACTTTAGAATCTATCTTTAGCATAGTGGAATCGGCTCGGTCTTCAAGATTGTTTCACAGGTTATGGCACGTTTTGAGCAATCTCCATTGGGTGTTGTCTCTGAGAGTCTGGCAATAAATGAACATATAATATAAGGAACAAGTAATTGTACACACTAAGGGTAGATCAGTTGTACTGACTGGTTGACCCATGTCTGAAAATCTAAAGAATTCTCCCTGGGTCTGGAGTTTTATCCTCTCTTTAAATATCTAAAAATAGGTGGATAGGTGAAAGAAGTACCGCCATTAAAACTAGCTAAGCTTAAGCTTAATGGTGAAAGAAGTACCACCTTCCCCCACCCAGCAACAAGTGAAATAACAAAAAAGGAAAGGAGGGATTAAACTCCGGGCTTCAGAAGAAATGAGCAAATGAATGATGGGTTCGATGTGATTAGTACCTCTTCTCTATCTCTCCCCAAGGTCATCGGCTTGATTTCCTTCTAAAGCACACATGACACCACTGATGAAAGACTATGGACTAACTCTTGTGTTTTTGGGTTCTCTCAGGTACATTGCTCTTTACCTGTCAGACACTTCAGAGGGCAGCTTGTTTTAGTTTTGCTAACCAGAGGTTTTGTAGTTCTCAAATGCGCTTAGGCATTTGTCCCAGATAGTCACCACTTTTTATGCCCTGCATCTCCGTCCCTACATTTTGTGTGCAAAATATTGGGTCCCCCCCTTTTTTTTGCTTTGGTTTGCTTTTGCTTGCGGCTTTTCCCTTGCGTTTCTTTCCTTTTGTTTTGTTTCTCCGGGGTTTTCTTCCCCAGTGGTTTGTTTTGTCTGTTGTTTGGTTTCCACCTCCGAGACTCTGGTCCCAGAGGTCATTCTTTGGTGGGAATTGAACTCTGGACTTCAGGATTCTTCACCGTGATGTTTTTAGGGATATCATCCTGAAGAATCCCCAGGCCTAGAGTTCAGACGTTGTGTCTGTCCGGGGATCACCGGAAAGAGGAGGATTACTTTTTACCGTGGGTATAAATAGGGTTTATCTGTCACTTTCACGCTTACCATGATTAAAACCTCCTAGAGCACTTAGAGCGAATTAGAGCAATTTCAATGTGATTAACAGTGCATTTGCAGGAAGTTTATGGTAATCAGTGCTTAACGATTTTCTTTCATTCTCAGGCATTTGCAAGTGCTCCATGGTGGTGTCCCTGACCGATTGACAACTCGCACTCCTGCGGTAAATCCTCATTTTCCTCTGCCTTCTGCATTCTCAGGTTGGTGTTTCCACCTTCCCTCCTCTCTATTTTGCTTCTGTTCTCTGGTTTTCCTTTGGGTCTATTTGGTTTTTGTTTGTCTCATCTTGTCTTGCTTCTCTGTGTCTCGCCTGGTCCTTTGTTTCTAGTTTTGCCGCCTGTTGGTGGGTTAGCTCTGACAGAGGGTTGTCCGCCTTCTGTGCAGAGGTTACTTTTTCTATAAATAGCATAAATAGTGTAAATGTGTAGATAGTTGTACATACTTGTTTATGCTTTGTCTATTTTTTCCCATGAGCGTTGTCTCGCATTGTATATTCATGTGTATATGTGCATAGTTGTAAGATTTTCTCTGTGTATACCCCTCAGCTCAATGTATATCCTTCTGGGTGGCTTGACAAGCTGGTTGAGTCACCTTTGTTTCTAGTTTTCACCTCCAAATCTATTGCGAAGCAAAAAACCACCTGTTTGAAACTCGGCCCTTAGCCAATTTCAAATAGGTAATTTTCTCTCTCCTCCATCAAGGCTGTCAAAGCCTCATTTATTTCCCATGCACACAATTAATCCCAGCCAAGTGGCTTTCCCTTTTTGCGCATTTAGGCTCAATAACTTCCTTTTTCATGCATCTTTGCTAATGATCTTTTCTCTGGGCCTCGGGTCTCTTACCACCATCCATCCTGTGTCCTTGTCAAGCATGATAAAAATCTTCGGACCCAAATGTGTAATAAAGATGAAGTTTGTGTTTTGCTTTTTGATTACCTCTGCATGATACTAACTTCTCAGGAAAGCAAAACATCACGGTGCTAAGTTCTCCGAACCCCAGAATAATTATTTTTATAAATATATTCTGACGGTCGTCTTGTCTTGCAGATCCCCAGACTTCATATTCCAAACATGTATGAAGCTTTGGCGTCGTCTCCGCCCAGAAGTCCAGATCTACCATCCGCAACAGAGACTAGGGCCACTGCAAAGTCCAAGATGGAGAAGGCCCTAGAAAATTTTTCCCTCACCATGAAGTTTGTGCAAGAGAATGAAATTGTGGGCTCAAAGATTGAGTCCAAGGTAAAATTGATGACCGACACCAATGTTAGGACTTGGGAAGAAATGCAGGCCTTGGTAAAGATAATGCACATCCAGCGACAGGCTGGAGATGAGCTCGCAATGAACGTCAGAGGGTCCAGAATTCTCTGGGTGGCCTGCTTCCTGTGCTCCGTGTAGTCTCTGGAGCTTATTCTAACACTGGCTACCAACTACAACTCTTCCGTCTGGGCCGTTATGCTTGCCACTGCAAAACCCACCGGGTACCCTACTCCACTGGTGTCCCTTGACCCAGTCACATTCCAAGCAAGTCTAGGCATCCCACAATCTGATAGGGCCACGGTGGTCACAAGGACTGATGCCTTGAAGTAGTTTACACAACTGGAGGATGCCACCCGGGTATATATGAATACCCACTGGCTCAAGGTCCCAAAGAGGGACCCAAAGAGAATGAAGATAGAAATCCCCCACTCTGAATTCAAGGAGAGCATTCATATGGGGATGATAGCATTAGCCTAGGTCTTTGGGAAACAATCCGCCTAGGATTTTTCCAAATGGATGTACTATGTCCTCCTCGGCATCTCCACCAAGGGAGAATTCTTCGACTGGGCAGCAATAATCTCCAACCATGTCGACTCTGGGTTCCAGCAGCTGAACCAAAAGAACAAGTTCTTTATGTCTTCTTATGTATTCTGGGCCTTGGCACAGCAGAGGCCCCATTCCAATGGCCTACTTACAGATGGCGTGCTCGAGATTGGCCCAGGACAAAAAGCACCATGGGACCATTTCTCACATATTCAATGGGAGGCCAGCTTCCCCAGCTACTGCCAAGTAAATGATGCGTTCATTTACTACCACCTGCTTACACCCACCCGGGATGCTGAATACCGCCTGTCCACTGAGGTGATGAAATTAGTCAGTAGTTATGGACACTACTATATTCAATTCCAACAGCACTCATACATTAGGGTCGCTGGCTTCTCTGAGAAACCTTACTTGTTACCCAAGCATTGTGGTGACAAGATCGTGCTGCTGGAATACTGTCGGAAAATGTTGGAGTTGTACACCTTCTTAGCCCACAAGAAGGTCCCCAAGGTCTCATTCCCAATCTCTTGTGGGAACTACACATGCAGTCTGGCCACCATGAAGGAGGCAGACAGTGAGCTCAAAAGTTACAACTTACAAGAATTCTATCTGGCGCGGAAAAATTTTGATCCGCATGGCCGAATTGCAATGGCACTAGCCTGGGCTTCAAAATCCCATCAAATACACATGGAGGACTTCTGGGCAGATTGCCAAGATGATGTGGATGTGCGGAGCAGGCATTATGTCAGAATGACAGCCAAAATGATGCAGAAGCTCCAGCTCCAAAAATTCCCAGCCGACTTCTCACACGCCTCCCCCACTGAAGATCCCCAGTACAAAGAAAAGGAGATCAATAAAAGGGCCCTACCATAAATGAATTGGGCTGCACAGGAAGAGCCCACGATCAAAGACTTCACTCAGAAAGTAGTAGAGCGAAGCCACACCTACTTTAAGAGGGTATGCCCCGGGAGTACCCGTCGAACAGCCTAGCTAGCGCCAAAGTCAACACCACCACCGGCTCCAAGATTAACTCCGGGGGCTGGGACTTCTTCGCAGGGTGTAGATAAAGGAAAGAAAATAGCTACCACCGATTCTGCGCAAGGAGTCCCCATTGCTGAACAAATAAAATAGTCCGTGGTGGCCTCCCAGCAAATGAGGGAGCAACTAATAACAAAGTTGGCCACCCCTCCACTTATGGTCGGGACACTTCATCCTCCTTCCTACCTATCATTGGAAACCTTAATGTTCAAGGCGATGGGGGTGGATCCGCTGGAGGCTGCAGCAATAAGA
>MU223213.1:73427-84470 GCA_018584345.1 Thuja plicata
ATTCATTAATCATTTTCCATATCATCATTTATTAGTGCATCTTATGAATTAAATTGCATACATTCAAAAATACAAAAAAAAAAAAAAAAAAAAAGATAGGTGCATTTCATTTACCATAAGCACTAAGTATTGGATTCATTGCATTGCATAATCCATACATTGTTAAAATGAAAAAAACATATAGAGATAAATTGCATTCACATCATTTGCATCCATTTATCTATGCCCTACACTAAAGACATTTGCATCCATTCCATAATAAAAGTAAATGCATCATAGAACCATATAGACATGCATTAATGGAAATCTCATAACATCATCTAGGGCAAAATCAAAGATCATCATCAGATAAATGTCCATCATCAATGTCTATAGCATAATAAGTACATCAAAGGTACATCAATAAACAATACATCAATGGTACATCAAAGTCCTGATCCAAAATACATATGATACATATCCTGGGTCTATATCTATCTCAGGACCCAGTAGGGGCACCCGATCCATCCAAACCTATGCCTGACCCACCTGCACCATCAGGACCTCTATCATCTGCTCTATCCTATGTACCATGAGGTGCCTGACTAGTGCTTGCACTGGTGCGTAGCTGAGCCAGAGTGGCCAGATACTACTGCAGCATAGTAGTGACCTAATCCAATCTAGCTGTCAGTGTCGTCATACCATCCTATAATCCCCACACATCTCAAAATATATCATCTAACACTGGAGGTGCCTATGATGCTGGAGGACCCTATTATGCCCTGCATCCCCATCCCTACATTTTGTGTGCAAAATGTTGCGTCCCCCTTTTTCTTTTGTTCTGCCTTTACTGCGGCTTCTTTTTGCCTTGTCTTTCTTTTCCTTTCTTTTCTTTTCTTTTCTTTTCTTTCTTTGGGGTTTTTCTTTCCTGATGTGTTGTTTCTTGGTTTGGTTTTCCCCTCCGAAATCCCAGATTCCAGAGGTTGTCTTTTGTTGGGAAGCCAGACTCCGGACTCTGGGATTCTTTGCTATGATGTTCTTAAACTTAGGAATATCATCATAAGACATCCCCGGGCCTGGAGTCCGGAGGTTTTTGTCCAAACTTGAAATCTCTGGAAGGAGGAGGATCACTTTTACCTTGGGTATAAATAGAACTTACCTGTCATTTTCACATTTACCGTGATTAAAACCTTTAAGCACTTAGAGCGAAATAGAGTGATTACAAAGCGATTAGCATAGCAGTTACAGAGAAATTCATGATTATCAAAGCTTAACACCTTCTACTATTCTCAGACATACGCTAGTGCTTCGTGGTGGTGATCGTAACAGCCTTGCAATCCAAGCTGTTGTAGAGTTCTCCTGGTAATCTTTCCCTTCCTTCACCTTCTACATTTTCAGGTTGGTTCTTCTGCTTCCCTCTCTATTTTGCTTTTGTTTTCCTGGTTTTCTTTGGGTTTGCTTGTTTTGTTTCCGTTTTGGCTTTGTTTCTGCCGTGTCTTATCTTTATCCTCTGGTCTTTGCCACCCGTTGGTGGGTTGGCTCTGCCAAAAGGTTGTCCACCTTCTGTGCAGAGGTTGTCTGTAAATAGTCTATAAATAACCTATAAATAGCATGTACATAATGTAGATAATTATATATATCTATTTCTGCCTCTTCTGGCTTTCTTGTGGGAGTTTTTCCCGTGCATGTATATTCATGTATATATGTACATATTCTTGTAGATATCCCCTATATATCCCCTCTCCATCATGTATATATCCTTCGGCTCTCTGTGTATCCTTCTGGGTGACTCGATGAGCTGGTCGAGTCGCCTCTACCTCTGGTTTTCGCCTTCAAGCTTGCTTCGAGGCAGAAAACCACCTGTTTGAAACTCAGCTCGTGGCTGGTTTCAAATAGGCAGTTTTCTCTCTCCTCCATCAAGGCTATCAGAGCCTCATTTATTTCCCATGCGCACAATCACCTCCAGCCAAGTGGCTTTCCCTTTTCGCGCATTCGGCCAGTCGGCGCCGCCGTTAGTGCCATCACATCTAATTAATGCCAACTCACGTCGCTTTGTCTCAAAGGTCCGGACTTCAAATTGCAACCATGTCTGAAGCATCTACATCTTCTCCTCCCGGAAGCCAAGAATTACCAACTACAACTGAGACCAGGGTAGCATCAAAGTCAAAAATGGAAAAGGCCCTGGCAAAGCTGCCCCTCACAATGAAATTTGTGCAAGACAATGAGATCGTGGGCTCAAAGATTGAGTGCAAGGTGAAGCTGATGACCGACGCCAGTGTCGGAACTTGGGCAGAAATGCAGGCCCTAGTAAAGATAATGCACATCCAGCGACAGGCTCGAGACCAACTTGCAATAAATATTGAAGGTACTGGGATCCTCCGGGCAGCTTGTTTCCCATGCTCTGTGCAGTCTCCGGAGCTTGTTCTAGCACTAGCGGCCAACTACAACTCTTCTGTCCAGGCTGTCATGCTCACAGCCGCTGAACCCACAGGGTTCCCCACTCCACTGGTGTCCCTAGACCCAGTCACTTTCCAAGCGGGCCTGGGCATCCCACAATTTGATCGGGCCACGGTGGTCACAAGGTCAGATGCCTTGAAATAATTCACCGAATTGGAGGATGCGGCCCGGGTGTATATAAATGCCAACTGGCTCAAAGTCCCGAAGAGGGACCCCAAAAGGATGAAGATTGATATCCCCCGCTCTGAATTCAAGGAGAGCATCCAGATGGGGATGATAGCATTGGCCCGGGTATTTGGGCAACCCTACGCCCAAGAATTTACAAAATGGATGTACTATTTCCTACTCGGCATCTCCACTAAGGGAGAATTCTTCGACTGGGCAACCATTATTTCCAACCACGTCGACTCCCAGTTCTGACAGCTGAATGAGAATAAGAAGTTCTACATGACTTCTTATGTTTTCTGGGCCTTGGTCTAGCAGAGGCCCCACTCCAATGGCCTACTCACAGATGGGGTCCTCAGATTTGGCCCAGAACAGAAGGCACCGTGGGACCATTTCCCACAAATCCAATGGGAGGCCAGCTTCCCCAGTTACTACCGAGTAAATGATTGGTTCATTTACTATCATCTGCTTATGCCCACCCGGGATGCCGGATACCACTTTTCTACTGAGGTGATGAAATTGGTTAGTAGTTATGGGCACTACTACATTCAGTTCTAGTAGCATACCTACATTAGGGTTGTCAGCTTCTCTGGGAAACCCTACTTGTTGCCCAGGCGTTGCGGGGACAAGATCGTGCTGCTGGAGTATTGCAGACAGATGATGGAGCTGCATACCTTCTTGGCCCTCAAGAAGGTCCCCAATGTTTCATTCCCAATCTCATGTGGGAACTATACCTGCAGTCTGGCCGCCGCAAAGGAGGCAGACAACGAGCTTAAATGTTACAACTTGCAGGAGTTTTATCTGGCGCAGAAAAATTTTGATCCGCATGGCCGAATCCCAGCTACACTGCCCCAGGCTTCGAAGCCCCACCATGCACACATGGAAGACTTCTAGGCAGATTTCCAGGATGACGTGGATGTGCGAAGCCGGCATTATGACAGGATGATGGCTGGAATGATGCAGGAGCTAAAGCTCTGGAGGTTCCCGGCAGGCTTCTCAGACACCACCCCCACCACAGATCCCCAGTACTGGGAGAAGGGGATTGATAAAATGGCACTGCCCACGATAAATTGGGCCACCCAAGAAGATCACACAATTGAGGACTTCACTCGGGCAATTGTCGAGCGAAGTCATGCATACTTTAAGAGGGTGTGCCCCAGGAGTGCGTGCCTAGCTCCCCGACTGGCACCAAAAGCAACACCACAGCCGGCATTAAGATTAACTCCGGGGGCCGAGACATCTTCATGGGCTGGGACTTCTGCACAAGGCGCAGCCAAAGGAAAGGGAATAGCTCTAACCCCCTCCGCGCAGCAGATTCCCATACAAGAATACATTTAGCAATCTGTGGCGGCCTCCCAAAAAATGAGGGAGGAACTATTGACAAAGCTGGCCACTCCCCCGCTTATGTCCGGACTAATTTGTCCCCCTTCCTCCCTGTCACTGGCAGCCCTAATGATGAAGGCGACTGGGGTTGATCCCACAGAGGCATTAGTAATTGCCGATTCGGGACGAACTCTAATCACCTAGAGGAAAAGAAAGCACATCAAACAGCCAAAGGAAGAACCGATGCCAAGGGCATCCCTCCCTAAAGAGGTGGAGATCCTCTCCTCCAGTTCCCTGGAGCCGGAGAAAGAGGAAAAACAAACAGAAGACCCAGCCAGTCCCCCTCCAGAAGAAGAGTTCAATTTATTTGTAGCTGATGAGTTCAGAAATCTGCAAGGAGGCAACACATAAATGGGGACAGAGATCTCAGAGAAAGAGCAAGAGGCTGTGGACCTCCAGGACTTAGAAGAAGAAGTTGCGAAACAAGAAGAGAAGCAAATAGAAGAGAAAAGATCAGAGATTGCCTCTGGGGCTCAAACAACACAAGGTCCGGGAGTGGACCAACAATAAATAATTGAATAAAAGGCATCCGTTGGGGAATCCAGACCCGGACCTTTAGGAGCAACCATAACCCCAACTGCCGCAATCCAAGGGCCACTCCTGGGGGCAACCTTCGGACAGATAATCATAGCGGCCCAAACTCTAAATCTCGGCCCAATACCTCCCCTACCAACAACGAATGAAGAGGAAGAGGAGAAACTTGAAGAGGTAATCCTTGAAGAGGCCGACCAAGGTCCAGACTCACCAATTGACATCCGGGATCAGGTTGAGGACATAGAAATTGAAGATGTCACCGAAGAAGTGCCAGCAGAGGAAGAAATATAGGAAGCACATGTCGAAAAGGAGCAGCCGCCACCAGACACCGGGAGAGAACAAGAAGAGAAAGATCTGGTAGGAAGGCCACCTCTCCCACCCACGTGGCTGGTGGAGAGAAAGAAAAGGAAAGCCCAATCCACTCTGACAGTCCCCATCTCTCTGGCTGAAATGATGGCCTTAGCTCAGGCCCCGCCAAAAGTGAAGAAGGCCCAGACAGTTCACACATTGCGAACTGGGCCAGCAGAGAAATAGTTGCAGTGATAGCAACGCCTCTCCCAGGTGTCGATGAAGTGACTGCAGATCCCACAGATTACAACATCGCAGAGGTACACTTGGGCAAAAGAGGAAAGCAGGGCAAAGTAGACCTGCTAAAGGAAGTAGGAAGGGCAGTGGAGGCCCGATACAAGAAAGAGGCCCAGAGGCTTAAAGCAGAGAAGGAGAAGAATGCCAACCTTACTGGGTTGCTAACTAAACTAGCCAGACCCATCAGCACCACCCCTCCAAAGGCCTCAACATCAGAGGAATTACCGCAGAGCGACATAGACTCTCTGCGAGTAATGAAGAAGAAGGTCCAAGCAGTTGATGAATGGGTCATTCTGCAGATAGGAAATGCCCGGGGTTTCCTAGCATCCACTCTCCCAGATTTGTACATGGCCTGGCAGGTTATTCTCTAGGCAGAAGCATTAGTTGACCAGTGGGAGAGTGATGCTGAAAATTACCAGGCGTGGAAGGTAGAGCTCGAAGAGCTCCTCACCCTAGGAGAAGATATAATTTCTGAATCTGGAATTCTGGGTGAGGAATCATTTGATTTCGTAAGGACTTAGCACTCCAGACTGGAGCTCACATTGGAGGTAACCAAGCAACTGGTAGAGTCCTTGCAGGAAAAGGTAAATGAAGTAAAATATTCTTTTAATTTATGTAAATGTTTTGTAATAAAGGCTTCTGAGATGGATCCCTTTAGCACTGATACTTATACTCCTGAGGAGTCAGTTTTGGGGAGTTTTGATGAGATGATGAACTCCCGGTATCAATCCCCAGAGGGAATAGATGGGGCCAAGATGGTCAAATTGACCGAGATGGTGCTTAAAGGCCATGACGCCGCAAAGATGGTAGATGAGTTCAGAAGTAATGTTCTGGACCTGGGGGAACATGTTGAAATGGCCAGATACAGAAGGGCCATCCTAAAGAAGATTGATGAGGATGGCATTTTATGCCTCCTTCAGGCCTTCGGCGATAATAAACAACCTTGAGTGTTCTCCAGAAACTGGGGGAGTTTGAACATTCAGTATTCTTTATTCTCTTGGGGATGTAAGTTCCCGGATCCTGGAGTCCCGGATCCAAAATTTTGTATTCTTTAAAATGATCTGCGTCCCGGTCCCTGAGGCCGACCGGTCATTTTTAGAGGTGGTTAATAAAGACTGTCAGAAAGTAGTTGGACACATCAAGAGGCATAGGCTTGGTAGTTGATTTCTGATAGGATGGTCTTCTCGAGGCGCCGTTCAAAAGTACACCTGGCACATTGGAGACAGGGCGCCGCATTTCCCATTTATGAGGCATGTAGCCTTGGTCCCCAGGGGACCTACTTTCAACCTTCTCTTCTCGGGCTCTCTTCTCGAGGCTGATTCTTTCGATGTATATTCTTGTCTTCTTCTTCTGACATGGAAGACCTATTCCGTCTCCAGGTCTTTTGTAGGGTGGCACATGTAGTATCGGCCCCTAGATATTGTATTTTATTGAAGTGCAGTAAAATAGGGTTAGGGTTAGAGAGTTGTATAAATAAGAAAATTGGCCCGTTTCCAAGGGTCGGAAAAATTGATGATTTTGTTGTCCATATTAATAGCAAGAGTAATTCCTGAGTTTAAGTTGCAGAGATCAATGCTCCATTGTTCTATTCTTGTTAGTTAAATGCTCCCCTGGAGTAACTATTGCATCACGCACCAGTGCTTGCTGGAAGAATATTAATGAAGAAGGAAGGATTCATGGCAATGATGTTGTTAGCGTCTCTGCTTCCGAGTTAATGGTATTTCATGTTTTAATGTTCTGTATGTCCTTTACTCTAAATTTGTTAAAGTAGATTAACGACCTCTTTATTCCCGCTACTGATGAAATGCTAACTGATAGTTGTGTATTTCTTCGGTATTTAGTGTAGTCTTTCAGAGTATTGTTGATATTTCGGACCTTTCAGCATGACTGTAGTTAGATGAAACATGTTTCTAACCCTGCAGGATCTTTTTCATTTTATTTGCTAAGTGTAGAGTGCTCCGGGAAACCTTTACCAAATTGAATCTCCGGGAGAACGAGTTGAAGTAACCAGCTATCCCCCTCGAAAATAGTCACCTCTCCCAACCGAGCCCCGCACCGTCGTGACCCGACACCCAGGTGCTTGAAGGCCTGGAGAATTTTATTTCCTCAGACAACCTTTGCAGGTGGAGTTGGCTGATTTCTCTGAAACCCGATGACAACTTATGACTGTTGGTGGACCCGGTCAGCAAAACCTTGTCAACAGAAATTGGTGCTAGAAGGAGGGCATGAACTTGTCCACTTCCAGAGATCCCGATTTCACACCTCCCGAGGGTTCCCCGAGTTGTATTTTTAGGAGACAAGCCTTTAGTGGGATTGGGTCCTTTTCCCCAGCTAAATTTGAAAGAGTCCTTAGATCTACCTTGAATCCTGGAAGGTTTTTCGAACTTGAGCCTCCTGCTTGAAAGAGGCGGACATTGAAACTCCTACCAGCCACTGTTTTCTGGGGATATACCATACCCTTAATTACTCAAACTCCCCAGATGGCCTTAGGAACCAATACCCAAACTACCCAACACACAGTTCCCCCAATGGCTGCATATTTCATAAACACTAGGTCCCTAATGGGCACTTTTCTGGGTGTGACCAATGATTTACCTTCCCACCCGGAGAATATTTGCCCACGGTATGAGCACTTAGGCTCACGGACCATGGAAGAACACCTACAGGCATACAAGGACGCCATGAACTTACACCCGATCCAGCATGAAGATGTTGTGACCCGCATGTTTCCCTTGTCCCTAGGAAAAAGCGAGTTGAACTGGAACTTAAACCTTCCTGCCAACTCCATAAACACTTGGCAGGATATGGAGGACGCCTTCCTAGCTGTCTTTCACATGCATGTGGACCCAGCTTGGTCCCACAGCCAGTTTATCTCCATCAAAAAGGAACCCAATGAACCTCTCGCAGCATTCAACCATAGGTTCCAGCGTGCCTTGAAGCGGTGCACAGGACCCTTCATTCCATCTCCAGATGTGACTCTATAGACCTATCTCAACATGATAGACCCGTTCATTGCCACTCTCCTCTGGAGAAAAACTGCCGCAGGTGACCAGGACACTCTGGCAAAAGTCTACTACCTAGCCCTAGAGCTGTCCCGTGGCCTCAACAAATCCCCGGGCGGGATTGGGCAGAACACACCCTTCAACATGATCCCCAGTGGAACCACGTACGCCGGGGGTTACAATCCCAATCAATAGGTGCCCCCTCGATGGTGGTGAATCTTCTGCCACCTTTGGTAGACCAACATGCACGATATGTGTACCCAGCCCAAACCCAGATAACTCCGAGTCTAGAAGTCTTCCCATGGAATCAGCCTCAGCAGACACAATAGACTCAGACACAATCGTCCGGAGTGCCTTTCTTCTAGTCGTCTGCGACTGGAGGACTGCTGCCCTCGACTCCGGCTAATACTACTGCCTTCCCGGGAAGCCAACAACAACCACAGCCGTTACACTGTGACGCTAACACTCAGTTGATTGTCGAGGTCAAATCCCTCCGGTGAATGCTGTCCACTCTGACTATGGACATGGGTCAACTGAAGGTGGGGTCCTACGTGCCCCAAAATTCAAATTCCCAGAGGGGAAATATCTTCTCCAGCCAACAAAACAACAATACCGAAGGAAGAAACTTTAACAACAGGCCTAGGCCTAGTCAACAACAATGGAACAATAATGCTAGCACCAGAGGCCCCCCTCCGAACCAAAATGCCAACCAAAATGGCGCTGGACCATCCCATTTTACACCAGTTGCAGACTTCCAGCCCATGACTAACTGGTGTAGGCTACACGACACAGGCTCGCACAATGAGGTGAATTGTGCCACTTTGGAGAAAGTCATAATGATCTCCCAGCTGGACAGGCAGTAATCACATGATACCGCTCCTCTGGAGCCCCCTGTTCAAGATCAAACCCATAGTGCCTTCACCTGTGACACCATATTCTTCAAAACCTCTGGGGAAGATGAAGAAGAATCTGAACTACCAGGATTCTTTGACGAATCCATTCCGCCCTTTGAGGCCAACGCCTTTACCAACCCTCTGACTCCATATAATACTTGGAGTTAGGCTAGTAAAGGGCCAGCGTACACGCCCGTACCTCCTATCAAAGACATTCCCCCTCCCCAAAACAATGCAACTGATCGACCCGTCCCTCCAAAAGGTCCTAGCCCTAACCAAGTGAAAGACCTTGCGGAGGAAAATCACCCGTTCCCGGGAGGGAGGTTTGATATCACAAGGGCGTTAGAATAGACCACCACCTCTATGACCTTAATGGAGGTTTTCCTAAATTGTCCTGAGCAGAAGAAGTCTCTTCTAAAGCTCTTAGGAAACCTAGAGACCGTTAGCCGCCCGCCCAAGACCGTTTCCTTCGAAGATGCTAACGTGGCTATCTTCCAGGGAAATAATGAGGATCCTCCCTTCCTACTAGGCCTGAATATCTATGGCAAGAACATACACAAATGCCTAGTAGATTCTAGAGCTTCGGGTAATATCATGCCCCTATCCATCTGTCAGAAGCTCAGACTCCACCCCACCCCGTCTAATGGCGCAGTAATCCAACTGGATAAGATTGCTGTAAAAATGGTGGGGGAATTGAAAAACATCAGGATACACCTTATCCAGGAACCCAGGATAGCCAGCATCAGTGACATCCAAGTGGTGGATATCCCAGAGACTTATGGGATGTTACTAAGTCAGAATTGGTCTAAGTCCTTAAATGGATACTTTTTGACCGACTTCACCCACTTATGGCTTCCGTGGGAAGGAGAATCAAACCAGATCTGGGTTGAAAGTGAACCCCAGATGAAATAGGCCCTTACCAAAGTCTGGAAGGTCAATGAAGTCCTTTTCTCTGAGACTTCTCTAGGAGTATACCACCCTCTTGAAATTTTAACATTTGATTTCATCCTCGGAGAAGACCCCATTGTGCTGCAAAGAGCCCAAGACCTAGAAGAAAAGGTAAAAACTAAAGCCAACTCTCAAGGCACTGATGCAATCCCTGCCACACTCCTGTCTGGCACTTGGTGCCAAGTACACTACCAAAAAAATTCAAAACTTGAGTGTGAACCATGCCTCTCAATCGCTAACCAGCAGCTTAATGCCTTCCAGAATAAAGGCGCAACTGATTCTCTCGGACCTAGTACCCAAGTCCAAACACCTCCGGAGATAAAACCCACTGTCACGCTGGTAGTCCGGGAGAAAATCCCCAAGTCCCCCAGTGATAATTCAAAGGAAACTCCCCATCCCCAACCCTAGATTACAAACAATGATTTTTGGACCCTGAAGTTTGATGGGTCCCGATCCAAACAAGGCTGTGGGGCCGGGGTAGAATTAATCAACCCACGAGGGAAATCCTTCCTCGCTTCCTATAGGCTACAGTTTAACTATACGAACAATGTCACAGAGTATGAGGCTTTGGTCCTTGGACTCCTATTCATGCTAAGGAAAGGGATCACCCACCTCCGGGCTCTGGGTGATTCAGAGTTGGTTGTTAAACAAGTCCGGAGTCAATACACATGTCACGACAAAAGACTGGCTGCATACTGCAACCGGGCTTGGACCCTTATTAAAGATTTTGATGCCTTCGGCATTGATCTCATTCCCCGACGCTAGAACTACGTCCTGGATGCCCTAGCTATTTCTGCCAGCACACTTGAGCCGATGGCCGGCTCACGACTCTAGAGATTTTCAGTTGAGATGGTCCCCACCCCTCCATTCCAGATAATGTCACCCACTTTCAGGTTTTCGAGGATGATCAACATATCCTGGCCTTCATGGCGAATGTTGGTGTCTTTGAGGATCAGATAGTAGAAGGGCGAGACCACGATGACACTGGGTAGGGTGGTAAAGATGATGGGATCATGAACTTGCCCACCAACACCATCCCTAAGGGGATGGTTGCTTTAGAATGGATCTTCGACTTAGACCCTCAGGCCCGTGAGAAG
>MU223214.1:10863-24343 GCA_018584345.1 Thuja plicata
ATTATACACATATATATGCATATATATACACACACACACACACACACACACACACACACACACACATATATATATACACACATGTATATATACACATATACATGCATTTATACACATATATACAAACAATATATATAAAAAACATTATAATGCATATATACAGACAATATATATTATAAAACAATAAAAAATACAAATTAAAAATGTAAAAAACCTGAATAGAGACGTTCGGAAAAACGGAAGCCCCACTCTATCTGTCGCTTTCAACCCAGCCGAAATAGTGAAAATGACTGTTTCGGCGGGTTTTAAATTCCACCAAAAACCTACTTACTTTCGATCGGAAGTAACTCACTTCTGATCGAAAGTTTTTATGTGTTCCGATCGAAAGTAGGTTTAATTTTTTAGTGGGCCACGCTTTTCGGGGTGAATTCCTTCCTCCCGAAAAGTGTAACCCACTATTGTGGTATTACCCTATCATGGTGTATTTGAAAGAGTTAGAAACTCTTAAGACAACTTTTACAGTTTTTATTAAGTTAGATATATACTCTAAGCTTTTACATCTACATATATATTTGCATTATGTTTTTTTTTAATTGCAAATCATTACATTTATTTATCAGAATGTTGCATTAATCTTTTAATTATAACATGTTGTAGCTTGTTCATATATGTAATATTTTTATTTGCTTTTATATTTTAATTCAAGTTTAAGATTATGTTATTTACATTATATAGTTTATGGCACTCAATAAATTATTCATTTTATGGATATATTTAATACTACTGAATCAATGACTAAATCAATGACTAAATCAGTAACTAAATCCGTGACTAAATCCGTGACTAAATTCGTGACTAAATCTATGACTAAATCCACGGCTAAATCATTTATTACTAAATTTAGCCGCTTATAAATGAATACAAATTAACTACTAATAGTCATGTGACTAAGTTTAGTCATTTATATACAATTTTTAGTAGTTTTTTAGTCACATATTGTTGTTTTTGTACTAGAAGAAGAGGTTTTGAGAAAAATTGTCTCTAAAGTGCAGACTAATAATATTGCTAGAAGAGACCTTGATGGCTTATTCTCTGAGGAACAACTACTATTTTTCAGAGGTTTGCAAAGAAAATTTGAGCGGGAAGGGGAGTGTTAAAGTATGGATTGAGGAGCGAGTGGAGAATCTAAACTATGACAAAGGTAAACTTTAAAAGTAAAATGTACCTTTGTAGGAGGGAAGTTTTCATATTGAACATGTATTGCATGGAGACATTTACAATGATCAATAGGTCAAAGATCATTTATATATGTCCTCTCTAAAACACTAAGGTTAAGTTTCTGTCTAGTTCTAGTATCTGGCATTCTTCCTATACTTGAGTTTTTTCGTCCATTTGCTCTTCTAGTCACGATTGCTGCTTCATGCGCTCCTCACGACCTCCATTAAAAACAAAAAAAAGGAAGAGTAGCTTCCCCAAATTTCCCACAAACTCATCCACAATCCCTGAATGTCAATGAGGTTTCTTTCTTGAACTGGAAAGAAGTACAAACAGTGTGTACCTGAGACTATATATATACATAATGAACGTATATGAGAACAAGAGAAATATTAAATGCATATACGTCTCCCAAATCTATGCGTTTGGGATGGACCTATATTTTGGTGTTTTGCCAAACAAAAAATAAGAAGAAAACTTAAAAAACAAAAGCCTGGAAAAAAAAAAAGAGCGGTGGAAAATGAAAACAGTAACATACATTCTCCAACCTTATCCAAGATTTAAAAAATGAAAAAATCTTAAAAGAACTCAAGTTCAAATCTCTAGAACTTTGTCTATTAGGGTCCATAGGCATGCCCAATATTCAGATTAATAAATTTTTTCAAAGAACCCAACTTTAAATCCCATGAACTTTAACAATGTCCACCTAATCCATGTCCGCCTAATCTATACCGAACACCGTCTACAAGCATAGTCAATACCAAATATTGTCCACGAGCCTACCAAATATTAAAAAATTAAAGCACCCAATTCAAATCTCTGCCATAGTGAAGAAGATCATAAGCCCACCATTAATGACGTACAATGCAGAGTAACCCATATAACCATACGCAAGACAACCTCAAAAGAGGCAAATAACCTCACCTACAAATTAATTTCCTCCAACTAGAAATACTTTCAAACAAATTATTCCCATCCTTATGCTTCTTCGTAGGCTTCAAACTACTCAGTAGAATAATAAAAGCCCATAAACAGAAAGTTAATGGAGGCAAAATGTAGGGCTTTACAGTCGCAACTTTAGCCAAACCAAGAGTCGGTATATCGACCAACATTGCCATGTATAATGGGTCGTGGCAACAATAAGTGCTCATTTATGGTGAAAATAAGGGAGCATGCCACTAGAACACGAAAATGAGGAAAAAATGGGAGCATGGCAAGAATAATATTTCACCTTCACTTCAATTCCGTATTTAACTAATTTTATGAAACATTTGGTGATTATTTTTTTTGTTTTTCTTTCTAAACTCTCCCTACAAATCCACTCATATCCTTCAAAATTTTGGCCCCAATGAAATCAAAGATAATTATTGTTTTTAATATATTTTGTTAAAAAAATAACATCTAAACTTTAAGGACAATATTTTTTTTTGTCTATGAAAAATATTTCTAATCTGATTAGTTAAAAAAAAAAATATTAATAACATATTAACTTGAATTCGATGCCTATCATTCTAAATAGGAACTAATAAAATTAATTTTTTTTTAAATAATCTAAATTATAAGTTAATGATTAAAATTAATTCTATAATCTTAGTTACTCTTGATATAAAAAAAAACCAAAAGAAAAAAAAGAAATTTTATTTGAAAAAACTTGTAAAATATGTTACCACATTAAAACATTCACACGAAAAACATAATATCAACGGTCGGAGGCAAAATTGCCTAGTTGTGTATTCACAAATATTCAAATGATCTCGCACTTTTTCTTTCCCCCTGAAGTTAAGTATAAAAATTAGGCAAGGTTCAGGAGATAGTGAATTACATAGAAGAGGTAGAAGAGGCAGGGAGTGGGAGATGGACATCCCCGTGGAAATCGTGAGCGAGGAGGAAATGGCATTTATCGAGGCCGCCTTCACCGTATGTTCCCCTCCGCTGATGGCGGAAGAGAAAACGGTTAATGATTCAGAGGATCTACATATGGAGATTGAGGAGAGCCCATTGCAGCGGCATCGTGTGCATCAGCGGCGAGCCCTCTCTGTTACAGACATCACATCTACAGTACGCAACACTAATCTGCATCTAAATTTACTTGCTTTTTCCTTTCAATTTCCCTATCTCTTTTACTATCCAAATGGAGAATCAGCTGCTATGGTTTGTGGACGACGCCATCTCCGAGCCCTTTCACATCATCACGAATGTTGCTTGATTGATGAAATAAGCACTATATTTATTGAATTTTATGTAGCAAGAACTTATCTTCAACGGAAAGGCATCATTTGAGGATGTTTTGTTATGAGGAATTTTGTTCGTCTTACTTTATTGTCATTAGAAATGATTTTCAGGTTAGAGGGCGATTTCAAGAGGCACTTCTTTCTTTTTTCTTTTCTTTTGGGTAATCCAGGGGTATCCCATTGCCCTCAGTACAGTTGTGACTTAACCTGATGATTGGAAGCGGCACTTTTAAATCTAAGGGATATTCATTTTTCATAATAACATTGCCTTTGTCCTTATTACCGATGATAACACTTCACAATGTCTTCCAACCCTGTGCTATATAAAAATTGGTGAGCATCATTTAAATTAAGAGTTTTGCTATTGTTATAAACTTATAGGTGAAAATCACAGCCCAGGTGATAACATTGACCCAACACATCCCAATGGATAATAGAAAGGATCCAACAAAATTATCTAGGACCCAGTGCGGCTACAATGTTCATTGCAGAAGATCCATTTATGGGATCTTTTTCAACTGATGACCTTGAATTGACTCGGACTCGCCTATGACTCGGCAAGGTCGACTTGACCCGTGACTCGCCGATGACTCGGCAAAATGAAAAAACAGAGATTTTTTACGATTTAAAACTTGTTTCATGCACCCATTACTGAATAAAGCTTAAAGACACTATAACATCATCAAATATAAGCTAATTTGATCACATACATAAACATACATCCATCACATAAGTACAAATGTAAATTGTAGCTGAAGGAAATAGAAAACATAGATATGCAGAATTATAAATATTGTCAAATGTATATAAAATCCATGACATCAAATGTTCCCAAACATATGTGTAAACAAAAACAAGTCTATGTCTTAGGCTCTAGCTCAGCCTCAGCCTCAGCCTCAGAGTAGTTTGTTTGCCTCCTACAAATGCGTCTGAGGTAGGTCCTAGATGATTGACAAGCCATAGTCTCTGCTTGTGAGGTGCCATTCTGATCAACATCAGCGGCACGGGCAGCTGATCGTGCTCTATCCTCCTCCTCTGCCATAGCCACAACCTCAGCCTCTTTGTTTGCCTGGTTAACCCACTCATGGTCCTTGTTGTGAGGTTTTCACAGCATCGCCCCCATTGCAAATGGGGACCCCCTTTTTTGCTTTGGTTATAGGAGTAGTGGCCTTAGGTAGTCTTTGTTGGTGGCAGTTTTCAAATCCCTAGGTCTGGCAAGTGAGGTTTGAGTGATTTTGGCCTGTTGCGAAGTCATGTCTGTCTGGGATATGGGCAAGAGCTAAGCTAAGTTTGTCATGGGGATGGAGTCGAAACCAAGTGATTTGTGATGGAATGAGTTAAAAGTAAAACCCTTTGAGAATCTTGAAATTTGGCTAAGTCTAGAATTTATCGAAAACCCCCAAAATCTAGAATATGCATCTTAACTCCTATGAAGCTGGAACCTATCTCAAACATCTTAAAAGTATTTATACAAATATAACTTAAAGTATAATAAATTAAATAAATCAGACTTATACTTAAATGTTATATTTGCATAAATTCTCCCGCTCTTGAATTGAAAAATTGGTTAAGTATAAAAAAATATAGGAAAAAGCCTCCATTTTTTATATTTTTTATGTGCAGTCCTTGACTGCCACCGGCCGGGTCATAGCCCACGAACCCGACGGGTCATGGCACGACCCGCTGCCTCTGCGAGTCATGCGGGTCATGAAAACCCGACCAGCTCAACTCGGCCCGCGGTTTGTCAAAACTCGCACAACCTGCGGCGAGTTATGGAACATTGAGTTAAACACATTGACACATGTTTCATGAGTAGCAGTTCACAAGAACCCATCTCTCACGAGAATGAATGGAACACTTAGCACTCATTGCATCTAGGTGATGCTCACAGGGGTAAAGCATCGGGCCTTCCTGGGAGGTCGCCCATTCTACTTATCAATTGGAAGAACTTGCCAAAATGAAACAAAATACAAAACATTAAATGTTGATGAATTAAATAATTGTCTTTATATATATCAAAATAATATTCATTATGTTCATTTGGTTTCCCTGAACACATTCATTATGTATTAGTATTTTGAAATGATACTTTCTCTTCACGTTTATTATGATTGATTATGTAAATCTAAAAATGGCGGATCGCAGGCACATGCAAGATTTTCGAAAACACCAAGGACTGGAGTATGGAGGAAATCTGTAGCCAAGATATCCGTTTAACAAACAGCGCATAGACAATCATCATTTTTTCCGTAGGAGGGAACCTTATCGAGCATGGAAGGCTCCGGTTGGGATGGAGTTTGATTCACAGCACAAAGGAAATGAGGGTTGCAGATTTCCTGAGTTTAGCTCTAAACTTGCGGATCATTTTAGATCCATATGGGCAGACAATAGAGTGGATTTCAAAACGGTTGAAAGAAAGTTTTGGAGGCCAAAACCGACTGCCCCACAAAATGAATCTGCTAAGGTAAAGTCAACTTCAGACCATAGCTTTATGGTTTCATTGCTAGTAGATAATAGAGAGTGGAATGACTCTGTAAGCTATCTTAAAGCGCACGCTTTTTTTTTTTTCTGAAGTGGGGGGGTGAATGACCGACCTATGCTAGGGTTAGGGCTTGGTGTGACAAGCACTGAGGGGAATCCTGCATTCTTAAGACTCTAGTTAATGACTTCTACTTAGTCATTTGCCCAACAGCTTGGGATAAAGAATGGATTTGGAACAGTGGGCTTTTCATGATGGGGGGTAGAGGTTTTTACTTAAAAGATTGGGAACCCAACTTTGATCCAAAAATGGTGGAAATAATAGAGATTCATGTGTGGATTAAACATTCAAAATTTGCCACAAGAATATTGGAGTGTAGAAACCCTTAAATCTGTTGGAAATAGAATCGGGATCTTTGTGAAATTTGATGAGGTGGTTGATAAATCTAATTTTAGCATGTTACCATGGATTTGTGTCTTATGGCAGACCATTCACCCTCTACCAAACATGGTGGAGATCAAATCTAGTGAAGGGGTCTGGCGTCAATCTTTGGAGATTGAGGAGGAGATGGCTACATGCACAAGTTGCAAATTGACAGAACACTAGGAGGGGTTGTGTGCAGAGGAGAGTAAGGGGAAAGGTTCAAGATCTCTTGGCAGAGGAACTAATGAGAATGACAACATTTGAAGCTTGGGAGGGCCAATGGAATGCATAGAATTGGAACATTATCATGAAGCAACGGGATGAAGGTGTTAATAGGTTGGTTAGTAATTGTAGGGAGAGGGAAATCAGCGTGAAGTCATTGAAACACTGTTTGATAATGGAAGTAACTTGGCAAAGGTGAGGGATTAGGAAATAGAAAAGATTGCCGAGGGTAACTTATCCCAAGTAGTGATGGAAGGGCATACAAAGAGTACTGAAAAAGGCAGTTGATAGAGGAAAATAGACAGAATGAAAGTGATGTGGAGGTTTCAAGCAACACTGAAGGCCAGTTAACAAATAATTTGCTAGATGATGGGTCAGGTGGTGACGTAGTTGGATGGGAATGCCCCCTGTAAACCTTAACCAGTCAGCTAACAAGAATAGTAACACTAGGAAAGGTTGGCAAGACAGAGTTGAGAAACCATGGGAAGAAAGTTGTAGAAGGCAGGATTTAGCTTCAGAAATAGATGTGGAGTCCTTAAAGTGATGGATCTGGAAGGGACAATCTTCCAAGACATTCCAATCTCACCGATAAGAAATCTAGAAAGCTCCTTTGAACGGGTTAAAGACTCCAGTGGCAACATGGATGAATCATAATCTAATTTTGAATCGGAGGATGAGCAGGGAGATGGAGATTTTCTAGAATTGGAAGCCAGAGTGGGAATAACTGAAAAAAGGTCCTTAGAGCAAACTCAAGCCGTAGTAAGTAAGGTGAAAGTTGGGGAGAAAAGTAAGAGGGGGCGTAAATCCAATGGGCTGAGATTGGAAATGGTTGGCAATGCGTCAGGCTAGAGCAAATTGAAATCAAGAAAAGGCTATGCCTTTTTCCGGGAGCCATGAAACTCCTATCGTGGAATGTCAAGGGCTGCAATGCCTCTGACAAAATTCATTTGATCAAAAGATGCTTTGATCAAATGGGATCAGATTTGGTGCTGCTCTAGGAAACTAAGATTAAAGAACAAGATTTTGACAATTTTTATAAGCGTTTTAGTAGGTGGAAATGTGCTTTGGTGGAAGCTCAAGGAGCTTTTGGGGGCATTGGGGTCGTCTGGAACGAGACAACTACTAATGTTCATTTTATCAGACAAGACAGGTATTGGCAATGGCTGTGTGTGGATTCAAAACAATTGTGTATCAACTTTTCAGTTATAAATATTTATGGGCTTAATAACTCATCTAAAAAACGGGCATTATGGGGGATTTTTCTCACTTGTTGGGGGATAATGATAGGGATATGATTATACTTGGTGGAGATTTTAATAGCCGGTGCACTTCCTAGTAAGTACCTTGACATCCCTCTTTTTGGAGATAGCATATGAGAAAGATGGATGGTTGGAAAAGCAAATGGTTGACGTCTGCTGGTAGAATTTTAATGTTAAAAACAATCATATCAGCAATACCGGTTTTCTCCATGATGTGCTTAAATATTCCAAAGAAAATTTTAAAATCTATTAACCAAAGAATGAGGAAGTTCTTTTGGAATGGGGCGACTGAACATGACAAAATCCCACTTTTAGCTTGGGAGAAAATCTACATTTCAAAAGATAAAGGTGGGGCAAGTCTTAGAGATTGGCAGGTAATGAATGAGGCTTTAGGTGCGAAGTTGGTGTGGAGTATTTATACAAATCCTGAACAATTGTGGGTGAAGATTATGAAATCCAAATATTTAGACTCTCTGGAAAATAATAGAAGTTTTACTATTCAGAACCCCCTAAAGGTTCTGCAATTTGGAATTTTATAATTATGTGTAGGCCTGTTATTACTAAACACATTTCTTGGCAGGTTGGAAATGGATGTAAAGCCAAATTTTGGGATGACTCGTAGGAGGGCTTACCAATTTTAAGAGATGATGCAAATTTTGACAATCTCAGAATCTTTTTTACTCAAAGATGGGGAGACAAGATCAAGGACTATGTGGAATTGAAACATGGGGATTTTGGAGAGGAATGGGATTGGAAAGAGATCAATGTGGAAGGGCTATCTGAACAACAAGTTGATTTAATGAAGAGATTGTTACAAAGCAAGAAACTAGTTTTAACAAATAAAGAAGATAAGAGTGGTTTGGCGTGGGTCTGTTTCGAGAGAATATTCGGTTAAGATTGGTTATCAACTGCTTGAAAGACAAGGTGAGAATTTCTGGGCAAAAACCTTGTGTTGGCATAAAAGATTGCTTGCCAAAAGTTGGAACCTTTGCATGGCTTGCAATAAAGGGTAGAATACTAACAGGAGAAAGAAGGAAAAAACTTGGTTTCGTTGGCCCTACTAAATGTGTTATGTGATTCAAATGAGGAAACGATGGCTCATTTATTGGTACAATGCAATGTTGCTGCTGCATGTTGGGAGAATTTGAAATGCAAACAAGGATGGCAGGGTCCTCTCCAAAATACAGTGAAGGGTACTTTTGAAGCGTGGTCAGTTTTTCATAAGAAATTGACACTCTCAGGTATATGGACAGTAAGCCCATCAATAGTGGTGTGGGAGATTTGGAAGGAGAGGAATAGAAAGATTTTTAGGGACAAGAGAGAAACTCTTAAAAGGTTGATGGGGTAGATTGTGCACATGGCTGAAGAAGTGGTTGGGTCGTCGACTTCATAGAAACAGGGCCTTCACATTCCTTATACGAAAGAAGACAGTAAAATACACTAAGGGTGGCCAGGCATTAGGATTAAATATGGATTGAGTGCAATATTGGTCAAGAAACATCAAGCTAACAAGGAAGTGGTAAAGTGGGGAGACCTATAAAAGGATGGTTAAGATGGTGCCTCTGAGGGTAATCCAGGGCCCTTAGTTGCAGGTGTAATCGTCAGAGATTGGAATGGAAACACAGTGGATACAGGCACATATAATGTGGCCGAGGCTAAGGTGGCTTTGCTAGCAGTAAGAGTGGCTAGAAAGATGGGAGTAAGGAATTTACATCTTGAGGGTGATTCATTGATAATTACTCAAGCCATCACGAATATGGTGGCAAAAGCGTGACATCTTCAAAAGTAAGTATGGGTAATTATGAAGGAGTTAGAGTTTTTTGAAGATTACAAGGTTGATCATGTTCAAAGAATAGGAAATATGGAGGCAGATGTTTTATCAAAATGGGTTGTTCACTTTAGTAAAGCAGGGGAACTGAGGATGAAGGACTATAGAAATTTGAATGAAGTGATTTAAGGATGGTTTAATTACAAGGTGTAGTTGTTGGAATGTTAGCGAATGAACGTTTGAAAAAAGTTGGATAATGATGTTTATTGTGTTAATGATTGTAGCTTCGATCAGATGATTCCAATCGATGAGATCAAATGATTGAATGGCCTACCAGCCTTGAACATTTGATATCTATCCTTCTCTATTATTATTATTATGAAGCATTATTAATATTGTTAATATTTATTAAGTTGATATATATATGTATATATGTATATAAGAGATAAGTTATATATACATATATATATTATTATTATATATTGCTATTAATAAATATTTATCACATATTATAATGATAATAATACATGTCGATAAAATATCGACCATATATCATTTTGAGTATCGACTGGAATGGCGATTGAATGAATCAATAAAATATCATATTAAGTATTGACTGTGATGTCGATAGTGTGATTCAACATGAATTCAGGTATTGACTGCCATGTCGATGGTATTGTAAATGTAAGCAAACTCTCTCACGGGTTTCACAGTCGATATTGTTGATATTATGGCCTTTATGGCAAATGTTTACTACCTTGGATAATAATCATAATATTAAATATAAATATATTTATTATTATAATAAATCGATATGTAAATAATAATAATAAATATGGGTGATATTTACTATTTATTGTTTATTGTTTGATCGATTTTAATTACATATATATTTGAAGGGGAATTTAAATATACAAGTTTTATTTAAATGGGCCCAAGTCGGCCTTCTTAAAGAGACACCCATTCACATATATAAGGAGATTGATCCTTGAGGAGACAAGTATCAAAAACATAACATGCGAACTCTCCCTCAAGGATCTTTAGTCTGCGAATTTCTTTAGCATTGGTATGGCAGATCGGCTATCCAAGAAGGAGCAGATATTATTCAGATATTGAGCGCATAACACATCAACATCTAGTGCGATATTCTTAGGACTTCTAAGAGTAAGATCTAATGCAAGATTGGGTGAACAAGAGGACGATCTGAGTCTATCCTAAACAACATTTTGGATCAGTCAATAAGATTGAATTCTACAGCTCTTACATGTGAGATATTATTCAGAATACAAGGGCAGATCGTGCATATCAAATGGTGCGAACTTACTCAGCTCATTAGCGATTTGTTTGGTACAAGTGATATAGTAGAATTGATGGAATGTATGATGTGAATTTATTGAGGCATGATAGCACATAATTAGGGCAGATTCATATCAGTTATATGATGCAAAATCATCAGCATTATTAATGCGAATTGAGGATTTGATTCGGCTCAGACAAGCAAGAGCAGACCTGGGGTTTGGCATTGAAGTGCAGATCCTTGTGGGAGTTTGATCTGCACCTTAGATATATATATTCTCTATACTTATTGGTACAGATCGGAAGACTCTTCCAGTGCCATAATTAGGGCAGATTTGAATGCTGTCTGGTGACAATTTGGATCAGAACTTAGAATAGTCCAAGGAAGACAACTTGGCATATATATAGCACACATCTAGAAGGATCAGATTTAAAGACTCCAAGGGCGGATTTCAGAGTTACAATCCGGGTATTACCTTTCCTTCTTTGTTAATATTTATTCATATCCCGTGCTTAGTTTTGTTAGACCTCTATAGATTGATATATTCCTTGTGATAATCTGAAAATATTAACATGGTATTAGAGCGTAGGTAGTGCAAAAGATCCATTTCAGATTTAGGATTTCAGTCTAACTCTTTCAAAACTAAGAATACTATGGCAACCAAAGTTTGGCTCGAACTTGTAATTTGACTTTACATCTTATGAAGGTTTGGATTTGCAACAAGATCCAGGATTTTGGATATGCAAACTCATTGATTTTTTTTTAAGCCTTCTACACCTAGTATTGATTGGTTCCTATGTTGTGAAACCTTCTCAAAATTGGCTGGAAATATATGGTTAGAATTCAAGGTTGTGTCAATACAATTCTTGCATTTTTGAAATTTACCTTTTTGACCTCCTTGAATTTTTTTAAAATTGCCTTTCCTTATTGGATCATGAGGGAGTCTAAAACTTTGTAAGTAAACCTAAGTCTCAGAAGGAGCTGTTAGGGATTACATAAAACTCTCACCATATTGATCTAGAGGGAGTAGATCATCTTGAGTTAAGTGCATGGCATGTATGATTCAGAGGGAGTATAATCATGGGCTCTAGTGTTGTGTTATAAACTCCTTTCTTATATAGGACCATAGCTGGTTAATGTCATAGCTGATACCTTGCATATCTAGCTGATTATCTGCTATTAGCACAACTAGATGGGATGCATACTTCACATTGTATTGCAACATACCTTCATATTGTTTGGCATATGATGTATGGGAACATTAACTGTTTGACATTGGTATACACATACTAGTTTTATGCATCTGCATTGGCATTATTAATGTGTACGAAGCACACTTGGTATATTAACCATACAACATTGACTCATGTTGAGATAGTAGTTTATAATATACCTTGGCATGTATATGTGGAATTATCATAGTTGATTATCTGTAGAGAATATGATTCTTCGTTAATTAAATAGCTGATTGGATCAACTATTTGGAATGTCTGTTTAGCCGATTGACATAACTTAATATAACAACATACTTTGCCTTGGCATATGTTATACTTTACGCTGTTATAGAGGAACATACACAGCTGATTGTTAGTATAACCTTTTATGTATGTACACATATATTGGCTTTATGTTACTTTGGCTACATATTGGCATATGTTTGTATGAATGGATCATACTTCTCATTGGGTATACATTATACTTATGAGAGAACTACATTTGGATATGTACATTGGCTATTGCATTTGGTGATGGACTCATTTCCTTCATGTATGGATCATACTTTCTTTTAAATATAGATTATAGCTGAGACTATATTACATGTGGTTCTATATGTGAACACAATTTTTTTTTTATGATCATAGCTGCTACTCTTATGAGGATAAGATTTTGTTTATGATATGATCATAATTGCTACTCTTATGAGGATAAGATTTTGTTTATAATATGATTATTTGTTACTCTTATACTTATGTGAATTCATAAGATAAGATTTTGTTTATGATCATGGCTAAGTTATTCTTATGAATTGATGAATATCATGGACTTGATATTCATCATATGGATCAGGGATCCATTGTTGAGCACTTGGTAAACATCATGGACTTGATATCATTTCTGTTATGTATGTATGGGTATACACGTTACGCTGACATATGTCATACCTAACGCTGTTATGGAAACCCACACAGCTGGTTGTTAGAATAACTGATTAACAATTTTTGATGTATGGGTACATACACTATATATTGGTTTATGTGTGTGTGGGAGCATACTATGCACGAGGATACATGTTATTCTTCACTTTGCACATGTTATGATTTGCTTTATGGTTATTGCTCATATACATATTGCATCTGGTTCTATGGGTGAACTGCATTTGGATGTGTGTGAACATATATTGGTTATGTGTAAGATCTGTTCTTATACTTATATGTATTTTGGTTATTCTTATGCTTATGTGGATTCATATTTATTCTTATGAGGGTTCATAAGATATTTGATATGCTTATTCATTTGGTTACACTTATGCTCATGGCTAAGTTGTTCTTATTGGAGATTTAGAGAATATCATGAATTTGATATTCT
>MU223214.1:24398-62473 GCA_018584345.1 Thuja plicata
TGATATTCATTAGACCAATACTCATGATATCATGGACTTGATATCTTGTGGATCAGGGATCCACATCTGAGTAGTTGGTGGACATCATGGACTTGATGTCGATAAACCATTACTCCAAGCACTTGGTGAATATCATGGACTTGATATTCGTAAGACCAATGCTCTTAAACATCATGGACTTGATGTTGTTTTGATGTCATGGACTTGACATCTCTTGAGTCTTGGTGACTCGTGGACTCAGCTATCCACAAATTGGTTGGTATACATCATGGATTTGATGATACCATGAATATCATGGACTTGATATTCTATTGGCTGAGTCAAGGTGACTCGTGGATCTAGTTATCCACAAATTGATTGGCACACATCATGGACGTGATGTTACTTTGAATATCATAGATATTCTTGGATTTGAAAATAATCCACACTTTGGAATTTGGTGCTTGTTGTTATCTTAATATAATGGACTTGATATTTTGTGGATCTGATCAATCCACGCTTGGTTGATAGCATCATAGAGAAGTCACTCATGTAGATATGATATCTACACTTTGGGAATGATGACACGGCTCATCACATTGGTAAATAGGATTCTCCCTTCATAAATATATCATCTATGATACTACTGATTCAGGTATTCAGTATGGTTATGATTTTGCTACTTCTATCACAGGATGATAGATTGAAAACGGTATGTACTACTATAGATGGAATTGGATAGAAACATCACGGTTTTGATGTTTGAGTCAAGATGACTTGAATTCGGAAAGCATCATGGACTTGATGCTACCTTGAATATCATGGACTTGATATTCAAAAGAGTTGAGGTGACTCGTGGATCTAGGAAATCCACATTCGGTTGGTAAACATCATATGACTTGATGCTACCATGGAAAGATAATTCTCATATGGATATGAGATGAATGGTTGAGGAATGATGAAGAACATATGTGTTCTCATCATATCTAGTCGATAGAGATCTACTATCATAGATGAGAAGATCTATGGCATCATCGGATAAGGAATCCATTTTGGTTATGTTTTGTGTTGAAGGATCTATGAGTTGATCTTTGCCTCAAGTCCAAGAGGGAGTGTTGATATTATGGCCTTTACGACAAATATTTACTACCTTGGATAATAATCATAATATTAAATATAAATATATTTATTATTATAATAAGTCAATATGTAAATAATAATAATAAATATGGGTGATATTTATTATTTATTGTTTATTGTTTGCTCGATTTTAATTACATATATATTTGAATGGGAATTTAAATATACAAGTTTTATTTAAATGGGCCCAAGTCGGCCTTCTTAAAGAGACACCCATTCACATATATAAGGAGATTGATCCTTGAGGAGACAAGTATCAAAAACACAACATGCAAACTCTCCCTCAAGGATCTTTAGTCTGCGAATTTCTTTAGCATTGGTATGGCAGATCGGCTGTCCAAGAAGGAGCAGATATTATTCAGATATTGAGCGCATAACACATCAGCATCTAGTGCGATATTCTTAGGACTTCTAAGAGTACGATCTAATGCAAGATCGGGTGAACAAGAGGACGATCTGAGTCTGTCCTAAACAACATTTTGGATCAGTCAATAAGATCGAATTCTACAGCTCTTACATGTGAGATATTATTCAGAATACAAGGGCAGATCGTGCATATCAAATGGAGCGAACTTACTCAGCTCATTAGTGATTTGTTTGGTACAATTGATATTAGTAGAATTGATGGAATGTATTATGTAAATTTATTGAGGCATGATAGCACATAATTAGGGCAGATTCATATCAGTTATATGATGTAAAATCATCAGCATTATTAATGCGAACTGAGGATTTGATTCGGATCAGACAAGCAAGATCAGACCCGGGGTTTGGCATTGAAGTGCAGATCCTTGTGGGAGTTTGATCTGCACCTTAGACATATATATTCTCTATACTTATTGGTACAGATCGGAAGACTCTTCCAGTGCAATAATTAGGGCAGATTTGAATGCTGTCTGGTGACAATTTGGATCAGAACTTAGAATAATCCAAGGAAGACAACTTGGCATATATATAGCACACATCTAGAAGGACCAGATTTAAATACTCCAAGGACAGATTTCAGAGTTACAATCCGGGTATTACCTTTCCTTCTTTGTTAATATTTATTCATATCCCGTGCTTAGTTTTGTTAGACCTCTATAGATTGATATATTCCTTGTGATGATCTAAAATATTAATAGATATGAGTATCAACTGCAGCAAATACCAATATCGTTGTCAATATTACTATCGATACCCTACATTATGTGTCGATCATTATTATCGACTGTTTCCATTAACATATAATGGTATATATTATTCAGTGATAAATGAAAGGATTAAAACCATTAACAAGTTGTTAATGGGACATGTCTCACGAAGAGACATGTCCCTACATGAACTTTGTTCATGTAGAGACATGTCTCTACGGGGGACATGTTTCCTCATGATATATATATATATATATAGTTATTGGAAATGTAACTTGAAACACACAGAAATCTACAAGTGTTATTACAAGTTACAAATAGAGATTCAAATCAAGTCTTCTCAATTAAAAGAAATATATCATCCTTGCTTTTAGTTATTATTATTCTCTTTTATAGATCTCCATCGTCACATAGACAAGGAGACAAGTTAGAAAATAAAAATTCCTCTATTCCAAATCTGATCCAAATTTAACATGGTATGAGAGCCAACATAAGAAAAGATCTGATCAGATAACATAGAGGAGAAATCTAACCACCATTACATTTCTATAAGACTTATAGTTAAGTAAAATGGCGAGTGGAGTTAGATTCGAAGATAGACTTGAAGGAGCTACAAATTTGGTTTCATGGAAATTTAGAATAATGATGGCTCTAAGAGAACAAGAATTAAACACATTTGTGGAGAGTACTGTACCTATACCAAATGATAATGATGAGAAACTTCTATGGACCAAGAACAACAACAAAGCCATGAAGATTCTAGTGGATGCAGTAAAGGATCACATAGTTCCTATCATATCTAAACTAGACACTGCATATCAAATGTTCACAACTCTAGAGAATATGTATGAGATAAATAATACTAGCAGGGCCCTTGCCCTTAAGTCACAACTCCACCATGTCAAGATGAACAAAGGAGAAACCATCATGTCCTACTTCATGAGAATAACATAAATAAGGGATCAGCTATCTACTATTGGTCACCAAATTGATAATAAAGAATTATCAATGCTGGCTCTAAATGGATTACCTACATCTTGGGAAGCGTTCATACAAGGGATAAGTGCTCGACCCAAATTTCCTAAGTTCGATCGATTAAAGACCGACTGCATTCAAGAAGAATTGAGACTGATTAGCAGAGGAATCGGGTTAAACACTTCTAATGGAGAGATCCAAGTATTGAATGCTAATTCTCACAAGAAAGGGAGAAAAGGAAATAACAAACAAAAGAAAGGAAAGGACACCCATAACAAACACTCATTCAAAAGAAGGAAGGATATGTCTAGAGTTCAATGTTTCAGATGTGAGAAATTTGGACATCTTGCAATAAAATGCCCAGACAGAATCAAACATCAAGCCTCACTAGCAGAAGTAAGGATAAGGATGTAGAAGGACTTGTATTCTTCTCAGCACTATCAAGTGAGATATCAAATAGCAGAAATACTTGGGTCATTGACAGTGGAGCCTCCTGACATATCACAGTATTAAGAGAACAACTAGATAGCCTAGATGAAGGATCAAATGAAGAAGTCACCATTGGAGACAATTCAAACTACCCGGTAAAAGGAGTTGAAACTTGCACAATTCAACTAAAATAAGGTGTTTCTCTTCAATTAACTTGTGTACTATTTGTACCAGGCATCAAGCGCAATCTAGTTTCTATATCAACACTTGAAGATAAGGGGTACCAGATTAACTTCATGGATGGAAAAGTTCTAGCATGGCCTAAGAACTCAAATATCAAGAAGGCATATACCTTAGGGACTCGAGATGGGTGCCTATATAAACTATCCTCTTCTCCCTCTCAAGCCTTAATTCATAAAATATCTTCTACTAATGAGATATGGCATAGAAGGTTAGGGCATCTTCACTTCCGTGCCCTACCTTCTATGGTGAATATTGTAAATGGTCTACCTAAATTAAGACAAGCTCATGAAAGGGTTTGCAAGGTGCTCTAGGATAGAACTCTAAGGGTGTTTTCCATAATAGTGAGAGTAGATCCAAAAATGTACTTGAACTTATCCATTCTGATCTATAAGGACCAATGCCAGTGAGTTCCCTAGGAGGATTCTAATATTATGTCATTTTTGTTGATGACTACTCTAGAAAAACTTGGATTTACTTTCTAAAATGTAAAGAATCAAATGAAGTTCTAACAAAATTTAAAGAATTCAAAGCTTTAATTGAAAACATGTCAGGGAAAAGAATCAAAACCTTAAGGTCAGATAATGGGGCAGGATACATCTCTGATAACTTTAAAGAATTTCGTAACTCAACTGGGATTAAGAGGGAGTACATGGTTCCTTACAACCCTCAACAAAATGGGGTAGCTGAAAGGAAAAATAGAACCATAGTAGAAGCAGCAAAAGCCATGATGCATGTCATTTTGGGTTGAAGCCTCCTGCACAACTGTTTATATCCAAAATAGATGTCCTCACTCTATCCTAGACAATAAAACCCCTGAAGAAGCATTCACCAGGATTAAACCTGACATAAGCCATCTTAGGATATTTGGTTGTCCAGTCTATATTCACATTCCTAAAAAGAAAAAGGTCCAAATTAGAGCCATTAGGAAAGAGTGGGATATTTGTTGGGTATAGTGAAACATCTCAAGCCTACAAGATATACATACCTGGTCAAAACTTAATTGAGCTTAGCAGAGATGTAACTTTCCAAGAAGACATTGCTTTTAAAAGGTCTAAAGACATTATGGAAGTAGATGAAGTCAACTCTCAAGAGGATCCTGATCCTGAGCTTCAGAGGGAGACTTATATAGAGAATGATAATGAACCATTGAACTCTACACTTGAACATAGAGATTCAACCATTAATCATAAGAGACCACTCTGGGCAAGGAAAACAATTGAAGAAGTAGATATCTATGGAGCTTCTGAGGGCACTTTTAGAGAAAGGAAGAACTTATAGATACTCTAACTATGTTGCTCTCATGAGTGAACTTATCAAATTTGATCCTTCAAATGTTGAGGAAGTACTCCAAAAGCAAGTATGGAAGGATGCCATGGTTGAAGAATACCAATCCATCATAAAGAATGATGTCTAGGACATTGTACCTAGACCTAAAGACAAATCAGTTGTCTCATCCAAATGGTTATTTAAAATCAAACATGCAACTGATGGAAGTATTGAAAAACATAAAGCCAGATTTTTTGCCAGAGGTTTCTCTCAGAGGGAAGGGATTGATTATGAAGAGACATTTGCCCCAGTTGCTCGATACACCTCTGTCAGGGCTGTAATTGCTATTGCCGCATCTAAAGGATGGAAAATTCACCAGATGGATGTAAAGACAACTTTCTTTAATGGGATCATTAAAGAGGAAGTATACTTGGAACAACCAGAGGGATTTGTGATTCATGATAGTACTTCTCATGTTTGCAAGTTAAAGAAGGCTTTATATGGGCTCAAACAGGCTCTTCGAGCCTGGTATGAAAGAATAGACAACTATCTCTCCAAATTAGGGTTTTCCAAGAATGAAGCAGACCCCAACTTATACTTTAAGGTGATAAATGGTGACATGTTGATTCTCATTTTATATGTCGACGATTTGCTAATCACAGGAGAAGATCATCTCATCACTAATGCAAGCAAGACCTTGCTTCTGAATTTGACATGAAGGATTTGGGAATCTTACTTTACTTCCTTGGCCTAGAAGTATGACAACAAGATAATTGCATTATCTTAAATCAAGGAAAATACACTATTGATATATTAAAGAGGTTTGGAATGATGGATAGCAAACCTATGTCGACACCTATGGAGACAAACCTTATCAAAGAAGTAGCTTCAAAATTGAAATTAGTAGATCCTACTCTCTATCGTCAAATAATTGGGTCCTTTATGTATTTGGTCAACACCAGACCAAACATTTTCTATGCAACAAATGCACTCAGTCAGTTCATGTGTGAACCTAGAAAATTGCATTTGGTTGCAGCAAAACACATCTTGAGATATCTCCATGAAACCATTGGACTTGGATTAAAGTATGACAATGTTGACCTAAAGCTCCATGGATATTCAGACTCAGATTGGGCTGGAAGTGTTGTAGATCGAAAGAGTACTTCAGGATGCTGTTTTAGTTTAGGATCTACCATGATATCCTGGTTCAACAGAAAGCAATCCTCAGTTGCTCAAAGCTCCACTGAAGCTGATTACATTGCCGCATCTATGGGAGCTCGAGAAGCAGTATGGCTAAGAAAGTTATTGGTTGGATTGTTTGGACAAGTCCTGGATTCCACAATTATTCACTGTGATAATCAAAGTTGCATAAAACTTTTTGTGAATCCTGTATTTCATGATAGGTCCAAACACATTGAGATCCCTTATCACTATGCTAGAGACATGGTGGAAAGAAATGTTGTTCAATTGAGATACATTAGTATAGATGAGCAAACTGCAGATATTCTAACCAAGCCTCTCTCAAAGACAAAAGTGGATCACTTTAGAGGTAAGCTTGGTATGGTAAGAATGTAAAATTTTTAATTGAGGTTGAGACTCAATAAATTGTACTAATGATTTATATATGAGATATATTATATATAATTTTTATTATGTGAGTTATTACATAATCTTGTGGAAACATCCTGAAAGGTGACGATCTTTCAATGAGGTTTACTTATGGTTACTATTGTAAAGTGACGACTTTAACATAGTTTAACCTACTATCATGATGGATATCATATGGTTGATATACGTGGACATATCATGATAGTTCATATCTCTTACATAATATTAACTGAGTAGTATACAACTACAATGAGTTATATTATTGAGATATGTCATGGTGGGTGTTATGAGACGTAACATCCTTGGACATGCCATGAGCCGATATCTTCTCTGGTAGGCATCATGAGACGTGATGCCAGTGCACATAGCAGAAAGATATGAGTCGTACAAAGAATATCATGTGGTTGATATTCTTGGACATTCCATGCTTCTGATGATACCGTGGGGTAACGTCTGCTATGGTGTATGTCAAATTGATATCTACGTGTAGACCATAACTTCGAATATTGCATTGAAGTAATATTCTTCCTTCACGATACATAGTACACTGTATAGTTTTTTCGGATAGAAATCAGCCTCTCTAGCTAAGAGGGAATGTTAATGATTGTAGCTTCGATCGAATGATTCCAATTGATGAAATCAAATGATTGAATGGCCTACCGGCCTTAAACATTTGATATTGGAAGGTCTATTTCTTTTTGTCAGTAGGAGGTGGTTTTTGATTGCAAAGCAGAGTAGTTGGCAAAGGAAAAAATGGAGGCTATTTTTACATTCAAAACAAGGAAGCAACAAAAGGGCTTTTATGGCCCAGTAAAGGAGCATCAACTCAAGCTACTTCTGAAGTACCCGCATGACGATGTCATAGAGGGTGTGCATAAGACGCTGGGTAGTTTGTTCATGGAGGCAAAACATAGATGGCGGGTTAATGTGGATATTGTTTCTCTGATTTTCGCGTGGGGACTGGAGTTGCGGGAGAAGAAATTGAAACAATAAAATGGGTTCTCAACTCTTTATTCGAAGAAGCTTTACTTGGTGGGTTGGAGTCTTTTTGGAGTGGGCTAACCCAGGAGTTCGGTTTGACTATAGCGAGTGCTTTGAGAATTTGGACGATGCAGAGGAATACAAAATGGATATATTAACAGAGTGGGAGACTTTGAAGTTGGCATTGCGAAGGCACGAGGTTGCAGACGAGCTTGCACGAGCGTTGGTTCCACAACATTTCCCACGAAGGCGTAGATCATTCCGAGTGAGGCGTGTTTGTGTCCGGGGTCTCTGATACAGTGTTGGAGGTGTAAGAATTTCATTTTTGTTTTTCACTGAAACTAGAGCAAGCTTTCAAAGCCAAGTAATGTTTCTTTTTGGGGTGGGATGGATGTAAAAACGGTGAAACCTTGGTTTTCTGTAGTGACTGGTTTGATGGAGGCATGGTCTATAGTCCCCAGCTATTGTAAGTAGGTGTTAAATGACATTGTAAAGTTATGATAAGATGATTGTAGATATCGGGGTTAATAGAATCAGAAAGGAAATGATGCGAACTAGATAAAAAGGGGGTTTAGAATAGAGGGTTTGAAGTGGAAGATAGATGTGTTGATGATTCTTTTTGGAGGAATAGTAGATGTCATAAGAAACAATCAGGAGTAGCAAGGCTCTAAACATATCGTAATGCAAATCTTTCTATATATGAATAAATTTTTTTTTATTACCGAGCAAAAAAAATAATATTAATTTTTTAATTAGGGACTAAATGGCAATTCAAGGCTTCCTACAATCCAAAACATCATAAGCCATTTAAAAGAAGTAAATGGTCAAAATCCTCCAATAGATAACAAAATGTCCTCCAAACAATAGAAACACACGAATTCAAAGTTTGCTCTTTAGGAAAAAGTCCCCCTTTCTAAACAAAAGCAACAATCAAAATTGATGGAGAAACAAACAGTTATATTTAAACACTGTAAAAGAGTTCTTTGTACTATTCAATGTCCATGTAACAAAAATAGTAATAAGTTTTTGAGAATACCAAAGAGACCAACAAGTTCTTGTAAAATCTCTCAAGGAAGGGTGGTATGTTACCCTGTTCAATGACATTTAAGAGACAAGGATGGCATGAAATACATATATGAGTTTCTAGGGTGACAGTGACAGCAAGCTTTCTTTTGGGGACAGCAAGGTACAACAGCTAAGAAATAGGGAATTTTAAAAAGGTTAGAAATTTTGTTATTAGATAAAACAAATAGAATGTTAAAAAATCAATAGGATGAATGGATTTACATGAGAATTAAGATACAATGCATCATGATCCAATGTATCAGCACACAAAAAATTGTTTACATTGTTGCAAATGACAAATGTTGATTCTCTAATTTGAGTTTCTTTTCTTTCCTTCCCCTTCACAACTGCTGCAAATGGACATGGATAATTTTGGTTTCTCTAAGAGGTTATGGTTAACCATACATCTTGCAAATATTTTTATTAGTGTCTAAATTTTTTTTTAGATTTTTATGTTTTCTTTTTCAAATAATAGTAGGAGGTGTCTGTGTTGAACACACTCCAGATGCTGAGAAGGGGGGGTGGTGAATCATCATACACCAAAGTCACACTAACTAACTTCAATATTCACCACATGAAACAATAAGCAAGTAATGAACAAAACCAACAACACATGAACACCCAAATTTTATACGTGGAAAACCCAAACTGGGAAAAACCACGGTGAGCATTTATCCACAAAGATAAGTCATTGATGTATATAGTCTGATAACAAAAGATGGTAGGAGTTCATTGCTTCGGACTTGCAACCAGAGGTTCACTGCCAATGCAACAATGAATACAGATAGGAGAGGCTCACTGCCAAAGTAGCAAGATACAACAATAAACTTGTGCACCCAACACTCACTGTCTTAGGGACAAGGTACACACATCTCTTTAAAAAAGATAAAGAGAGATTCTCCTGATAATGCAGCTAATCTACTCAACACTGTCAACCTCAGCAGTACACTATTTCTTACTTTTCCTTTCTGCCACTACCACTAAACTTTGCTCTTATGATTGTAGATTTTCACTAGTTCGTTCACAATTTATTGAGCATTTGATATTTGTTAATGTTTGTAGCTTCGGTCAGTTTATTCTAACCGATGATATCAAATGCTAAATTGGCCTATCAGCCTTAAGCATTTGATATCTATTCTTCATTAGATTATATATGGTTATGCATACAATATTATATTATGATTACATTATAATATAATATTATATGTTTTCATTATATGTGTGACGAGCTTATCATTTTTCAGAATTCTCTAAGTTTCATTATCATCCTTGTCATAGTTATCATTAATGATGACTAAACACTACTCAAGTAATATCTACAACATTCATAGTTGATATTGTTATCAACTTTAATGATAAAGTTGATACCAATATAAACTTGATATTGAATTGATAATATTGATCAAATTACAAATGATATTGCTAAAGTCAATTATGGTATCGACTATTCCCATTGATAATGCTCCTAGTGAATGTCGATCATGGTATCGACTATTGATAATACTTGTAATGAATGTCGATTATGATATCGACCAAAGTTGATAAAGATCTTTAGAATCCACTGGTGCTATCCTCACCGATAATAACATCAGTTATTATATTGACTGTTATCGATTATGGTTTTGGCAAACAACAATAGCATTGCGGACAAGTCGATGATAATATCAACGATAACAATTTGTGATTACTAAAACGTACTTGTTAATGGAAATGTCTCACGAAGAGACATAACTCTTCGTGAAACTCATAGTCTCACGAAGAGGCATGTCTCTCCATGAGACATCACTATATATATATATATATATATATATATATATATATATATATATATAACATCAAATCTNCATCAATATATATATATATATATATATATATATATATATATATATATATATAACATCAAATCTTTTTTTGGTGATGCAATTCAATGGATAACACAATCAGTCTTATAGACATATCGATGAATCAGTAACAACAACAACAATTATTGATATTGATATATATGTATTAAGTAGAGAGACTTAATATTATATATCAATTGGAGATCAATATAATTTAGATAATATTCTAAGTGAGAAATTATCTATAAGATCAACTTTGATTCGATAATATTCTAGTGAGAAATTATCTATTATATATACCAAAATTTAAAAGGATCGCATTCTCAAATCTGATCAAACAATAACATCTATGTTGAACACACTCCAGATGATGAGAAGGGGGGGGGGGTGAATCATCATACACCAAAGTCACACTAACTAACTTCAATATTCACCACATGAAACAATAAGCAAGTAATGAACAAAACCAGCAACACATGAACACCCAAATTTTATACGTGGAAAACCCAAACTGGGAAAAACCACGGCGAGCACTTGTCCACAAAGATAGTTCATTGATGTATATAGTCTGATTACAAAAGATGGTAGGAATTCACTACTTTTGACTTGCAACCAGAGGTTCACTGCCAATGCAACAATGAATACAGATAGGAGCTCCCTACTCCGGACTTGCAAACAAAGGCTCACTGCCAAAGTAGCAAGATAGAACAATAAACTTGTGCACCCAAGGCTCACTGTCTTATGGACAAGGTACACACATCTCTTTACAAAAGATAAAGAGAGATTCTCCTGATAATGCAACTGATCTGCTCAACACTGTTAACCTCAACAGTACACTATTACTGTCTTTTCCTTTCTGCCACTACCACTGAACTTTGCTCTTATGATTGTAGATTTTCATTGGTTCGTTCACAATTTACTTGCTTCTCACTTCATACTTTCTTTTGCCAAATCACAAATTGTATTTATATATAAGACAGATCATTGGAGATTACAACAAGGTTGTCCATGCCAAAGGATATTACAATTTAAGTTACAATTCAGCCAAGGCAACAACAAAATGCAATAAGGTCCCATGCCAGAAGCGTCTGGACCCAAAACATAGAATGGACCCAACCGGATAAGAGATAAACATTAAATGCATAGGTCATATATAGCACGAATCCATCCGGATAAGAGATAAGCATTACATGTATAACTTAGGCCTAAATCAAGAAGCATGATCCACTCTAGGAGAGAGGGATCATGAACACGCTACATAGCCCGATGACAGATCCACAATTACTGGAACAACTTCCATAACCAACTCAAACATGTAGAAACACACTAGCAGAAGAACTAGTTAACTTGCCAACTGAATCCGGACCTCCACATGCCATGGTGAGATCCACACGCCACTTTAGGAACAATACCACTTGCCAATACTCCATGTCAGAAGCCAACACAATATGTTTCTGGACCAGACCACAAATTGAGGACTGCAACACTTGGTAATACTATTTCCAGAACACCAGAAACAAATTTCGGAACACCAAAATCAAATTTTGGAACACCAAAAAACACCGCAACCAGACCAAAACCTGAAAACAATACAAAATATATTTGTACATCTTCAACCTTGAATTCCAGAGTGGAAACCTTCTAGAAAACATAAATGTAGCACTGTCATCTCCAACTGTATAACTCTGTTAGTGAACCACTGACAATGACTTTCAGACCTAAGAAAATAACTCTGAAGCTTTGAAAACAATCTCCAGAATACATCCTTTTCTTCCATTGATCTGTATATTTGTTTTCCACTTTTCTGTAGTACCGAATACGTACTTGTCTTCTACTGTTTTATGGGTTCAGTAGCACCAACATGCTCAACACATAGGCTTACTTCTTTAAATATAGCAGACTTTCGGACCACAATGTTTGAGCAAACACAAACACCTTTGTAACACAATGTTTGACATCAATGACAATAGACAACCAAACATATATTTCCAACACTCCAACCATCCTTGGAATGGTTTGGGGAACGTGTAAGTTGTCTTGTATTGGGATGTGCATTTAAAAAATGCCTATCTATTTTAAAAAATGAGATGGCCTACATATGTTTGGACAACCTTGGAATGGGGTAGGGACATCTAAGGACATCTCAGTTGTACCAAGGATTTGTGTTTAATAAGTGTCCTCCCTTGTTCAAAACAAAGAAAGGGATGGATCTCGGGAGATTTTTTTTGGCTATTTTTGTGTATTTGAAACATAAAGGGGATGTGGATGCCTATGAAATTCCCTTACACAATCCCCGTATAACCCCAATATATTAATGTCCATAAATGACTTTAGCAGGTCAATTGGTTATGGGAAAGTGCATAAGCTTTGAATGGCCCAGGAGGTGCCTCAAGCTACCTCTAGTAAAAGTTAAAAAGTAGAATCATTCTCCTCCACATTGGACACCATATCTATCAAAAACAGTATAGTCCAATATTTATCATCTATCTGTAGAATAAGAAGCATTAGCCTCATTAGTAGTTTCAAGTAGGCTGTAAACTAGAGTCTAAGAACATGGCTAGGAATGTAACATCTCATTTAAACTACTAGAAAGTAGTCTGATTTGTGTTTTCAACTTTGTTCACTTTGACACATGACTAGTCTCATGACAATTTAATCTAGTGGATGTGAAAATGATGCTATATCATAATTCTTTAGTTAACTCGGGTCCAAGATTTATGGCTTATCTACTTGGTTGGACCCTAGAGATTAACTAGATTCTAAAGGATCCCATGTCAACATGCTCCCAATGGACTAGTTAACAAAATAATTTACTTCATGAATTATTTAAAAGTAACTTAAATTATTCTAAAGTCATTTTATATGTAACTTTAATTTATTAAATTAAAACATTAAAGTCAACTATAGAATCACTTTAATACTTTTATTTTTATTTTGAAACCATCATCCAACTTCTCCAACTTAAAATTGATGACGCACTTGGTCGCTGGTAGACGACTAAATATAACAGGGCAACTGCTAATCTACTAAAAAATATGAGCCCTCCCTAAAAATAGGAAACTATTTCTAGACACCTGAAATAGCTCATCAAGCCCCCTTTAAGGCTCCACAAGCTTTGGGTGGTCAATGAGCGAACTGCCAGTCTCTTAAAAATTAGGAACCCCTCCTAAAAAATAGGAGACTAGCTCTAAGCTCCTGAAATACCATGCAAACCTCCCAAAAGGGCCACAAGATCCCTTAATGGGTTCCCTATCCACTTTATTAGCCTACGGAAACCTTGTTGATAAGCTAATCCTGTTAGAAATCGTCCGCGCTTAAAAAGGGGGCATTTTAAATTTATAGCTTCCCCTAAGTCCTATGGGTCTTAAAGATAGTGGATCATTTATACATTCAATTATACATGCATACATATATGCCATTATAGTTACTCATATGGGATTTGTTGGCAATCTGCAAGATAATTAATTTTTACCCACAATTGAATCAAGCTTTGATTGTTGCCAAGTGTTTTCAAAAGGCTGGCAATATTGTCAAATGATGTCACAAATACAAGGTTAGAATTTATTTGTGTAAACCCTATTAATGCTTTATATTTTGTTGAAAGGCTCCTTGTCTTCTTTCTTGCATTTTGTGTTCCATTTTGTAAAGCAATATTGCCATCTCCATTATGTCCATCTGTCATGTTTTGCAAAAAATAGTCATACACACTATGCTCTCCATTGCATTGATTTACTTTTGCTTGCCATATCCAACTTAGTGCATCAGCACACAATCCTTTGTGAACCAAGGGTAAACATAATAATTGCCTTCTCAACCCTAACCCATGTATTGTCTCGTGTATCAACCAAAAGGTGCCAATTGGCTATGGTCTTTAGGCAGCAAAAATGCATTTAAAAACAATACTGCATTGTAGTGCCTCCATTGTGTTGAGTTGCATCACCAACTTAGGCAGATTTAGCACATTGGCACAAAGGGGTCCTACTCCCCTATAAAATTGACTACATGGCTTGTACTTATATGGTAAGTAACATTGCCTGATTCCCAATCCCCTTGCCCCATTTTTATGGACTTATGTGCATTTCAATTGGCTTATAAATTTCCACATTGGCATTGCCATACAAGATCAAAGCCTCATTTTGAAGAGTTCATTGCTCACCTTGTTCTCCATGTAGCTATTTCCCAATAATGCATCGAGCATTTTTAATTGCGTTGACTGTCACTACCATCTAAGAACTCACTCAATGCATTAGCACAAAGCAGCTAGCTTGCATGTTTAAGCTTCCATTTGGTGTCAGGCTACTTATTGAGACATCACCTTACAATTATGCTGCTATTTTTGTTTGTTCGACATGAATCTGAATTTCATCTTAAGATAGTTGTTTTTTGATGCAGGAATGGTGTGAAAAGCAGATGGAGTTCTCTCTGATTCATGGAAGGCCTGAAAAGACAACAGCTATGAAAGCAGGGAGTGCACGCCACACAGAGCTTGAAGCTGAGGTGGGATGAAACATCCTTTCCATATTTATATTTTATTCTTACCCTAGTCAATTAGTCTTTTAATTTATTTTTGCTGTGAAGCATATTTGTTAGAGCGTGATGAAATGAAAGGAATTCCATGAATATATTTTTTTCTGTAAATAGTTTGTATCTCCATTAATGTCATAGTTAGCACGAAGCACTATCATGAAAAAATTAAGCAGCCTACAATACTTAAAATTGGGTCTATATTTGAAACAATTAAGTGATGTGTATATGTAATGGTCAAGCTTTGTTGCCAACTTGTCATCTTGTCTTTGCATCTGCAAGGATAGGTCACCCATTGTAGCAATTATTTTAGTACATGAAATTTGGTGTTGGCTATTTGTTACCCAGAAAACACTGCATTGTGAGTTTTTTCTTTTTTTTCTTTCGAATGCCTGCTCACTATTCTATTGAGGTCGTCTCTCATGAAATATTTTTTTTGTTACATATTCATGATAACAAGTTTGTTATCTATGGAAATATCACACAATTTGAGATAAATGCTATAAAAAGTACAACCAACTGGCCTGATTGAGATATCAACATGCAGTTTTAAGGCCAGTAAATGAAAAATCAAAACACGAAAAAATCAAATGACAGAATACAACTACATATCCTCACATGCTCCCCATCAATCAACCCAATCACTTGCAATATCACCCCATCTGTACATTTCATTCAACACTACCTCCGCTACATCTTGCTAAACCCATCTTCATGTCAAACTAGAACAACAAGAATTTAAGACAAGAATTTATTAAAAATACTTTTAGGAGATCCAATTTTTGTTGAGTCAAACATAGGCATTGTAAACACACAGGAGATTTCCAGGATGCCATGGTGATGATTGACCATTAGATTTTCAACATTTGTCCAAAGATCTTGATGGTCAGCCTTAACCTCTTGAACCTCATGATATACTGTCACAGTCTCCTTCCATGCTAGGTATAGGTCCACCATGAATGGGCTCTCTCTAGCTTTCGAGTTTTCCAAGCATTGCTCCACCTTAGGTAACACATCTGACAGTCGAACACCAGTGACAGGAAGAGGTGGAGCAGCCACATTGTTCTGTGTTCTAGCTTGAAACTGTGTAAAGTTATGACTAGGTTTGAATGGCCATGATTTTAGCAAGATGATATCTTCTTAAGGCACATGAAACTCTGCTAAGTTGGTCTTGAGGCGTAAATGTTGTTTCAGAATAGTTTATTATTGGTTGTTTTACAAGTCAACTTTGAAGCTTGAAGGTTATTTGATAATATTTTGTTGGTACTTTTGCCAGCGGGCTTCGTTGTTCTTTGACAATAGTTTGTTGTTTACTTTGAAGATTGACTGACAATTGATATTCGTTTGTTGTCAACTTTTTTGGTTAGCCATCCTCAAGCATGACTGTTTCTTAATAGCAGGCTAATCTTGAAAGAATCACCTATCATTTGTGGGTAGTTGACTTAAGCTTAACTCTGCGTTGGTTGGGAAACAACTTTGGATAAGGGGGTGGTTTGAATGTTATGATCAGTTGGGATGTTATTATGATCATCGGGTTGTTATCTTCAGTTAAACTTATCGAAGGTGGTTGATTGTTGCCATTTTTTTAATTTGTCGTTGGGTTGGGATAGATAACAGAGGTGGCTGTGTTATGGGTTTGGTCATAACATGTATAGTTATGTGATACTGAGACTTGACCGTGGATAGTCAATTATGATTCTATAGTTGTTAATGTTAGTTTGGCTACGACAAATTTTATTATTGTTATTTTGTATACAAGTTTAAACTATTAAAAACTTTCATTGCCACTAAGGGTTTGGCTAAAATACAATTGATTGCAACCATTGTTGTCAATTTGTGATTTGGCTACTGTGAGTCAGTTATGACTATCCTAGACTTAATGTTAGTTTAGGTACTATTAGTCAGTTGTTATACATTGTCAATTATTAAGTGATAAGTGGCTAATTATTGGCTGTGATATATTGAATGGTTTGATTATAGGTGGCAAGCTACCCGTTGTTGTTTGTTGTAGAGGTGTGACTGGTTGAATATTTATTTGGAATTAGGAGTTGTGAAATGTCCCAAACCAGATATTTTTCCAAAACCCCTCAAATGTAACTCAAAAGATTTGAACAAAAACATTCATGCAATAAACCATCGATTCAACAACAATAAACCAGTAATATGTTCCATTGAAGCCCTCAGCAAATATTATTGCATTATGCAACAACAATACAATAACAATGGGATTTCCAACAATCCAAATCCGAACTACAATATGCAACAGAATATCAAAAAACCTGTAAATGCGATGGTGAACTCCGTCGCGAATCCACCTCAGAGATGAACTGGGTTTCTGTCCAATCCACCGAGAAAGCCTGAAGGTTTCCGTCCTCAGGTTTCAGAATCGAAAGCTGGAAGCTCTCTGGATTCTCCAAGAGAAAATGAATTCATAAACTAAGCATCCCCAAATGAGTCTCCATTCCTTCTTTTAAAGCAATAGTTGCGACTCTTCAGTTTCCCTTCTTTGTCTTTTCATATTCTCCCTTTTTGTCACTTTAAAGTAATACCTCCTTTTAATAATAAAGTGACATAATAATAAAGTATGAAATCTTTTGGCATTAAAATGTATGACCAAACGAACTCGGAATAAGACGTTTGATAATTTGTCGGAAAGCTCTCGGCGATACGCTCCAAGTCTAATACTGAAATGCCACGAAGACTGAACTCTGTTGGCTTACTATAAATAGTAAGTATTTGGAAACCCTGTAGAAACTACTCTGATTGGCCTGAAACTGGAATTCCCTAGGCCAAGTATCATACTAACCCCAGTCAAGCCCTGGTTAGCCTATCGGGCCAAAATAAAATGGCTAACGAGGCACAAAAATAATATGCCCTAAAAGGGGACATTACAAATCCTCCCTTCTCGGAGATTGCTTGCCCTCAAGCAATCAGTATCTATATGCTGAGACCACAATGCATGGATCCCATACCAACCTCAAGGAAGCTGCTCCACCAATCTGTTGCGCAAAACTGACACAAACAATTTGTCCAGACTTGTGAAGCCAATCATCAAGACCACACAACAATAATGCATTAATCAAATTAATGTCGGAATCCCAAATCACCCCATGTGCCTAATCAGTCGAATCAACCTGCCCTGTGCTGCCATCATCTGTGAGAAGATCCTCAATCCAACTGAGAGCCTAAGTCCAACTGAAACCACAAGCACCACTAAGGTCAAATGAAGGTGGGGACCTAACATTATACCAACCAGCTCCCTGAATTATCGCTAACTTGGAGAAGGTTCCTCCTGGGTCTCACAAACAAAAGGGCCACCCATCTCCCCAGCTGACTGAAATATCCTGTCGATCCATACCCATAATGAGTGAATTGCCCAAAATGCCCAATTGCCACAACACTGCCCCTCCAATATGTAGCCCAAACTGGAAACTGTACTGTAGAAGCAAACTACCAGAATTGCAGGACAAGGCTTCCTTCGCCCTGAAGGGAAGTGTATCAAACCTGCCATCCATCCCATACATAATAGACTCTGCCCAAACATCATAATCATGTTCAAAATCTGTGATGATAGAGTTACCATAGGCACTGGATGAATCAGTATGGTAATGTGGTTGAGTCCCAGCTGTGTGAAGAGGGGAACGAATCAAGGGATACTCATCAACACTGTCTTCTCTCCTTACGTACCCCTTGGTCATACTGATTACCAAGTCTCTATCCAAGGCTGATTTGAAATCAGCATTATGTCTATTTGTCAAAAGTGACAAGGCAGCTGCCTCCTGGATGCCATCAATACTAGACACCTCTCCATCAGTGAGAGATAAAGCAATGAAATGCGTATCACCCATCATGCAATAAGTCACAACTGCCCATCCTGAACCACTGATGTAGAAACCAAACTGCTCAACAACTGGACTCACCTCGTTACTCCAATCTGGTGACCAAGACTCATCTTTAGTAATTGGACCTGCTTCCCAAATCCTGCAATCAACCTCGTCCTCGTCATGGGGATAGGAAATACCTTCTTCATCTAGCTCAAAAAGGGGATTATCAAATATCAAATCAACATCCATCTCGAACAAGGAATTGTCGACTGCCTGCAAGTTATCTAACTCATAAAGAAACTCTGGATGATCCAAAGATCTTTTGGGACAGCTATCCAAGTCATAGGTCTGTTGTATGCTATCAAGTTTCTGAATTACTTCCTGAAAGAACTCAGACCTTTCTTTGTCGTCCTGTTCCCTATACTGACTAGTGGCAACAATCTGATTTCTTGCTTCCTGAAGAGCAAGATGTGTGTGCTCCAATGTTTCCTGAGCAACATTAAGCTCTTTGTTGAGCTTATTAACCTCGTCATCCTTTTTCCTCAACTGCTCAGCATAATTTCCAGCAACCTGTAACAGGTAGTCGCGATCTGAAAGTAAACATAGATATTCTGATTTCCAAACCTCACAAGCTGTTTTGACCCCCTGTAAATCAGCAACATGATATTCAATCCTTATACCACTTTGCCCTTTTTCCATCTGAGCCTTCTTGCAAAGATCCTCAATAATTCTGTGAGTGCTATCATGATGCACACGAGCTGCAACAATGACATCATCACTAACTTTCAGCTGACTCTTCAAAGCACGCTTCTCATTATTGTCATTTTGAAATATATTGTCTGGTTGGTCATCCAAATCCTCGTTATGCATAAGTGATGTGCTGCTATAGAAATCACATGATTCCTCATATCCTTCACAGGTGTTATCATGGTCACTGTAGGCCTCAAATCGATCTGTATGAAGCGGTAAGGTTGCTGTTATATCATCCAACAATTCCTCATGACATGAATTGTTAAGGCCATCCAACTGGTTGTCACAGTCTTTAATCATATCTTTTCCATCTTTTCTTTGGTCAAGTGTAACCTGAGAATCAATGGAAGTTGGTTGTTCTTCTGTAGTAAACCATCTTGTAACCTCTAGATTTGTTGCCTCCTCTTTAGCCTCTCCTTCTTGCATTGATTCAATATTTGTTTTACAATCTCCTGCTTCGATGACAATCTCATAAGGCTTTTCTTCAATAACTGGTTTAGTTTTTTGTTCACTTATGGGCTGAATAATGACAGCTGGAAACCTTTCATATAAATTTCTGCACCTATCTCGTGCAAATAAATCCCGAGCCAACTCATGGTACTTCTTTCTTTCCATCAAAACCTTGTGTTGTAGCTTTGGATGAAAGTCCATGAAACTAGAGAAGGTTAAATCCCTCTGAACCTTTGGAGGAAGTGAGTTATACTCATCATACATGCCGAGTATTTCTGTCCTTTTATCAGGCTGTGAAGTCTGGGCTAATTGTTGCTGTACCTTAACAAGATCCTTCAAGACTTTTTCCAAACCATGCATCTTTCCCAAGGCTAGATACTACTTATCTCTGCAGGTGAATGTCCAAACTTACATTGCTCAAAATCTTCAAAATAACTTGTAGCTGCCAAGGACAAGGCTCCACTCTCAGAGTATGAATTGTCTAGCACCTTCCAAAAGTTTCAAGCTGTAGGTGTCAAGTTCCTCTTGTCGCCGATTCAAAAAAAAATCATCCCAGTTACAAGATACATAAAATTTATAGAGAGCAATCTTACACCAACTCAATTTTGATTCTGATTCTGGATACTGAATTTAAATGTCACCCGTGCTGAATGAGTCTTGTTTATTTTGCAGACTATAGAATCCCCCAAGAAACTATGATAAATGAAATACGAGTGATGCATCCAAAGTTACCATTGTAATGATCTGAACTGACCCGTATGTTGAAAAAAGACTGCAAAGGTTCTGAATACTGGAAATCGACACTTTACTGTTTGATTGATAGGTTCTCTAAATGACTGAAATTTATTTTTGTTTACTATGAATACAAATAGGAGCACTTTCATGCTTTTCCACCTCTACGTTGTAAAACCACTCTAATCCAAGGAACCGTGACACTGCTGGTCACGTTGAATCTGGTGATAGCTTCCCACACGAAGTCTGCACCTTACAAATATTCAATAATATTGTCAGAGCCCAACACTGGTGTCCTCCACGCATAACATGTGGTGGTGAGTTTGTTTAATGTTTGAGACTGCTGTCCTCCACGCATACCATGCGGTGGTGAGTTTGTTTAATGTTTGAGACTGCTGTAGCAGCTCCCACTTGTGCTAACCACTATCCAACCCTTGTCTTCAAGCTAGCCCACGCGATATAGTAACACCCATGCGTTTCCTTTACTAAATCCGACGTCACTTGGCGAAGCTGGACTGTGCGTTTTGGATTTGACACCAATATAATCTCTTAAGGTGTAGTAATGAAATGATTTCTGTATGCCCGAAATACTTCCCACGGATTCCTTTTGCAAATGTAGTTGATGCGATAGCTAACCGTCTGTTCGGCACCCAACATACATGTCTATTTGTAATACAGGGAATCACCACTTACGTGGTTGCAGCAAAGACTCAAGTTGTGGTGCGAACGGTGTCACCCAACTCAATACAGGCCGACTAGCCCGTGACGCTGTTAACTGTGGTTCCCAACCGGCTCCTCCCACACGACGTTCACTCTTCCCTTGTCGCGGGCAACTACCAAAAGTGTCGTCTGCTGGTATCAAAACCCTCGAAATGGATGGTGGCACAAGGTGGACTGGTGTTGGGAAAGTTGCTGTGCACAAATCGTTGCAATGATCCAACGCGGAACCCTTGTACCAATGAGTGACATGTTAACCAGTTGTCAACTCGGCGTTCAAAGTACGCATTTGAGTCTGTTGCCATGAAGCACCCCTTAATGCTGCTATAGAGTGGGCTCGGGCCGAGGTGTGGTCTGTTTTCTTCCTAGCTCGGTTTCAACACAGAGCTTCCACTTGACGTCGTTGTAGTGCAGGCTCGGGCTGTGGTGTTAACTATTTCACCTAGCTCAGGTTCAACAGTGTCTGGCCCGTGGCGTAGCTAGCACCAGCTCCAATCGATTCCTCTCACAATGCCGCTTCCACTCCTCTAGTTGCAGACGTCTGTCAATGACGTCATCTGCGGAACGTTCCTTTATATGCGTGGGTCTCGTTCAAACGGATATTTCCGAGAATGTTGTTGCATGGACAGTGAGACGTCTTCTTGCTGTTACTAAACTTCTCCCCTACGGTTTCACACAGAAAATACAAGTTCTTCGATGCTTATTACCATCAAAACCACACTCCCACTTTTGTACCAACTTCTGGAATCTAATTTTTTATTTCCCAAGTCTAATTCTGAGAATGCTGCTGAGATATCGATTCTTCTCACGACAATAGTCAAAAATATTAAGCCAGTTTCTGATGTTGGACAACACTATTTATTCCTCCACAATAGTCTGGCTTTGTAAAACTAGTCGCGAGTACTGAAAAGAGCGGCCAGTACTAAGGGAAATGATTCTGATTGAAACTGTAAATCTTCGGCACCACAAAGATTTAATTTCTGAAACATTCTAAATCCTTACAAATTTTTGAACCTAATACAGATTCCACGTTTTTCCCATCTGAACCTCACAGACTGGTAGGAAAACCAGCTTTGATACCACTGAAATGTCCCAAACTGGATATTTTCCAAAACCCTCAAATGTAACTCAGAAGATTTAAACAAAAACATTCATGCAATAAACCATTGATTCAACAACATTAAACCAGCAATATGTTCCATTGAAACCCTCAGCAAATATTATTGGGTTATACAACAACAATACAATAACAATGGGATTTCCAACAATCCAAATCCGAACTACAATATGCAACAAAATATTAAAAAACCTGGAAATGCAATGGTGAACTCCGTCGGGAATCCACCTCAGAGATGAACTGGGTTTCCGTCCAATCCATCGAGAAAGCCTGAAGGTTTCCGTCCTTAGGTTTTAGAATCGAAAGTTGGAAGCTCTCTGGATTCTCCAAGAGAAAATGAATTCATAAACTAAGCATCCCCAAATGAGTCTCCATTCCTTCTTTTAAAGCAATAGCTGTGTCTCTTCAGTTTCCCTTCTTTGTCTTTTCATATTCTCCCTTTTTGTCACTTTAAAGTAATACCTCATTTTAATAATAAAGTATGAAATCTTCTGGCATTAAAATGGATGACCAAACGAACTCGGAATAAGACGTGTGATAGCTTGCCGGAAAGCTCTCGGCGATACGCTCCAAGTCCAATACTGAAACGCCACGAAGACTGAACTCTATCGACTTACTATAAATAGTAAGTATTTGGAAACCCTGCAGAAACTACTCTGATTGGCCTGAAATTGGATTTTCCTAGGCCAAATATCATACTGACCCCTGTCAAGCCCTGGTTAGCCTATCGGGCCAAGATAAAACGGCTAACGAGGCACAAAAATAATGTGTCCTAAAAGGGGACATTACAAGTTGGCTTAAAGCACTTATACCTTTCCCTGTGCCTAAAGTAAAGGGGTTTGGGCTAGCACAAGGACCCACAGTTGTGATTCTTTTATGAAAAATGTTTGTGGTCTATTATGGAACTTTCTTTGATAATTGTGAACAATTACATTGGTTCATGTGAAATGGTTTAGACCCACAATATCATGTGATGTAAATCTTGAAATAACTTTTAGTTAATGATTGTTGTAACAGTTTAAGAATCTGATTATTATATTGTGATTTAGTTGTTAATTGTTAAGAGATTTGTTGCTATGAGTTATTTACTTGAATGGATTTGAATTCTTTCAGTTTCTGCTGAAGTTTTTGTGAAATCATGTACCAAGTATTAGTTAAAATTTGTTTATAGCTTTTAATTTTGTTAGACTATTAATAGATCTGTTCAAATTCTGCAACCGAAGCTTAAGGAATGCTGGTCTGTTACAACTGCAACAATTATCAAAACAAATCAATAACTTGTTATTTGCCTTTAACATGTTTTCAATCAAAGTAAATTAATTAATTAATAAATTCATTTGATACAAATTAATTAAAATAAAACAAGCCTAATTTTCTTTCACACTTAAACTCTGCAACTAACAAATGTTAACGTAATTAGACTTTTAGCAAATAAGTAGAACTGTAGTAAGAATATTGTGAAGAATGTTTAAAGGATTGAGTAAGTAGTTTTACTTTAGTGTGACGTACATTGCACTTGTTGTGCCAATAAACCTCATTTGAAATGAAATTTTTTGGGTCTATTTTTTGGTGTATGTACATGTCTGTACATAAATTATGAGAATTTAAAGAAAAATGAATATAATACCAACGTTTTGTGCATAATCAACATAAAAATAAGAATAATTAAAAAAAAAATTAAAATACAACAAACCTGCTGTGGAAACATCTGACCTCTACAAATGACCTTGAAATATCGATGTTTCCAAGCAGTTTCTGAGAAGGCCTTAATGTTTAGGGAGCTTCTAGAACATTTCCAAGGAGAATCCATATTCCAATCCAACTGCGAAAAATCTCCAAGTAGCTGAAAGGTATTCCAAGTCTTTTCTGATTTCTACATCACTTAAAGTGATGTTTCATGCTGTTTGAAGACTTTCAATATAAGTGGGATGTTATTGTGTCCTAAGGGTCAATAGTTATACATTTGTTTACTGTTTTTTCTTCTTCCTGGGGTTTGTAGTAATTCTTCATGGAATATTACCTTGTTCTAATGTTTTTTGGTAATCTTTTAGTGGAATAGTATCATCTCTTCGTAGTCCATACTATATGTGATGTTTCAAGTGGAATTTTTCTTCTCCACCAATTATTTCTCTTTCCTGATTTTTTGGTGGATATTACTATTCACTATTCTCCTCTTGGTTTAGTAATCTGCTTGTAGGCTATTATCTCTTTTAAAGGACAGTTGGTCCTTATGTGTTGGTTGGAATCCTGAATTTGTGAGACTAAGCGCTAAACAAAGAATGACTATGAATGTGAATGAACAGATGGCTTTGACTGGTTTTGGTCATTTCCATGCCCTATTCTATTCATATTGAATTAAAAGGGTGACTACATGATGTTTTTGTAGACATTTAGTGGAGATTTTATAACCTCTTTTTGGATATGGAGGGAGACCCTATATGCATCTTTAGGGCAATGAAGTGCGTGCCATTACTTCTTGTCTCAATGCTGTTTGTACTGGCAGAGGAAAGTTTGCCCTTCACAATGCCTCCCATTAAGGTCCTCTTTTTAAGAGTATAATGGCATGCATAATCACTAAATCATGGAAAGTGTGCAGATTAGAAGAAAGCATGTTTTGAAATTTTCATTTAGAAGTTGGATTAGTGAGTTGTTGTGATTAATTGGTTGAATCAGGATTTTTTTTAATCAAAATATAAAATATGTGTGAATTTTGTTAGAGGAAGGCATATGGAACTAGTTTTCGGTCCAGTAAAATCCAATGCAATATTTATATGTTGATCTTTATACTAATTCTTAATCAGATCTTTAATGTAGGATTATTGTGCATGGTGTACTCCAATACATGGCCAAAATATTTTACTCTTTCTATTTTTGGCATTTGCTAGAAGCAACTGTTGTGGTAAAAATATTAATTTTCAAGTTTTATTTGCCCTTTGCTTGAAGTAGTTTTGTTTGAATTTGAAGATTCTGGTAGAAAAATGGTGGTAAATATCTATTATGGAGCAGGTAGTGATTCGAATGGAGCTTGCTGTCCACACAAGAGAAGATTCATGGGCCGTAAAATTGCTGAATTTCATTGTTGGTGCAAATCAATTATTATTTGACGGGTTGACACGAGAGCTTCCTATGTATGCTGAATTTTATGTTTTTTTTCTGGTTTCTTGCTTCTGCAAAACTCTTACATTTTGATTTACTTTAAGGGAATTTTATGTGTTTCGTTCAATTCTGTGATTTGTGTCATCTTGACAGTTGAAAAATGTTTAATTATGTTGAACTAGCGTTTCCTTATAAAGCTCTGTTGCATACGAGTCCAAAGTAATTTATGTACTTGAAGAGGTTGCTTTCATGTTAGTTTAGTTAGTTATTCAGAGAAATGCCTTCAACAATCCCTACAATTATAACTGGCATGTGCAAAATTCATAAAGGATAGTAGTTTATGAATTGGAAGACGTTGCCGGAATGTTATTTGTTCAGTTTGTGTGGTTTGTGTCATCCAGAGAGTTAAATATTGTCTAATTATGTTGAACCAACTTTTCCTCATAAATTTCCACTGCATATAGTGCCAAAGTAATTTATGAACTCGAAAGGGTTGCTTGCATGTTGTTTTAGTTGGTTAATCAAAGCAATGCCTTTAGTGAACCTTCCAACTATAATTGGTTCTAGGGCATTCTCAGAGGATACAAATAATATTTTTATGTTTATTTTGCTTCTCTTCAGTATAATAATTAATAATTATAGAGTTTCATTTAACACCTTACTCTGAGTTTCATAATGATTATTCTTTATGTACAATTCTCTTTAGTAATACACATGCTTATCAATAAGTATCTTTGGCAAAATGGTTGGTCGTAACTATAGATGACACTGGTATTTAGGCCTTCCTTGCAAGCTTGAATTTACACATGCATTGCGTTGTGGTATACTTAAAGTTTCTTATAAGTGATATTCTTTTTACATTCTATTGAGTGCACTATTACATATATTTTTGATCTACAGAGAAAAATGTGTTTTATGTATTTGTAGATGTCATATTGTTGTCAATAAAACTGTAATTAGTATAAGTTGCTGATGTTGGAGATTTCTCTCTTCATAGGTTCTCTAACATTCAATGTCGACCATCTACGATTGGAGGAGGAGTAGGTTTTTTCATCAATTAATTTTAGATTTAGAATTATTTCATGCAAGGATAATTTTGTGAGGTTTTTTGTGTGAAATTTGGGATGTTTAAAATACTTTCATGAGGATTTTCAGAATAATTTTGAGAGAATTTTTTTGTGTGAAATTTGTGGGGATGTTCAAAATACTTCATGAGGAGTTTCATAATAGTTTTGTGAGGAATTTTAGAATAATTTTGTGTGAATTTTCGTGTGTTGTTTTCACAATTTTTTTGAGGATATTTGTATCACTTGGCAATCTTTGCGGTAAAGGTAGCATGATGAATTTTCTCGTGAGGGTTTCTCTAGGAGGACACATTTATTGTTTAATTGAGAGTAAATTTCCAACATAGTTTGTGGTTTGGGAGGGTGTTTATAGATTGGAGAAGTCTTCCCTTTTTGCAACTACTAGAGCATGCATGACATTCAAGAAGTTTGTGTTTCTCAACCATCAATCTTTGGAGAAGCTTTGAATTTTAGTAGGTCACAGAGAGTTTTACCTAGGACTTCAAATAACTAGTTGTGACAAAGAATTTCAAAAGTTTTTAATTGCATAGAATCTTTAGTGTCAGAGGCAGCTAGACTGTGCATTACTGATCCAAACTTGGGCACTATTTTTGGGTGTTGAATCTCATTTTGGGTACACTTCATTTGAAGGTCTGCAATTGTGCAAAATGGAGCTCCTGCCTTATGGGGGAATATGTAAATTTTCACCATCATAAGGTATTGACTCTCAAACTAAACTATATTAACATTTCTAGCCAGGTCTTAGGAATTGATGCTTTAGCTTTTGAAAGCTATGATCTCTTGTCGTTGGTTCAAGAACATAGTTAGGAGAAAGATGATATTATGGCCAACATGTGTTTCTACACTCAAACAAATCCTATTCACTCCATTTTAATCTCCATTCCTCCAACATTTTAATGAAGTGGTTTTAGTAATTAAAAACAAGCAATCAAAGATTGCTAATCAACATGAACATCTTCTATAAAAAAACATAATTATTCATACATAAGTTGGCGAACAATATGTTTGGGTACAAGTGGTTAAGGGGAAGAAAGGACCTCCAATTGTGGAAATGGTTGTCCAAGCAAAGTTTGAAGAAAAGGCCCATTGAATCAATGCACTAAACCTTTGAGTCTATAGCCTCCTTAAACCGACTGGTCCCATACATGCAAGTCACGTGTTCCTTCTAGATCTCCCTTAACAATGCTTGTTCTCTCTTAAGATAACACCCTTACCATTCAATTTAGGATTGCAAGCGAGCGTTTGAGAGTTGTTCAAGGAAAACAATAACTCTTCTCTCCCACAAAAAATCTATATTGTTGCAGATCTCACATGAACCAAGGTAGATAGGCTTCAACAAGCTCGTATTCATGTTGTTGAAGCTAAGAAAGGAAATAAGTGGGTAGTTATTAGGGATTGAAGAGATTTTTCTCATGATTGTCTCGCTCCTACATGGCCATGCTCTCGATTGTTGGCATCATGGGGTCCTCGGGTCTTGGTTGTAGTGGCATCTTCATTACTTGTTGTAATTGCAATGGTGCTATATGGTCTTCTCTAAGGAATTTTTGAGATGTTATTGCTTCTTGTAATGTCCCTTTTTTGGGACATTAGAAGTCAATTAAATAATTAAGTTTTAAGTTGTCATATTATATCAAATTTAGTGAAAACTTAATAAAGTATTAAAATGACTTTAATGGAGCTGAGCGAAAAATTAATAAAGTCATTTTAATTTAAAGAGGGGAAAGAAAGAAACAAAGAAAAGGAATATGGAGAGACAGGTAGAGGGAAAACGAAGGGATTATAGAAAATTGAGAGGCTCATTCTCAGCATACTTGGTTTATATTTGGTTATTGTATTCTCTTCGAGAATTTTGGGAAGCTTTGGAATTCAGTTTTGAAAACCCGAGGACAAAAACCTACAGGATTTCTCAGTGGATTGGACAGAAACTCAATTCATCTTTGGAGGTGGATTCGGGACGGAGTTCACAACTGGGCAAATTTGTGATAGAGGTATTTCACATCTGTTATTAACAATAAGGTTGTAATGGTTCATCTACATAATTAATTTCAGATCTTATTTCAGTCTGATTTTATATAATTATCCTATAATCTGTTGGATAAAGTGAAATCAATTTGCATGTAAATGTTTGCATAAATTTTGTGGAACATTTGAAAAAACTCTGGAGCAAATATCCATAGGGGGATATACCAGTGGTATTAGAGCAGTGTATTCTGCCAACCTATGAGTAACAGAGAAGTGCATCTTGGTTGCTTGGTTGGGTTTTTGAATAAATCAGTCTCTGAAGCATAGTAGTCACAGTGAGTTCTCAAGCACAACACCTTCAATATTTACTATTACATTATTGCCGACATTAAGGGGACGATTCAAATAAATGTTGCTCTGAGTATTATTATTTAAAAAAATATATTGCAGGACCCAATTTTGAGGCTATTCTCATGAAGTATTTATATCGGGTTCCATATTATCAGGCACTTATTATATGGTGGGAGATATTAAATTATAACCGTGACCATCCAATTCAAGTGCATTGACTATACTCAAGATTATTGAAGCTTCTAAAGTTTGGCATAAATAACATTTCGTGGGCCCCAACCATTAACCAGTGGTGTGAGAAGGTTTGAAGCTTTGAATAAATATTTGTCGGCGATATAAGTAATAAAACTACTTCTATTTCTTATGATAATATCATCGGACTGAACGATTTTGTACCCGTGCAGTTATTCATATTATATAAATTGAATCGATAGATCAGGTCGATAATAAAGTCTAACCGAAACGGAAAAATATTTGAAGGGATTTTTCAAAGTCATTCTGTGTGGTACTCGTGCATTTCAATTTCTTCTAAGGAATTAGTTTAATGAAAGTTTGAGATGCGTTTCTAATTGTAAGACTGATGTGATTTCGACATTAATGAAGTTGTGGGAAAATATTTTGGAATAAGCCATAGTTTGGGCAAAAGAAACTATTCGATTCATCTTTCAAAGTCTTCCCGTGCTTGTGCGTCTTCTTCTTTCCCTACAACGCGAGTCTTCTTATATGGAGATTGCGATGCAATTTCAGATGTACCCAAATGAGATGTCATAGTGCCTTGTCGGGGAAGCCATCGCTTGAAGTTTAAGTGCCTAGTTGAGGTTACTATATTTGGAATAGAAAGGCATTCTTGGAAACATGAAAAGCTTTGCAAGTGCGTTACTCATCCTGACGCCACTATAATAGATAAAAGTTGGAGATCAGTGTTACTTAGTGAGTGTTGGGAATGATATTTACCTTGCCTACGTGGACATGAACGCTCATAGAGACGGAAATATTCTTAGGCGTCATTCTTTAACGACATTCTTGAGTGCAGTTAGTGTAGTAGTCGCCAGTTGAGAGAGTCGGGCCCGTATAATATTGCCGTTTTGAAAAGATTCGAAAATTGTAAAGTATGAATAATCTTAGTTTTCTACGCATACCGGTTTCGTTTCTTGTGAATGCACAAATAACCATTTTCTGTATACTATTCGTCAGTCATGCTTTGCATTGAGATTCACGACATTGGGAGATAGCATAGACACGAGATTAAGTAGAAACTAGGAGCTAGAAATGTTAACTGAGTTTTAAAATATTAAAGACAGGAGTTGTTCGAAGAAGAATCTGGGAGTTGGATGTTTTTTCCATTCCACCTTTTGGCATACGATTCCACTTGTTTTGGTGAGGATTTAAAGTGAAGTATATCTCTTTTAATAGTCCGTTTGATATTATTGGGCACCAAGCATTTCATCAAAAGATACTGTTACTTCTTACTGTACGACACCACTATCATTCATTCATTGTGGAAAGGAGTATTTATGGACCGGGTATTTCAGTAGCTATTGTGGTGCGAGTGTAAGATTATATTGTTCTGATTTATCTAACACTACATTCCTGTGAATGAACGAAAGATCCTGAAGTTGTGTTGACGCTGTGAATTTCAGAAGAGATTTATAACGTGAAACTGTATGCATTGTGGGAGTGTTGTTTGGAAGGGAATTCGGTTAATGGAAAAGTGATGGTCTCAAATCTGGAGTTTCCATTCAAGACTTTGACATCGCTATCAACAAAAATATCACTTGGGTATGCTGAAGGTTATTAGAGTAATGTATTTAAGCTTCAATATTGGGAAAACTCTTCAATAGACCAGTTCAAACACATTTCAAACGGCAGATTTACCTTTTGAATTTCTTCCTATATTATGCACAACAATGCATCTTTATATATATATCTTAGTAGCAGTTAATGATTTTCAGTATTGTTTATGTGATAACCTGAGCATTATGTAAGAATGAGTTTCTTGCAAAATATCAGACTTGGCTTGAATTTCCTAATTCCCAAGTATAAACCTCCATTTCGTTGCAAGCATTAATTAAAATATGAGCAACAGTAGGACATATTTTATCTGTGCAAACTATCGATGGAATACCACAAAGTGGCAAACAGGTGGAAATCTTACAGTGATAACAGCCATCCTTCTATCAATAATTCAGGGAATTAGTAGTCATTCATTGCATCTGCTGGAGGAAAAATCGGAGGTTTTGTGGCTCTTTAAATACAAGACTGCTGAAGCTTGATAAATATTTGGTGAAATTCAGTTTGGAAAAAACGAAAAAAACAAAATGAAGTCAATGGCAGATAAAAAAAAGTAATTTCTTCTCAAAAGAATTTAATGACACCTTTAATGGTGAAGAACTAAGGGACTTGTAGAAAGAAAAGGAAATAAGGAATTTGTTCTATGTGACTGGATTACAATTAGAGTCCATGAATTTTTTGGATGGTGTTCTCTCTAAGTTGGAAGAATTGGATTCATATTTGTCCAAAGTGTCTACTAGTCAGATTGGAGGCTTCTGAAATGGGCTTTGCAACCCTCAATGCTCGCTTTGGTCCAGTTCAAGTTTATGGAATATCCTTATGAAAGGGTGAGATTTGCAGTTCCTTCTTGTTACTGTGAGATCGTAAGAATAACATCTCCCGTAACACCCCATGATGATGATATATTGAAGAAAGCTCTACAGTTGATTGTATTGAGCCTACATGGGTTACATGATGTCTTGGCCCCTACTTTTGGTAAGAAGGCTAAGATGTTTCAAATGTGATAAATCGATTCTTCAAATGTTTCAATGCCTTTTCACCGAAATTAGGAAACATCATCTAGACAATGTGAGGGCTTGCATGCAAACCATTATGTCCTTAATCTTAGATGAGGATGATGATATATTCAAGAGGTTGCAAGCAGACTTGTTGGCCATTTGGAGGAAGGAGCAGGCTATATTACCTATTTCTTATGAGTTCTCCAAAAGACTGATTGCACATAAAATTGAAACGTTCAAGGAACACATGACTAAAAATGAACTAACCTTAATGAGCTTATAGGTTGCAGGATCTTCCAAAAAGAGTAAGAACCAAATGAGGAAAGAGTAGATTTGTTTCACATGTCAGGAGGTGTGGACACTTGATCATATTTGTGAAATTAATAAGGGAAAAAACATATTGCAGCCAAGTGGTGATGAGGGCAAAGATACAAGTGAGAATGGTGCCATGACTCATGAGGAGCAAACCAAATCTACAACTTTGAATATACTTGTATACATGATGAAAGTAAAAAGGATAATGACATCTAATCAGCTAAGGTTAATAATACGTAGGAAGAATCAATTTCTACATGTGAGGGGTATTCAAAACTCTTCATTGGTGATTTGCAGGTCATTATTGATAAAACAGGAGAAGAGAAAATCTTCTTTGATGAATCCACTTATGATTACAAAGCTGTCCTAGTAGTGCTAGAAGAAGAGTGCATGACATCATCTAGAGAGACAACCGAGTGTTAGAGTGATCATGTTCCCACTGTTGAGAACAAATCAGATAATTCAATGTGTGACAACTCATGTACCCTAGATGTATTTGAACAAAAGCCTTTAGCATTGCAAGATTTGATGTACAAATTATTGGTTACAGGGGAGAAGGTTGTGCAAGTATTAGCAAAGGCAGATGATTTTCACAAATACATTGAAGTTTTTATTTGGAAAACTCAAATTGATGAGAGGCAAAAAGGAATTGCATGTGGTGTTACTAGCATTCCATTGCACACAATCAAAGAAGCATTTGAAAAGATGAAATTAGACTACTTGCAGCTGTTAGTGGATAGGGATCTTGCTATCAAATTTGCAGAAGACAAGGAAAATGAGGTAGATGATCTTTGTTACCAACTAAGTATGGTTCATTTTTCTCTATACAAATCAGAAAATCAGATGCCTATTATAACTACAACCAAGGAACAAGAATTTGGTACAAGGGAGATAGAAATCAAACAAATACCATAAGGAATTGATAGACTACTTAAGGAGGAAATGGGGCATAATGATTCCAGCATTTTACATACTAAGGAGACTCAAAATGTGGATGAAAGAAATGAAGAGTTCCACCAGGAAATGCCTTACAACCTTGTGACATTGTTTGATGAAGGTTCATTCAAGACACCACCACCTTTTGATCACTTGGGAAGGACATGCGACATGTCAAGATTTGGTGACTTGTGCTGAGTCCATGTAATGTCCCCTTTTCGGGGCACATTATTTCGTGCCTTATAGTTAGCCTTTTCATCATGGTCCGGTGGGCTAACCGAGGCTTGGCAGGTGATCAAAGGGATGTTTGGCCTAGGCGTTTCCAGTTTCAAGCCAATCAGAGCAGTTTCCACAAGGTTTCAGGGTGCTTACTATTTATAGTAAGTCGACAGAACTTAGTTTTCCTGACATTTCAGTAGTGGATTTGGAGCGTCTCGCCGAGAGCTTTCCGACAAGCTATCACACGTCTTCATCCGAGTTCGTTTGACACACCGTTTTAATGCCAGAAGATTCCTTATTTTATTTTATTATGTCACTTTATAACTCAACGGTTATATTTATTTAAAAAGTGACTTTAAGTGGAATATGAAGAGACAAAGTGGGGAAACTAAAGAGTCACAGCTGCAGCCTTAAAAGAAGGCTTGGAGTCTCATTGAGGATGTTTAGTTTTATGAATTTATTTCTCTTGGAGAATCCAGAGAGCTTCAACTTTCGATTCTGAAACCTGAGGATGGAAACCTTCAGGCTTTCTCGGTGGATTGGACGCAAACCCAGTTCATCTCGGGGGTGGATTCACAACAGAGTTCACCATTGCATTTCCAGGTTTTCTTTGTTATTTGATATTCTGTTGCTTATTGTAATTCGGATTTGGATTGTTGGAATCCCTTTGTTATTGTATTACTGTTGTTTAATACAATAATATGTGCTGAGGGTTTTAATGGAATAAATATTGCTGGTTTATTACTGTTGAATCCATGATTTATTGCATGAATGCATTTGTTTAAATCTGCATGAGATATATTTGTGGAATATTGGGAAATACCCAGTTTGGGTCATTACAGTGGTATCAGAGCTGGTTTTCCTGCTAGCCTGTGGAGTTTATTCAGAAAGACAGTATTATTGGTGAATGATAATGATATGATTATTCATGTATGAGTCTTTCAAATTTCAATAGCCTCCTTATTGGGACCTGCCTGTGTTCTTTTGGAGAGATTTATATCAATCATCACAGTTTGGTTTGTGCTATAGTTGGTCATTTAATCTCTTTGGTAATGATGACTTCAATCTGAGGATCTCAATTGTGTTGGTGAAGCATTAACGGAGCTGGCTTTCAAGAGTTGCTATACTGAGATGTAAGATTAATCACGTGAATATTTTTGAACTCCAAGTTTGAATTAAATTAATCCGTGGAAGATAATATCTGAGGAAAAACGTGCAGACAGATTCCTTGTTATTTCCTGAGCATTCATTTTCAAACATGCTTTGAAGTTTTCTTTGCCATTATTGATAAATCAGAACACAAATGTTCTTGTTGTGCTCCTAGAGGAGATGAGATGTGATTCGTTGCGGGAGACTTTTCTCTTGTGCCCAGACTTACTTCAAATAGAGCAGGTGTGCTGCAGTTGTGGTCAACAAGTTACAAATGACTCGCTAGCTCCTAACCACGCTCTTTGAGCGACAGTGCAGGCCTACAGGCGAGAAGATGAATTTCAACCAATCGGCCAAATGAAGGTGAAACCATTTGTGATTTCTGCAGGGTGTTTCTATCGGCATATGCTTTTGCAATTTCTGAAGTCAGGTTTATTGTGTGTCGTGGGAATATTACAGTGGTAATAAAATAAAACGACACCTGCCGAAACAAAATAAAAACGCCTCAGACATATTCGACACAAGTGTAGTAACTTTTGCCGTTACAAGACTTAATAAGGGACTTGCCGTAATTAAAGAGATTTCCAGTGCAGTAATAAAAACGACACCTATCGTAATTTTAAAAGAATTCCAAGTGTAGAATGTACGTTGCATAGTTGCCTCCTTGAAGATAGAGCACGTGGGAATTTGGTTTTATTTTTCATCAGCTACTGTCGGCATTGATAAAGATTCTTTATGCTGCCGTGGTCATTCAGACTGTGTACTGGCATTACCATTCTATTTGCTGAGAACCGTGCACCATACACGACTATTACTCCCATTGCGTGTTAGTGTGAGTTGCCGCGGGTGTCTATGCTTGGTGAACACGAAAGGTTTAGAGCCGTTGATAGGTGCCAGCGTGGACTAGTTTATAGCTGCGTGAGTATAACAATGCATTGCGAGGAGTAATACACGCAGCTGTTGGGCATCACATGGTGAATGTTATATATTTCTTCTTGTTGCAACGTCCCTTCTGATGTGATACATGGTTTCATTTATCTGCTAGCCGCACACACAGTCGCATATTTGGTTGCCTTTGAGTCCCTGTCTGGAGCAATACATTGGTGTCACAATGGTGTCTCGGGATAACTCTGTGTAACGAGTGTCTACAGTGGAGAGACCCTACGATTACAGTGGTGCTGTAGAAGGTGCAGGCAATGCACAATGTTTACGTGAAGCACACTCCCGTGGGAGGTGACACGTTACGGGGTGTCTGCAACTATTCAGAATTGATACCAACTCCCATGCCAACCCTTCAACACCACCATTTACTACTGCAATATACTTCAGACGTTGCGGTTATAAGGTGCATGGTCTCGATTTGAGTTCGTTTATGTGTTTTTAAATGTGGTGTGTTAGACTGAATTGGAATTGAAGTTCGAATTACAACTGAGCTGAGAAATTATATATATAATTGTCCATTCAATATCAATATAATGTGGACCATTTGAACTTTATCTCTGTTACCAATCTTGTGGAATATATTCAGCATTAGAAGATTAATAGATATATGTTCATGCATCTCTCTTTCATATACTAATAAGTGGAACAAGAGGAAGTTGCAATTGTTTATCTTGCAAGAGTTAGCAAAGCATTGTTTTCAGAGTTCAGTCCTTTGCAATCCTTTTACGAGCAGCTAGTTAGGACCCTTACAGTGGAGGCATCGTGTGGGTAGCTTCCTGCAGTAGCCTTTTTACAGTGGCAACAAATTTTAAAAGACGTCAGATGAAATAGGGAAAAAACAAACTTGGGCACCGTTTCAAGGCACTCAAGAGTTTCTGGGCAGTGACAGGGATGCTGAAGAGTATTTGCCGGTTTTACATTGCAATCTAGCCCTAAACATGGGTATGGTTAAAATCTTTATTGAGATCGTTTTGTGATTGAGCACTAAAGAATTCAGTACCCAGATCATATTACCAATGCTGTACCCTCATTGGTGATTGGAGTCTGCAATATCAGATTGATACAGGGATGTACTATTTGAATAACACTAATGTTGGGTAATACTTCTTAAGCATTAGGCAAGCACCCTCTCTTAGTATGCAGAATTCAGAAATTTTAAAGTCAAGAATTGGGACATAAGCAGTGGAGATCATCACAGTGGTATTGGGCAAGGGATATTAAGCTTTCCTACACGTCAACTGCTGAACAGCTAAAGATGCATGGTTTGGAAAAAGTCCGGAAGGATCTTGTTAAGGTACAACGACAGTTAGCCCAGATTTCAAAACCTGACAGAAGGACAAAAATACTCGGCATGTATGATGAGTATAACACACTTCCTCCACAGGTTCAGAGAGATTTAACCTTCTCTAGTTTCATGGACTTCATCCAAAGCTACAACACAAGACTTTAATGGAAAAGAAGCAGTGTCAGGATTTGGCTCAAGATCTTCTTGCACAGGATAGGTGCAGAAATTTATATGAAGAATTTCCAGCTATCACTAATCAACCCATAAGTGAACAAAAAACTAAACCAATTATTGAAGGAAAGCCTTATGAGGTTGTCATTAAAGCAGGAGATTGCAAAAAAAATATTGAATCAATACATGAAGGAGAGGCTAAAGAAGAGGCAGCTAATCTAGAGGTTACAGGATGGTGTACTAGAGAAGAGCAACCGACTTCCATTGATTCTCAACGTCCACTTGATCAAAGAAAAGATGGAAAAGATATGGTTAAAGATCGTGACCACCAGTTGGATGTCTTTAACAAATCATGTAATGAGGAGTCATGGGACTTCTTTAGCATCACCTCACTTATATTTAATGCTGATTTGGATGACCCATTCGATAATGCATCCCAAAATGACAATGATGAGAAGCATGCCTTGAAGAGTCAGCTGAAAGTCAATAACGATGCTATTACTGCAGCTCTTGTTCACCATGATAGCATTCACTAGATTATTGAGGATCTTTACACGAAAGCTCAGAAAGAGACAGGACAAGGCGGTATAAGGATTGGATCTTATGTTACAGATTTACAAGGGGTCAAAACAACATTTGAGGTCTGGGAATCAGAATATCTGTGTTTACTTTCATATCGCGACTACCTGTTACAGGTTGCTGAAAATTTGCTGAGCAGTTGGGGAAAAAAGATGACGAGGTTAACAAGCTCAACAAAGAGCTTAATGTTGCTCAGGAAACATTGGAGTACACACATCTTGTTCTTCAGGAAGCAAAGAATCAAATTGTTGCCACTAGTCAGGACAAGGAACAAGACGACAAAGAAAGGTCTGAGTTCTTTCAGGAGGTGATACAGGAACTTGATAGCATACAACAGACCTATGACTTGGATAGGTGTCCCAAAAGATCTTTGGATCATCCAAAGTTTCTTTATGAGTTAGATAACTTTCAGGTGGTTGACA
>MU223214.1:63917-109968 GCA_018584345.1 Thuja plicata
TGTTTGGCCTAGGCGTTTTCAGTTTCAGGCCAATCGGAGCAGTTTCCACAAGGTTTCTAGGGTGCTTACTATTTATAGTAAGTCGGCAGAACTCAGTTTTCCTGGCATTTCAGTAGTGGACTTGGAGCGTCTCGCCGAGAGCTTTTCGACAAGCTATCACACGTCTTCATCCGAGTTCGTTTGGCACACTGTTTTAATGTCAGAAGATTCCTTACTTTATTTTATTATGTCACTTATAACTCAACGGTTATATTTATTTAAAAAGTGACTTTAAGTGGAATATGAAGAGACAAAGTGGGGAAACTGAAGTCACAGCTGCAACCTTAAAAGAAGGCTTGGAGTCTCATTGAGGATGCTTAGTTTTGTGAATTTATTTCTCTTGGAGAATCCAGAGAGCTTCAACTTTCGATTTTGAAACCTGAGGACGGAAACCTTCAGGCTTTCTCGGTGGATTGGACGGAAACCCAGTTCATCTCGGGGGTGGATTCACAACAGAGTTCACCATTGCATTTCCAGGTTTTCTTTGTTATTTGATATTCTGTTGTATAATACAATAATATGTGCTGAGGGTTTTAATGGAATATATATTGCTGGTTTAGTACTGTTGAATCCATGGTTTATTGCTCGAATGCATTTGTTTAAATCTGCATGAGATATGTTTGTGGAATATTGGGAAATACCCGGTTTGGGTCATTACACTCCAAAGAAAGTATAGAGGAGCCTAAATTTCCGATTTGGGGCAGCAAAAGTTTATCTTCCCATTCTCATGAGTTGGCAGTCTTTACACATGGAAAAATTAATGAAGAGAGATCTACGAGTGTTGGTACCAAAAGTGCAAGTATTGACTATAAAATTTTCTGTGAAGAGGCGCTTGAAAGGGTTGAAGATACGATACAAAAGTATGGTCGCAATTCTAATTTTTGTAACTGCAGTCATATTTCTTTACATCATCATGAAGTGACAACTTTTTCACATAAGGCTGACGATAAGCAGAGTTTTACTAGTTCTGTGTAAGAACCCTTGCTGGTTCTAACTCTGACAAACACCAAATTGCTTTACTTTTCAAATGTTTGACATTTTATCAAACATTTTGCAGGCAAGCTCTGATACCACTGTAAGAACCCTCTCTAGACAGATTCTTGTAAGTACAAATTTCCTGTCTTGTTTGTGTTTGTCTTGATGAATGAATGTGATATATATGCAATGTTTGATATGACAATATAATGCAGCAAATAAAAGATATTGCAATAATAATTTTCCAACTCAAATCTGAAATTGCATTGAAAATACAAAGCTGAAAATTCCAGATTTTTATACCAGCTTAAATACTCAGAATTTTCACAAATTAATGACAACCCAGTTCATTAAATAACCCCTATTATCTAAAACAACAATACCCATAAAATCTAGGAGTTACAATTAATGAACTCACAAGTAATACATGCCTGAAAACCCTCTGAAAAGATGAAAAACAGCAGTAGATGAATTCTTCAACAAACAAATGCTTGTAATTGTTACCAAATTTTGCATTATGCTCAAATTGGCAGAGCTTAGAGAGCGTTGGTGAAAGGTACATTTACAAATTTTGAGCATTCAAGATTAAGTACTACATGCTGAAAAGTATAATGTGGGAAAATAGAGCATTCTATTATGCATACAAATATATCACATCAAAATATTATAAGTGTATTTGCAATCAAGAGTTCTTTTATTCATTTGCAAAAGAAGATACAAAATGGGTCCCACACAAGCCGTGTGAAAGCTCTGAAAAATATGTAAAGGAAATATACATGCTTAGAAGTCAAAGACAAGAGAGGGTAAGATCCGTCATTGCCTGTGCTAATGACGAAGGATAGTAGAATTTCGCATTTCGCTACAGGTGCAATCCTGATTGACAACAATAATTTTATTTATAATTGTAGCAATAATATCTTTACGATCTGCAGCTGATAAATCTTGAAACACATGCTCAAACCCTCATCTAAAATCTTCAAAACATCACCAATTAAGCTCAAACATGGATTTTGTATAAAGCCATCGCTGGATTGCACAATTAGTTGGATGTTTCACCAATTCAAAGTGCTGAAGCCTATGTAGAATTCACAATTCCACGACGCTGAAATTCTTCAAACCCTTGTTTCTTCACTTCATCCAAATCAACTAAAGCAAATGAACAATAGAATCATTTGCTTTTTTGCACAAGTATTGCTTTTATAATAATAAAAGATATATTCTTGTGGACACCAAAGGCAAATAGCTTCTCTCACACACTTTTCACTAAAGAGCCTTCATCAATACACTTTTCAATTAGAAGCCTTCATTTAATAGTAATTTAATAAATAACTCCAAATTTAAAAGCTTCATGAAAACACTTTTCACTTAAACGGCTCCTTCAACACACCTTTGACTTAAAAGCATTGCTTTTAAGACTTAGGATTATATTCCATGTGGATTAATGATTAATACCCCAACTAGGCGCCCAAAAGCAATTTATAAACTTAAACTCAATATATACCACTGAAAGTGTCAATATCATCACTGACTGGGTATAGCGCCTAGGTGCCTGCCAGAAATGGAAACCACCATCACTGACTTACTAAAAATAGTAAGTCGACTAACTAAGACCCTCAAATCAAGGCGTTAGCTCACGAAGCTCGTGATGATGAACTAACGTCTGCATATTCTTGGAACTTGCTAAATTGGGGACATTACATTCTGAAGTTTCATTTGATTGTGATCAATTCATTGGTGAAGAAGTTGATTTTGTTGATGACACTTGTAGTGAACCAGACACTCAAGAGTTATTTTAAACGGGTGATGAAAGCATCTACAATTCATTTTCAGATTTGTCACCAATTTCATTTGACATGGCAACTGTTAATTTATTGGTTGGCGATTTTATCTTCATAGATACTTCAGTTGTTAGTGGCTGTCCTACTTGGGCTTCCATTGTACTTTCAGATTTGGCATGGTCTACAACAACTAGTGAATTGCATGGGAGTTTGTGGAGACATGACTACTTGTTATATATTGCACATTAGATGGATATCTTCCCTATACATGGGAATGGTGACACCTTCGACATCATTCTTATTGCTAGCCTATTTTACAACAACAGCATTTGGTAGCCTAATGAGTTGATCTTCGTGCATATGGAGTTGTTTATGGCATCTTTTGGGTGGACTACTTATTCAGATGGATGATACATGAAGATTGTATAATGATAGACATCTATTTCTCCTTCCATGGCCAGATGGATAGATTGGTTTGGGATCCAAGTGTTGACAGAATCAGTGCACTGTTTCTTATGGATCGTGATGAGTTGTTTCACAACTTGGGGCATAGTGCTGTTATTTTCAGAGTGGCACAACAGATTGGTGGAGTAGTGTTTTTGAGGTTGACATGGGATCTTGGTATTGGCATCCAAATTTTGATTGCTTGAGGACAAGCAATCTCCAGGAAGGGAGGACTGTAATGTCCTCTTTTTGGGACATTAGAAGTCAATTAAATAATTAAGTTTTAAGTTGTCATATTATATCAAATTTAACGACAACTTAATAAAGTATTAAAATGACTTTAATGGAGCTTAGTGAAAAATTAATAAAGTCATTTTAATTTAAAGAGGGGAGATAAAGAAACAAAGAAAATGAATATGGAGACACAGGCAAAGGGAAAATGAAGGGTCATAGGGATTTGCTATTAAAGAACATTGAGAGGCTCATTCTTAGCATGCTTGGTTTATGTTTTTCTTTTGGAGAATTTTAGGAAGCTTTGGCTTTCAGCTTTGGAAACTTGAGGACATAAACCTTTAGGATTTCTCAGTGGATTGGACAAAAACCTAATTCATCTTTGGAGGTGGATTCATGACGGAGTTCACAGCTGGGCAAATTTGTGCTAGAGGTATTTCACATCTATTTGAAAAAATAAGGTTGTAATGATTCATCTTCATAATTAATTTCAGGTCTTATTTTAGTTTGTTTTTGTATGATTTTCATATAATCTGTTGGATAAAGTGAAATCAGTTTACATGTAAATGTTTGTATAAATTTTGTGGAACATTTGGAAAAAATCTGGAGAAAATATCCATAGGGGGGATATTTCACTTCCCAAGATCTCATTTTCCTTATTTAGACCCATTAGAGCCCTAAAATCTTCCTTTCTCTGCTACTTTTGTGTAATATGCTGCCCTATTTTGCGTTTATTTTATTTGTTTGTTTTGCGTTTTGCAATGGTTTTGAGATGATACACAAGGTGTAGATAATAAAATAACTTGCAGCAATTAAATAACTCAGAAAATCAACAAAACTCAGAAATATATCAAGTTGAAAATTTCAGATTTTATTTTTGATTTGAAAATAAATTGTAATGTCCCTATTTTCAGTTTCATTAACAACGCAATTGTTGGTGATTTTCTGGGTTTGTTTTTGGTTGTTTAGAGGGGTTATTTGATGTTGCCAATAAGCTCAGAGGGTTTAGATGAGTCATATGAGGCTTTCACATGTGATTTCCAGCTTCAGGCTTGGGCTCCAAGATTCTTGAAGGGAGCGTCTATTTTTAGTAAGGTCCGTTTATCATCTTTGATCATTGGGATCACTCACACAATTAGATATCAATTCTTATGGATTTTGACCATTGTCACTAATTGGGTGTATTATTGCGCTATATTTAATTAATTTCATGAATGTTGCCATTTTAGTTAAATATATTTATTAGGCACCTCAGTGTTATAGCTCGTTGGAAAGAGATTGGAAAGTTTGAATTGATGGGATGCTTAAAAGTGACTTTAAGTGTTGGAAATGTTTTAAAAGTAAATAAAATCAGATTTTTAGAGTTAAAAGGTTTGATAAATTAATAAAGTAATTTTAAAAGGGAGTTTCTAAAAAGTTCCCTAAAAGGCTTATAAAAAGGGGAAGTGATTCTTATTAAGTAAAAGTAAAAAAACATTCCTAAAAAAATAGTGAAAAAGAAAAAAAGTATTTTTTTGAAAAAAACAATGAAAAAGAAAAAAAAAACATTCTCAATTAAATAGTGGAAAAATAAAAAGTGTTTTTTTGAATAAGCGTCCAAAATGCTATAAAAGGAGGATTGGGGATCTCATTTGTGCATGCCGAGTTTATTATTTCTGACATTTCTCTCTGAAGAAACCCTTTGTGGTTCTAGAGTTGGACTTGGTTCAACTCAAGGTTTGTGAGGACGAAATCCCATACAGGCAACATTCTCTATGTTGCTGAGAGACACAATCTAGAGAATAATCTTGGTGGTTTCATCTTAGAAGTCACAGTTGGGAATACTTGTGGAGTTTATTTCAGTTGTGATAGAGGGCTTATTACATATTAGTTTGTTAGAGGCTGACCGAGGAAGAATAAGGGGAAGGATTTGCTGTTCATTCATTTCTTTTGCTGGTTGTACATTGCTGATAAGGGACGTGAGCTTTCTAGAGCTTGCCGGCTAGGTTTTTGGTGTCTTCTTCAGCAGTTTGGGGGCACGTAGAGTTGGAAACTACATTGTTATAATCTTCTTTATCATTTTTGGAGTTTGACGTTCATCTTTGGGCTGATAGTTTGTAAATTTCATGAACAACTCAAACTATTTCAATGTTGCATTTTCTGGGTGTGTTTGAATTATATATGTAATGCTATTTAATGATTTGGGTTGCTCTTGCTTTTGGCAAAAAGTGTATTTTCAGATCAGAAATAAAATCTGGAATTTTCAGCTTCATATATATATGAGTTTTTCAGTTTTTTGAGTTGTTAAATTGTTGCAAGTTACTTTATTATTTGTACTTTGTTTATCAACTCAAAACCATTGCAAACCACATTCAAAACACAAAGACAAAACAAAGGCAAAACAATGCAGCATATTACATAAGCTTTTTCCCAAAAGTAAGAGCAAATTGGATAATTAAATAATGTTACATACCTAATTCAAACTCTAGAAAACTCCAGCAATAATAATGGAGATTATAACACTTTAGTTTCCCACTCTAGGTGCTCCCAAATTTTTGAAGAAGACACCAAAACTTGAGGCTACCAGCTCTAGATTGGTCATGTCCCTCCTTAGCAATATATGATTAGCTTTCAGGAAGGTACGACTAGCAAAAAGAAATGAATGAACAACAAACCCTTACTCCTATTCTTCTTCAATCAGCCTCTAACAAATTGACATGCAATAAACCTCTATAAAGTAATTGATTACAAATAGTGTGGGGAAACTTATATAAAACTACTCCAAAATAGGGTGTTGCGGTCATTTTAATTGTTAGAACCCAAATAATCATTTGATACCGCCATCCCATTGGATCAACTGCTTCCAAAGTCCCCTAACCACTCATTAGCCTATCGAAACCCAACTGAATAGGTTTACAGTCCACCCTACTGAATAGGTTTGAAGGGGACATTACATTTTGGATTATAGTCCCTTTCATTGCAAGACTTAGTTTTGGCGGTGTTCATGGTTCCAAAGGAGTGGCTTGCCTCATTTTGGAGTAACCTTTGGTGCAGAGTTTTGATTACATGCTTTGAATGTCCATGCCAGGTGAAGCAACTCTAGGTTCAAAAGAGGCGATTTTAACTTAAGATGTCTTCATTGCAATGTATTACTTTCCCCTGCCTCATCTCCTTTTGTCATGATCTGTTAGAGGATAAGCTATGTCTTCATGAGATGAATTAGATTTGAAGTAGATAATTTTTAGAGGGTTTTTGCTGATCGTAATAATATCATGGGCTATGGATCTAATTTCCCCATTTTATGGTTTTCTTGCATTGCAGTTGACTCTAACCTTCTCAGTGAGTGCTAGCTTTGTCAAAGGAGCTTTTTGATGTTGCCAATGAGCTCAATTAGTCTCGAGGACATTTAAGTCGCCTTTTGGGGGTGATTTTTGAAATGATAATCAATTGATATTAATTACAAAGGAGACAAAATCTCCTTAAATAGAGATTACATGTAGAGTTCTTAAAGCAGAATTGAAAGGCAGAAAATAAACATTCTAAATATGAACTAACTACAAAAAGAAAAGATCCTAACTAAATGACCATTATAGAAATTAGAAGCATTACATAATTATTTTAACACTCTTCCTTAATGGTCATTCTACTAACTACAATACAAAAGACTTGACATAATTTGCAGGTCATTTGGCCATGACCACATTGAAGGCTGCTTCCTTCTCTTCAAAATGCTCTATGACATGAGCCTGCTGTTGAGACCCTCCTTGGTTGGACTTTTGATCATTCAACCACTTTCTACAAAATTTCTAGATATGACCGAGTACAAGAACAAATTGAGTGCCTTCCAACCTGACGTTGGGTGACCAAGCCAAAACCAAGATCAACTTCTCAAAAACTTTGACTTTTGTTGATAAAAAATAGGCAAAATACTTTGAAACCACAATTTTGTGAAAAATTGTCAAAAGAAGCTGCTGCAAAACACCGTGATTTTGTGGAAAAATCATCAAACCCTTGATGCAATGTTGAGATCACACACGATTTTATGAAAAAAATGTTAAAAACTCTAGTTTATTTGCAGGAACATTGTTTGCCTTAGAAACCCTAGGTGCGACCCAAAACACTTTGCCAGAAACCGCAAGTTTATAAAAAATCTTCAAGACATTTTGTCAAAGATTGAAAGCCACGATTTTGTGAAAAAATCGACGACAACCTTTGTTTTGAGGAAAAGCAGTAAAAACCCACAAATTTTAAAAAATGTCAAAAAACCAGCAAACTCACAACAAAGAATACCACAATTTTTGGGGAAAAATCGAGCAAAACCCTTAAACATCTGAAAAACCAGCAACCCTTGGTCACAAGAACAAAAAACCCTTGCATATCTAAAAAAGGTTTTTGTTTTTCTAGTGAAAAACGGTAAAGAAATCCATAGAACCACAATTTTTGTTAAAAACATTGCTAAAAAAATTGAAATAAATAGGCCGCAAGTTCGAGACCACATTTTTCTTTGTGAAAAAATCGTCAAAAAACATGTGTTAGCAAAGAAAACATGCAAAAAAAGCTTCCACAATCTAAAAAACGCGATGCTTTAGGAGACCCTCGTCCAAAAATTTGATTTTTGTTGAAGCAAAAAATCGATGAAAACAAAACTCTACAAAATATTCTTAAAATTTCTTCCTGAAATGTTTAGGAAAAACCACAAATTTTATTCTAGGAAAAACCACAAATTTTGTTCTAAAAAAATCCGCCAAAAAATATTCCACAATGAAAAAAAAAGGGCAAAAAACTCCTAGAAATTTCTAGGTAATTAAACTATGAATTTTATTGGAAAAACTTAACAAAAACTAACCTTTGCTCTGATACCATGAAATGATAATCGATTGATATTCAATTACAAAGGAGACGAAGGCTCCTTAAATAGAGATTATATGTAGAGTTTCTAAAACAGAAATGAAAGACAGAAAAGAAACATTCTAAATAAGAACTAACTAGGAAAAGGAAAGATCTTAATTGAATGACAATTATAGAAACATTGCATAATTATTTTAACAAATTTTGACTTTCAATGTGTTGTTCAAGAATCTTGGAGAGGGCATTTATTTATAGCAAGTCGCTTGGTATGCTCATTTATCATTATTTATCACTGGGATCACTCCAGTGCAGTAATATTTCGATTTTGATGTTTTTGACAATTTTTGCAAAATGGGTGTATTAATGGCTTTATTTTAATTATTTTTCCAAGGTTTCTTAAATTTATTTAAAATATTTTAAAAGCACCTTTAGCTTTTTTAGAATTGGGATGAAATTTTTTGAATCTTGTGTGCATAAAACAGGGACCTCGTGTATCACTATCAAATTATCATTATTTCAATAAAAGGGTCTTTTTAGAGCTAAATTATCATCTGCTATCAATACTCTTTGGCATCTGCGTTATGAACATCTCAATCTATCTTATCTCTCTTAGTTGGCTCGAGAGAATATGGTAGAAGGCTTACCTAAAATCTAGCAGTAGATACCAGGTGTTTGCGGCGCTTGCCAAGTAGGGAAGCAACACAAAACTTCATTTTCAGAAGGAAAAGCTTGGAGAGCATCAACACTCCTTTAGCTGGTTCATGCATATGTTTGTGGACCAATGAATACTCCATCGGTCACTAGTGTGAGGTATTTTCTCTTGTTTGTTGACGATTTCACTAGGAAACTTTGGGTGTTTTTCCTCAAAGCAAAATCAAATGTGTTTAACGAAATTTAAAAGTTTAAATAGAAAGAGTCAGGATGTCTAATCATCACTCTTCATTATGATAATAGGGTTGTCTTTAGTTCCAACTAATTCACTAACTTTTTTTCTTAACATGGTATTAAAAGTTAATTCACCACATCATATACCTCTTAACAAAATTGTGTAGTTGAGAGGAGGAATCATACTATTACGAAAATGACACTTTATGTTGGAGAACAGGGAAGTTCCCAAGAAGTTTTCAGCTGAGGTTTAAACTGCAATGTACCTTCTTGATAGGTCCCTGACATAGACTGTCAAGAAGAAGACCCCAGAAAAAGTATGGTCTACGAGGAAACGATGAATCAACTGCCTTAAGGTTTCTGGTTCTACTCCATATGTTTGGATTCGAAACGCCAAGAGAACCAAACTTGTCTTCAAAATCCAAAACTTAATGTTTATAGGGTGGAGTGACTAATAAAGCCTATAGGTTGATTGATGTGGACACTGATCGCCTCACATTCAACAGGGATGTAGTCACTGATGAAGAAGGTGGGCCTTTTCAGCTTGCTTTGTAAGAACCTTTCATAGGTTCTAACTGCTGAACTGTGTTATGTTTGTTTTGTTTTTTAATGTTTGCAAATGTTTTGGGATTTCCAAGGGTTTTAGAATAAAAAACAAATATGCAATAATCTGAAATTTTGAAACAATTCAATCAAAAACTGCAACTTATATTTAATTTCCAAATGAAATACAAGTAAGAATCCAGACAATCCTTTATTGGAAAATAAGCACAAAAGGCAACTATGAAATGCATAAAAACCTGAAAGATCACACCAGCTACTGAAAAAAGTTATTTCCTCCAACTCAATGATGTCTAATATGATCCAAACTGCTCCTTCTAGCCTTTAACCAGCAACCACGCACCATATGTGATTTATTAAATTTTTAAGCAAAAATTGCAGGTCTTGGGAATTAGCGTCAATTTGCCTGTAGGCTGCAAATTCTCTATGGCTGCAACATAGAATGATGACCATTCGCTGCAACTTATTCCTCCTTATTTTGCAATGTTAATACTGTCTTCTTTCTCTCTGACTGCTGAAAACCAATACTGTTGAAGCACAAACAGAGTCTCTGATATTCCAAATTCACTGGATATTTCACCAGCTCAAATAGAGACACAGAAGAACTAGGTTCTCCAATGGTAGAAGCTAGAAACCCTTTCTTAGAGCTCAAGACAAATCAATGATCAATAACAATGGATGCCTTCTCTTTTTTCCAAAGCAAGCATAAATAAGCTCCAAAAGCCTAAATCATAATTCCTAGGAAAGCTGCGATTTGTTTCCTTAAATTCATTGGAAAAATAATCATTAAATAAATTTAATGATTTAGACTTAGGAAACTCCATTTAATATTTCTTTCTTAATTAAAATATTCATTTGGCCCCATTCGATGAGAAATTGACCCTTCACTTAAGTGATTTAATATAAAGTTATTTTAAACTTTAATATTAAATCATTAATCATTAATTAATGCTGGATCCACTGAAAATGCAATAACTCACTCAAAACTGCGAATCTGGTCATGTCGTCGCAAACAAGAGTCAGGGTAACTATTTCCCATGTGACCAAATAATCTTGCTAAAAATAGAAAACTCAACAAAATGAAGTCTAAATCATCTCTCTAACCCAAATCAAAGGCACTGAGCTCTGCAGACGTCGAATCACCAGACAACCAACTCTCCTGTGCTCAAGTTGACCCCCTATCCATCTCTATTAGCCTACGAGTGTCCAATGATAGGCTAACCAACAACTAGAATGATGTCTCTAGCTAGAAGGGGACATCACATGCTTCTCCCATCAACAGTCTTGTAGACAAGCAGCCTCTGAACACTATAGATTTGTGTGTCCGGGTTCCATTTGCTTCACCAGAAGGGGGGATTTTGACAACTCCAAGCTTTTGGAATCTCCTACGCAAGCACTACTACTAGAACATATTCTTTAGGAAAAAATGGATCAACATCTAGATGATATAGTTTAAGGCAGCCCAAGTCATGGTAACCATGCTGATTTGGATGAAGGTGTTTCTACACTGGATACTAAGTGGAGGAAAAAACACATTGGTGATGTTTAGGGTTCTGAACTGGCTGAGGGTTGCTCATCCAGGGGTAAGGGTAAGTAGAATATAGTGAACTTTTCTCTTATGGCTATCATTCAAAGTGTTCATGAGTATCGGGATTATTCAGAGGCAAAAGGTAAACCTAAATGGGAGACAACTATGGAATCCAAATATCAAAGCCTTTTGAAAAATATACTTGGTTTCTTTCGGATCTTCCACTAGGGAAGAAACCCATTGGGTGCAATGGGTGTACAAAGTCAAGTACAAATCTAATGGAACACTTGACAAATACAAAGCACGGTTGGTGGCTAAAAGATTCTCTCAGAGAGAAGGAATTGACTACGAGGATACCTTTGCTTCTACAACAAAGATGAGCTCCATTTGTCTAGCTCTAGCCATGGTAGCATAGTTTGGCTGGTTAGTCCCATCAGATGGATGTAAAGATAGCCTTCCTCAATGGTGATTTAGAGGAAGAGGCATACATGACCCAGCCTCAGGGTTTTCGGATTGCAAGAAATGAGCAACAGGTATGTAGATTGATGAAAAGGTTCTTTATGGCCTAAAACTAACACCCAGGGCATGGTACATAAAAATTGACATGCATTTGGATGACTAGGGGTTTCAGAGAAGTCCTTCAAATCCCATTTTATTAGTCAAATGCATATGGAATGATATAATTCTTCTTATCATCTATGTGGATGATATTATCATTACAAATAGTGGGGCCCATTCGCTTGAGCAAATTAAACTCATTTTGTGTTAGGCTATTGATATGATAGATTTTGGCCGTTTGCATAATTGTCTAGGTGTAGAAGTTTGGCAGGTAGGTGGTGGTATTTTTATTTCTCAGTTTAAATATACTAGGAGTTTGCTAGACTAGTTCAAAATGATAGATTGTAAAATTTTGTCTGTGGCTATTGAGAAAGGGCTGAAACTTTCATCCAAATTGAACTCAAGGGTGATAAATGAGTCAATCAGGCAACTAGTGCATAGTCTTATGTACCATACAATCACTAGACCTTATTTGAGTTAGGTTGTGAGTTACATTTCTTGTTTCATGACAATCCCAAAAGTAGAACATTGGGTTGCAGCGAATTGGGTATTGTGATATGTGAAAGGGACACATGACTTTGGCATTCTATATAACAGATACAAAGATCCTAGGTTGGTTAGGTTCACAAATTTAGATTGGGCAGGTTCTGTTGATGATAGGAAGTCTACTTTTGGGTATGTTTTCAATCTTGGTACTAGTGTAGTCACATTGACCAACAACAAGAAGCAAGAAAAAAGCAGTAACTCTTTACTTGATAGAAGTAGAGTATTGGGGAATTGTTAAAGCAACATGTGAGGTAGTCTAGCTTCGAAGGATGCTTTTTGGCATGAAAATATCTCATGTAGGGCCTTCACCCTTGTTTTGTGACAACCAAGGAGTGCTAAAGCTTGCCAAAAATTCAGTCTTCCACAAGTGAACAAAACATGTTGAGCTTCATTGTCATTTTATTCGCCAACTTGTAGAAGATGGAATAGTGATGTTGCAGTATGTTCCAATTGAGGATCAAATTGCAGACATTCTTACCAGGTCCTTGAGTTTAGGCAAATTTTTGAAATTAAGGGACAAACTTGGTGGTTAGCAGATTGACGACCATTAAGGGAGGGTATTGAAATAATATTGTTATATTTAGTTTATAATGGACAATTAGGATATTAGGATAGTGGTTTAGTAACTTTCTTTTATTCTTTTAGGTAAGCTCTTATCCTTCACTTTTCTCAGTTGTCGATCTTATCCATTATGGTAATATCTTTGTAATCTCTACTAAAGGAGGCTTTCGTTCCTTAGCTATTTATCGAATATCTTGATAATTGTTGTCAGTACTTTTTGTAATAATAGTTATTTTTGTTTCAAATTTGGGGAAAATTTGACCAAAACTTGAAAATTATGCAATTGTGGGATTTTTTTAGTGTCAGGTATACCATGTTTCAAATTTGGGGAAAATCTGAACAAAATTTTGAAAGTTATACAATTGCGAGATTTTTATAGTGTTAGGGATGCCATGTTTCAAATTTGGGAAAAACTCGATCAAAATTATCAAGGTTATGCAAGTGCGGATTTTTCTCGTGTAAGGGTTGTCATGTTTCAAGTTTGAAGAAGTTTTGAGGAAAAGTGTAGAATATATGCAACTGCGGAGATTCCTTGTGTATTGAGATATTTTCCTATTATGGAACTTCCACCCCATTAGAGATATATTCACTATTCTACTAAATCTCTGCAATATCCACATGAGCCCTGAATTTTCTCAAATTTCCACCTTTACCTCCATTGTGAAATTTTGATCCTGGCAAGGATATATTTACATTTCCTCCAAATTTCTGCAATACCAAGTACCCCCAAAAATTCCACAATTGTACTGTAGGGCACAAATTTCTGCAATTTTTTTAGAAACATGTTTTCTGCTACCAACAAGTGCTGTTAACGCTCTAGAAATGCAGTTTGAGGCATACAATGCATGTTTTCATGCCATAACTTGGAATTGGTATCCAGATTGGTGAATTAATAGAAAAATCTGAAAGTTTCACAGTAGATTTGAACTATAGCATGTAGTAACGATAGAGAATGCCCCATTTGCATACCTGGTGTTGTTTTTTCAAGCCAGAGTTACAGGACTCTGCGAGTCCCGAGGCGAATCGGGTCTCCAGAGTCTAACTGACTCTGGACTCGGACTCGCCCGAGTCCAGCAGAGTCCAGTTGGACTCGCCGAGTCCATGGACTCTAGGACTCTGCCGCGACAGCAGTCATAAGAAGAGAATAAATGCATTCAGAAGAATTTTAAAATAGTATAGGCTACCTCTGGACCAGTTGTAGATAGCTCCCAAGGATGTGACTGTTAGAGCTGATGGCAATCCTAATAAAAAATAATAATCATGCTCATTGATGCTAGAATCTCATGGTCCAGCTGGTTTGTGCAAAGTAATAAATTATTGATTCAAAATTTCAAACATGCCCACCAAGTAAAACAATTGCAGTGTGTATAAGACAATATTGTTTCAAATTGAAGAAAATGCTAAGTAAAACAAATCTAATTATAAAATGAGAAACTTGGTAGTTAAAATGAGAGGACATCAATCATATGATCTTCCATGATCAACAACTGTTTTTTCTTTCTATATTTTAACTAGGCCATCAATATATAACGGGTATATTTACACACAGTACCAACAACAAAACTCCCAAGTATTCATACAAGAACACAACACAAAACCATGGTACATAGTGATGAAAAGAACATCAATAAGTTTAAACATTAGATTATAAACCTTCTTGTCACCTTGTAATTTTTTTTTTGAGCTCTTGAATGGTAGTTGCTGATTCCTCTCTGCTATTCTGTAGAACAGAAATAAGCATATCATATTCCATCCTTCCAAAAGTTTCTTATATGCATTGAGTATATCAGCTAAGGAGCATTCACCTTAAAAAGTAGATAACGATACACAAACCAAACTGTGTAGCCAAAGCCGACGAACTCCATAGCTTTTGGGAGCTGTAGTAGAAATTCAAATGGAACATAACCATAATCAGACACAGGGAGAGAAGATGGCTGCACAATCTTCCATGACCTATCTTAGGCGTACTCGTAGGAAGACACTCGGATAGGCTGCTATGAGCCTAGTTTTGATATATGTTTTGAACTTTTGATTCCATGGATTTCATATTCCATGAATATTGTAGACATTTGACAGTGAAACTATTTATATTTCAGTTTCTAGTGTGTTATTTAGTTTAACAGTTTATAACTTTATACTTTCGCGATCTATGTAAAGTTGTAAACTTGTATATGTGTGCAAAGTAGCTTCTATTTATCTCAATTATTGTGTATTTGATGTTAATTGACTAAATGATGCATGAAAAACGCTTTAAATCCTTAAGAATCTTTGAATTTTTTGGGTTTTTCGATTTGCCGAGTCCTTGCCAAGTCCGGCCACCGAGTTTGAGTCCGAGGCCGATCTGACCTTGCCGAGTCCGAGTCTTGTAACTATGGTTCAAGCTGAAGACAACTCTCTTCACAACAACATGCGTTTCCATTTCCATCTTTAAAAGGGGATTCAATGCAATTATTGAGACTTTTGGAAAAAGTTCTAACAGAGTTTAGAAGACTTTCGGCAACAAATTGATTGTTTGCGTGTTTTATTTTTTTTGGGGGACATTTTCAATAACTTCAATTTTCTATGATAATTATACATACTATGATCTGAGCATATATGAATACATGCTCTCAGTGAGTGTTGTCTCCAATTTGTGATTCAGTATTATTTTGAGAAAAATAATCAACTATTGTGATGTTCACGAGGGCACATTTGCTACACCTATGTATTTTCATTTACAGTCTTGTTCAAGCAACATTGTAATTTCTCCCATTGAAAATAATATTGATATTATATAACGGTTCTTGAAGTAGGATCAAATTGTTAGCCTTTTGTGGGTTGAATTTTTAGAAGTTGATAATTCTAGTTTACAATCGGAGTATATTTATTGTTACAAATGAATATGTATTGACTCTGTCACCATTAATAGGCACCGATTAGTCCAATTTCTCCCATAGCCTGAGAATTGATCTTAAAACAATAAATCTCAAATCAACCATTTTATATTTCCTTGTTTGTTTGAAATTCTCATACCTAAAGTGAATTGATCACATGGAGCTTGCAATTTTTTAGATCTAATTCACAAATCCCTATCATAAGTGTATGAGAGTTAATTTGCTAGGCGTTGATGCATAGATCTGTTGCATACCTAGACTTAGTTTCATAAAGGGAAACCCACCTAGGTTTTGTAGAACCTGAAGTGCAGAGGAAAACACAATTGAAGGTGTTTCTTGTTTGTTGGCACCTCCCAACAGCTCTAACCATAAGAATTAGATAAATCTTTAGGATTTATTGGAATATAAGTTGTGGGGATTCAACAATATCCAAGCTTCAGATATTCATCTTATAAGTGGCAGATGAAAGGGAGACCAAAATTTACAATCAATAGGAATGGATTATGGTGCAGTGTAGGATTAAGTATCATATAGTCTAGATGAAAGTGGAATTTATTTAATCAATATCTTTATGTAAATTGTCCATTCTTGCATAGAATTCATCTTTAGCCGTTAATACTTGCATAAAGTGCATCAAAATGTCTTGTTATATAAATTTTTATACCATCGAGTGTCAGCCAAATGATTTTTTCTTTCAAATTTGGATGAAGGTATTCCCTTTCCACATAAAAGGTAAACGACACGCTTTATTAACTATTTCTCAATCATATTAAATCATCTACAGGTGACCATGGAATCCATATGATTATTTCTAGCCAAAACTAGATAGATCACTTTTTAACATTGGCAACTTGCCATTTAATGCCATTAAGTTTCAGGATTACACAAATAAGTGGACATGGGGTTTCACTAGAGTTATTTTTAAGATCCTTAATGCAAGGGAATATTTTAGGATTTGTAATTAAAATGATGTACCTCTAAACCATGATGAGGTCTCTTGTCAAGTGAGACGCTAGTTCTTAATATTCATGTGCAGGTAGATTTTTAATACCCATGTTTGGTTTATACACTAGTTATAATTTCAGGCACAATGCAATCCCATTCATTAACTGTGTAGAAAATAATGATGTTTGGTTTGTGCAGATCACATTAACAATGCAATTTGTATTTAGGATGTACTAGTATCAAACTGTCTTTAACATTGTAATGCTGAATGGTGGGGCTCTAATGTTTTGTCTCTTTACTATATGTGGATTCTTGAGATCGGCATAAGTACACAGAGAAAATTATTGCATATGCAATCTGTATTGTTTAGAGTTGAAGCAAATATTCTTTGGACTACATCATGTGTTGGGATGGGACATTCATATCCATTTGCGAATGTATGCATTTTTACAGCCAAAGTGATTTTATGTCATGTATGTGAATTATTTAGTTACTAATATGCTTGATATAGTAGTTTATTTGGTCTATTGCATGCACGAGAATGAGTGATTGACATCATTGAATCAAAACTATTCTTAATAGATGCCTGGCGTTGATCATAGGAAGGACCTTGATTCTAATGTCTTATATGTGAAAATAAATGTTTTTGTATTGAAAATGAGTCGTGACATTACCCATTGATATTCCATATATTTAATGCATCAAGCAAACAACCTAAAAATTGCTTTGGGTGTATAAAGTTGTTTTTTAGTATGATGCATGCTTCTGATTTCTCTTGTTTTGGAACCTAGGCTTCTAATTTTTCTTGCATTAGAACGAGGGTCAATCCTGATTCAAACTATGTTGTCTTGTTATGTTTGGCTCACATAAACAGGAGCAAACTTATTTGGTTTTCATAGACCGATGAGATGCAAAAACCCTACTTCTCTCAATAGAATCATTATATCATCACAATTGTAGGCATTGTTCTAACTTTTGTCATCCACTTTATGATATTCTCAAGTCTTGTTGTTTAGCATCTCCACCCCACTCTCTTGAAGTAGGATACCATCCAGTTAAAGTGCTCCTCTTTGTGTTATGTTCTTGTTTCTACTTTTCTACATGCTTTTTAAGTGACTTCGAAGACATATGTGTAGAACAGTATCTTCTTTTTCTATCATCTATGGAAAATGTTGACCTTTCATAAAATTGGGTAGATGACAGTTTGCTATATTACTTGAATTCCTTTCTATCATATTTATTTACTTGAAGATCTTGTGGGTTATTATACACTAAAATGATCCATTAGAATCTTAATAGTGATAAAAATCTAATTGAACATGGGAAATACAATTGAAAATTACGCATTATTTCTAAAATATGATGTTATCATGTCTGGAGGAATGATCTAAGGTATGTCTATCTTCACAGAATTGGGCTGGTTGAAGGTGTCTGGCTTATTGGAGTGATTGATGAAGTTCGCATGTGCGAGCTAAGTGGAACCAAACGACCCATTTTGGTTGACACTAAAACTCGTAGTCAAGCTGCATTGCCCTCTGAACCTCAAAAACGAAATGGAAGGTAATTTGTATGTATTGTGTGTTTTTCTTGAAGATCTCTTTCTTTTACCACTAGTTGAGAACAATTGTTGACCTTTTTAGAGAATAATACAGGTGTGGTCTAATTCACAGTTACAACATTTTTCTTATTTTTATATGTATTCTAACTATTAATCCCTTGTTTATGCTTGGCAATGACTATATCAATATAAACATACTCTTGGATTTTTTGATACATAGATGAGTCTACTTGTGTCTTAACATGCAAACTTGCTTAAGAATTCCATAGAAATGACATGAATTATATTCCCTACATATTACAGTTGAACTTTTTTTGAGGGTTCTGTTGGCTAAACATTTTGTAAGTCACTGTGACCACAACTTGCAAAATTGTAACTTTAGGCAACGTCTCATGAGATTACTCTCTCCTCTCAGCAATAGGGGAGGCTCCCTTCTTACCATAGGTGGCTTAAATAGAAACTTAACTGAAAATTACAAAATAGGACAATTCTCTTAATCAATTCCTTTTTTTTAAGGAATGATTTGCAAAAAACTTATGAACAACTCTAAAACTTAACAAAAAATGCCTATTGCTACGATAATATCGATGGCTCGGGAGTTGACGTAAGAACACGAAAGGCACCAATCTACTTTATATTGGTGGAACAATTACAAAAACCTAAAGTTTCCTGCACTTATCTCGAATGAAGATTCAATAATTTGAACAAAACAGTAAGGCGCAAAGTCTCTTACTGAATATTCACTAATTTTAATAAAAGTACTTATAATTGAAGCGCAAAGTCTTTATGCTCTAAGTATTTGCAGCCACTATCTATTATAACAATTTGTCCTTCTACAACACAAAGTTTTCAAAAAGCTCAAATTGAACTATAACTCTGAACGCAATATGCAGCTCAAAGTCTGCAAGATTGAATCCAAATCGCTCTTGAACAAAGCATAAAACTCACAATCAATATTCAGAAAATGTCGCACATAACACCTTGAATCAACACAAAGTTGGAAAGCAAGTTGCCTCTTTTATTGAAAGCAATTTAAACTACATCCAAGCACAAACTCTTAGAGTGCATATACAAATTGGCAGAGTTTTCTTGCATTGCCAAAAGATGATAATTACAATGAGGCTCCCTCCTATATAGGTGAATGGCTGAGAGAGAAAGGTGGGAGAAACCCAACAAACTGTGACCTATTCCCTAACTAACTTTGACTTATTCAAACTGCAAGTCCTAATGTACTTGACCTGCAATTTGATTACATGCAATGATTTTGCAGGTGAAGAGGTTACTTGCAATTACAACTTGTTTCCCAATTACATGTAATTTGTCAATAACAAAATTACAAATGCATGATGAAAATAAACTAAGTGTCTGACAAGACACGACTCCTACTACATCATCCTCTGTCAGTCCTCACGCTACTACAAGATGCTCCATGATTGATGTGTTCAGGTTTGGTGGAAACGTCTCAAACTGGAAAAAGAACCCACATCCTTGATTGTTCTGTATCATAATGGTGGTTTCTTGAAAAACACATTTGTTTCTTTCCATCTCTATCTTGAAAGCATTCTATGCTCTTAAACATTCCATTGCTCATCCCTTTCCTTGTGTGGTCCCATCATGTGATTGTTCTTGCCCCGTATCACCCTTTAGTCTTGGAATCTGTCTGCAAAATAAGACCAATGCCATAATTTGTTGATTGGGTAGATCATACGGGTAAACGGGAGAAGCCGTGAATCTTTCTTCTTTGCAAATCTGGAGTTATGCATGTTGGATATGACTCAAAGGCCTTTGAGCAATAAAAGATGGAAGAAAGTGGATGAAATCAGCCTTTTAAATGGTAGAAAAGATGAAACACAAGATTTTTCTGGAGCACTGCAGGTGGATGAAATGCAAATATTTGGTTTGGAAATGAAGTGCAAGTGCATATATACACAAGTGGAGGCATTTCTTACTCATAAGTGGGGTTTTTAAATCCAATTAGAAAATATTTTGGAAAGGTTTGCTGCCAGCAAACGGGTTTTTAAAGTCCACTTGCAGGTTGGAAAGAGATTTCAAATTTGTTTTGAAAACACTTGCAAGTGGGGTTTTTAATTCCAATTACAAGTAGGGGAAAAACTTAGCTCTTTTTGGCAGGATAAACTTACAAACGGGGTTTTTTAATTCCGTTTGCAAGTGGGGAAAATATGCACTCTTGAAGTTCTCTCTTTGTGGGAAGAACTTGTATTGCAACTTGCATCATTTGGGAAAAACATGTATTGTTTAACTCGTATTATTTCTCTTGCTGAGAACCAAAATGTGATGAAAAAGATGCTTGAACTTTGCAGAAAAAGTCCAAATCTTTGCTGGTTCAAATTTGGGAAAAAATCCCCAAATCTTGGCTAAATAGGCAACCAAACTTGACTAAATCCTCCTTTAATCAATGCATATTCAGTCCATGAGCACCCCTTGACAAATGGCCATGAAAGAGAATCAAATTGCTTGAGAACTCCAAAAACGGGTTTCCAGCTGATGATTACAAGACGACTTGTAATGGATGTCAAAAATGACGCCTATAGAGGAAGCACACGATTTAGAAAGATCAAAACAAGCTGCAAATCAATTGTGATTCATTTGTCTTTGCCTTTGGACGAACTTTGGAAGTCTTGTTACAAGATTGAAAGTGAGTTCTCCTCCAAAAACCACTTCCAATGCCCTAGACTGGTTTTGTGTTTGACTCTGCAAGTTTAAAATGATCTCTTCTTTATAAAAATCGATTGGAATGCCCTAGACAGGCTTTTACAACCACAACGCAAGTGCTGGGAGTGTTTTTATTAAAACTCTAAGCATATAATGCCTTAGACGGACTTTATAACCAGCGTTGCAAGTTTAAAATCGCTGCAAATGATCATCAAATACTTTCAAAATGTCACAGACAGGCTTTTTGAGGCACATTACAACTGCTGGAATGATTTGCTCTTGAAAACTATGCTTCAAATGCCCTAGGACGGGCTTTTAAAACCACATTACAAGCTGCGAAATGCTTCAGAACAGTCATGACTGGCTTTTTGAGGCACGTTACAAGCTGAAAGATGCTTGGTTTCTTTTAAAACAACTTGTATATGCCTTTGACAGACTTTTAAGCTCAAAATGCAAGTCAAAGACACTTAAAACAGCAGGGACAAACTTTTTGGTTGACATTACATGCCTAAAATCATTGCTTTGTTTTAAAAACGGGCTTTTAGAGCCTCATTACATGTTCAAAATTGCTGTCATGTCTTAAAACGGGCTTTTGATATGTCTTTGCAATAGGTTTCTATGTTAAAAACATACCCTTTACACTATGATAAGCTCTTGAATAATCATTACAAATTTAAAATGTTTTCCTTAAAAACAAAATTAGCACTTGCAAACAAGCTTAAAGAGTCCACTTGCAAGTGTAAGTTTATTAAAAACACTCTTTTATTCTAAGGACGGGATTCTCATGCACCTTTACAAGCAATTCAACTTTTAAAAGAAGGCATGCAATGAAGCTTGAAAAGCCCACCAATGCATTATAATCTCATTAAAGTTCACATATTCCCTTGCAAATATGTAATGGTGGAGTTTTAATTCCATATTGCAAGTACACCCAAGATGATATGTAATGACTGACAAAAAGCCCACTTGACATGACTTAAGAAGCCTTGGTGGACTTTTGTTTCCACATCGCAGACTTTTAAACAAGAAATAAAGACTTGCAGTTAGGCTTAAAAACCTCAGCTGCAAGTTACTTAATTCCTCATTATCTCTTAAAATATAGCTATGATTTAGGCCTAAGATGGGACGAAACGAGCGAAATTTGAAAAGCAACAAATCTACGACGAAAACAAACAAAACAATCAAGAAAAAATGAACAAAGACTCGAAAGTTACCAAAAATTGAGTACTTGCAGTCAGGGAAGAAAAACCCATCATACCAAGAAAGACAAAGAAAAAGTCGATGAAAGCCTTCAAAAACGGTATTCAAAAGATGTAAGACTTAGGACAATTAAAGGGATAACTGATTGCCTTCGTAAAACACCATTATGGACACCGAACTTAGAGAATTTTTCCTACGAATTCATGAGAAAATGGCGTAGGGTTGTCCCATTTTGTATTCACAAAATTGAGGACAACAAGTTCTTTCCAAAAGACCTTGCATGAAGGAACATGTAGACAATCCATTTTGCATAAATCAGAGACACTTTCTTTTTCTTAGGAAATACAGAAATAAGCAATTATTTCATTGTAATGTCCCTTCTAAAACATGCCCTAGTAAGATTCTACAAACACATTTGCAAGAGCTAGGGTTAGAAAGATATCTTAACAAGTAGGAAATCCCTTTCATTATGCTTCAATAAATCTTGCAACTATGAAATAAGTATATATTTAAAACTTAATTAAATTGCTATTAGCTCGTAAATAAATAAAAGATATGCAGATCTATAATATACTTAGGCATATAGTAAGAAAACATTTGTAGCATTTCAACTTTCATGGGCCATAACCATAATGAGGGGTGAATGAGAATGTATGATGAGGTGCCCTTTTTGTCACAGCCCTAGGCCCAAAGGCAAATACTTTGTCCCCCTTGGCCCCATACCTTATGGGGTTGGCGTACCTAGTAGAATCATTATGGCGTTCGCCTTCATCATTCTATCTTATTCCCGTCACATGGCTAAGGTCCTTTAACTATCATATAAACTCTACCATATGGGTTGGAGGAAAGACTACAATAGGGTGTCCTAATTCAACCCTAGGCCCAAGAGAGGAATCTCTCGTCCCGCTTGGCCTCATACTTTATGAGGTTTTGTACCTAGTGTGGCCTCACCGTTCTCTCATATTGCCACTTCCTCCCATCCCATAAGGTTGATTATTGTCATTGGATTATGTTTGTATGATAAATATACTTTCACATCATACAAGTATAGGTTACAAATATATTCTCTAATTAATATAGATCTGATTACATGTATAATACAAAATCATTAATATAGATCCAATTACAGCATGTGAATTATTTGGTCTTACTATATTCCATGAATACCCATAATACAAGTCCTCTGATTATGTATGTCTACATATCTTCAAAATATATATGTATATACTCCATTTGATTAGTGTGCAGACATATATGTATTTCATCCAGATTCATATCAGATCGAGTGAAATAATTTACAAGATATTAGTAATGTGCAACCTCATATATATACAGATAAAGATAAACTTATTAATGCCCAACAAGTGACCACAAACGGGTCAGTGGGACTGGAGAGTACAAACAAAGGGGGCAGCCCTCAACATGAACACTAAACGGTGACCAAAGAACAACAAAACAAACAAAGGCAAAACAACAAACAAGGGGGAGGGAGGGGCAACCAGAGCCCCAAACCACCAAGACAAAACTAAGAAACTGAAATAGCGAAGAAGAACCCCAAGACCGAAGGATAAGCAATATGTCAATGTTGCTGTATGTTGTGAGTCCGATTGGAAGAGGTGGACCGCTGTGTGTAACCTCTGTAGGGCCTCACAGACTTGGCTTTCCTGGGAGAAGCCAATTGGCTTGCCATGCGTGGGGGGAGTCCCAGAGAAGGAGGTAATGAGCTGGTTGGACAGAGGGCACAAGCGGCGCTGAAGTGGACTATCTTGGAGTTGAATGGCCTCCTGCAGGTAGAGAGTAAGACATCTTTGGTCCGTGAACCTGAAAAAGGTGGAGAGGGATTGGGCCTCTCTGAAAAGGCAGTAGAACCTTTCCCCAATCTCATAGTAAATAGGGCAGCGAAAGATAGAGTGCTCCTCCATCTCAACCTCCCTGAGGTTGCAAAGCTGGCAAACTCTATCAATTTTGTCCAACAGGGGATCGCTCTCAACCTGAAGCCGATGAGACCCCACTTTGCAAGAACCAAGGAGGATCCTAAGGGCATGAGACCAGTGGCGAGAGATGTACGAAGCATGAACAATGAGATCGTCCTGTAACTCAAGAAAGGGCTTTGCATATAAAGCCATCTTGGGGCGAAGACCCACGTGGGGGTTGACCCAAGTGGTATGAATGAACTGCTTGTAGATGTCGGACTTGATGCACCTGTTCAGCTCTTGCCTGGGGGGGAGGAGATGATGAGGGGCATCAAGAGAGTACTGGAAAGGGGGGAGATGGTCTATCCCAATCCCAATAAAGCCAAGGAGGGTTGAGGCCCCAACGAACCAACCGTGAGTCCGACTGGAGGAAGCAACAGAAGAGGCAATAGACTCAGAGAAGCAATATGCAAGGTACGGGTACCAATGGCGTCCCACGCTGGAGTCAACGAAACTGCAAAGACGATGCAAAAACCAAATGAGATCGAAGATGGCCTCAAGTTTGAAGGAGTGGGCACCAAACTCAACAAGAACAAAACTGTGAGGAGTGGATTGTCAACGTTTGATGATGCGCTGAAGGAGGAGAATCTGAATCCACTTAATGGAAACCCAATCAGACTCCAGAAGGAAAGGCCCCCAAACCACAGAGCTGTAAAGAACAGTAAGTCGCATGAGAGTACCCAGAAGTGCCATCTTGGACGAGGTGTCCTAGAAGTGATGCTGGAAGCGTTGTCTCTCAAGAAGGGCCAGGGAGCCATACCCCTTGTTGATGCATGGTTGGATGGTGAGTCTCAAGTTGAAACAAGGATCGAAGAAGTTGACCCCCAGGTAGGTATAGGAGGATGTAATCTCAAGTTCAAAGCCATTAAAGAAAAAGTGAAGATGAGAGGTCTTAAGATAATTAAAGACCATCACCTTTGTTTTCCCCAAATTAACATTGAGCCGCCTCAAGTCACAAAAAGAAACCAAACAGTCAAGCTGTCTCTGCAAGCCCTTAGGAGAGGAGACCAAAAGAACATTCGTGAAAAGAAGGATAGAGATCATAACCTAGTGGAGAAAGCACCCATCACCCTCGAGCAAATGCTCATGAAGAAACTCCTCTAATCATAAATATAGATCCCAAACAAAGTAGGGGACAGGGGCAGCCCTGTTTAACACCAATGGTAGTGTTGATGAAGCTAGAAAAACCACAAGAAGTCCTGAGGCGACCCAGAACCCTCTCATAAAGTCTCATAATGGCGGTCAGGAGGACCTCAGGAATACCAATGTCATAGTCTTTGAAAAAAGGGCCCACAATGACACTGTGCCAAAGGCTATGCAAAAGTCAACAAAGCAACAATAAACCTTCGAGGAGCAATGACGAGCCTCCTTGATGATGGCACGAAGAGTCAAAATATTGTCTATAGTCTAGTAATCCTGTCTAAAACTAGCTTGCCCCCTGGCACAAATGTGACGCTAGTCCAACTTCCTAGAGGGGAGAATGTTAAGAACTGTGGCATAGAGCTTTGAGAAAGTGCGATCGACCATAATTGTCTTGTAGGTAGGGCCTACCTTATGGATTGTAATGATGATGTGATGAGACCAAGAGGGTGGAAACCCCATGCGCGCCACCTGATTAAAGAGGTCTGAAAGGTAAGTACCCAAACAAAAACACCAATCTTGAAAAGCTCAGCTTGAAAGCCTTCCTCATTAACAACCCTGCTAGTATTCATGATCCTCACTGCTTCCAATATAGTTGTACAAGTGAAAAGATGGTAGGAGGGGGCAGGGTGGTCTGAATGGGAGGTTGACCAGGGATGTCATAGAGTGCGGATGTATGGGAAATCAACAAGTGGTGGTCCAACTTGAGGGGGAGGGGGGAGTGGTGGGGAAAAAGTGTGCCAAAAGGTTCTGGGGGAGCGGAAGAGGGAGATCCGAAGGGCAATTTTATGCTGGGTGATGAAGAGTCATTTTTTGCGGTGGAGGAGGCGGCGGTAGGAAGTTTTCAAACATGGATAGGAGGTTGTTGAGGTGGGTGAAGGCAAAGCAGAGACACTGATGGAGGGCCTTATAGTCATCATCATAACAACGGTTCATAGGACAAGTATGCTTAGGTTTGGAAGGGGAAGCAAAGGGAGTGGTGGAATGAGGGAAGGGCAACAAGGAAGCTTCTTAAAGCACAATGAAAAGACAAGAAAACTTGGTGGTGATGCAATGCAGAGGGAAGAAGAGGGAGTCAGGAGGAAGAAGCAGTTTGCGACGATGGACAAAGAGTTCTGGGTCGCCCTCGTCAAAGTAGAACAAGGTGCGGGGAGGGGGGCCAAGTGGGGCGCAGGGGAAGAGACGAGATGGGAAAGGGGGGGTGGAGGAGGAGCGAGCACAAATGGAGAGACTAAGGAGGAAATGGTCAGCTAGAGGGATGGGGGTGATGAAGAAGTGGTGGATGGACGGGATGAACGACCATCATAATCAACAACACTAGCGCCACCACCATTGAAGGCAAAAATGGTGATTTGCTGATCAGAAGACAAACAAATATGCAAAAGCGCAAATTGCCTTGGAGAAATAAGAGGTAGGGCATCCATTATATAGAAAATCAAAAGGTAGGTGACATTATGGTATTCAACCATATTCACAAATATTACAACCATAATATTAAAGATCTGCAACTATCAACTACAAACTTTAATACATACAACCATATATTGAATATGGGATTGCAAGGTCAAGAAAGGCTGCTCTAAATGTCAAGAAAGACTTCCCCAATGGGCAATTATTTTGTCATTCTCCCTCATAATGACCATTGGGAAGAACATGAAGTAGATCTCTAAGCTTTTGGAACCTTTCACGAGCTAGAGCCTTTGTGAAGATATCTGCTATCTGATCTTCTGTACTGCAGTACACAATTTCAATCAAGCCTTGTTGAACCAATTCCCTGATGTAGTGATGTTGTATCTCAATATGTTTGGTTCTACTATGAAATATTGGATTCTTTGTCATTTGAATAACACTCTTGTTGTCACAATACAATAAGGGAGGTTCATTCTGAATTTGGTGTAAGTCTTCTAGTAGTCTTCTCAAGTATACAGTTTGACAAGTTGTTGATGTTGCAGCTTTGTATTCTGCCTTTGTTGTAGAAAGTGATATTGTTGGCTGTTTCTTGGACTTCCAAGAGAATACTGCAGAACCAAGGCTAAAAGTGTAACTAGAAGTAGACCTTCAATCATTTGGAGAACCTGCCCAATCAGAATCTGTATACCCAACCAATCTGTTATCCTTTGAATGCTGAAATTTGAGACCATAACTCAATGTCCCTCAACATATCTAAGAATCCTCTTAGCTGCACTCCAATGTGTTTCCTTAGGTTCTGACATGAACCTAGAGACCAAACTCACTGCATATGTGATATCTGGACGAGTAGTACTTAAGTAGATCAAACTTCCAATCAGTTGTCTATATAGAGTGGGGTTACTGGATTTGACATATCTAAAGTAGACAATTGAAGTCCAACTTCAACAGGTGTTGCAATTCTACATCTGAAATTTTTGTAGGATATTTGAAGCATATTTTTTCTGAGACATAAATATTTCATCTTTGCTTTGCCATACTTCTATACCAAGAAAGTAGTGCATTTCTCCCAAATATGTCATTTCAAACTCAGTAATCATTGTTGTTCTAAACTCTGCAAATAAAGTTGGATTATTCCCTATGTAGAGAAGATCCTTAACATAGAGAACATAGATAAAAATATCTTTAGCTGAGCTTCTAATATAGAGATTTGGATTTGACTGACTTCGTGAAAAACCTTTCTGCTATAGGTATGAATCTATCCTTGAATACCATGCTCTTGGTGCTTGTTTGAGACCATATAAGGCTTTCTTTAATTTGCAAACATAATGTTCTTTAGAAGGCATTTCAAAACTTTTAGGTTGTGAAACATACACTTCCTCATCAATATATCCATTCAAGAAAGCACTCTTTTTATCCATTTGATAAACTGTCCAACTTTGCTGAGCTGCTAATGCCAAAACCAATTTGATAGTATCCATTCGTGCTACAGGTGCAAATGTTTTACAGTAGTCAAAACCTTCCTGTTGAGTGTACCCTTTGGCTACTAATCTAGCCTTATGCTTATCAATCCTTCCATCAGATGTATACTTTGTTTTGTACACCCATCTTGGACCAATAATTTCCTTACTAGGAGGTAATTGAACCAAATCCCATGTATCATTCCTTTAAATTGCTTCTATTTCACTGTTCATTGCTTCAACCCACCCTTCTTTTTCTTGAGCTTGTTCAAATGTTTGCGGCTCATTATTTTCCATGATTTGAGTCATCAATGCAAAATTCACTTTTGCTTGTGACCTTGTTATCATTTTTTCAAAATTTGAATCCAACATAAGAGTTGATGGATGATTCTTTTCTATCCTTCGATATTTTTGATATTTTCTTGCTCCTGCATTAGATGATTTAGGTACATCTTCTTCTTCCTCTTTTTCAACCTCATCAATTACTATCTCTTTTCCTTTTGTTTCATTTATATTCTGCCAGTTCATTGAATACGACATCTTTGCTTATCACAAGCTTTTTCCCTATTGGATCATACAATCTGTATGCTTTATTTTCAGTTCCATAACCAATAAAAATACATTTAAGGCCTTTATCATCTAACTTAGACCATTTTTGTTTTTGTATGTGTGCATAAGCAATACATCCAAATACCCTGAAGTGATCAACACTTGGCTTTACCCTAGACCATGTTTGTTCAGGAGTCATTCCTTTAAGTGCTTTTGTAGGACTTCTATTTAGAAGATACACTGTTGTGCCTACCGCTTCTGCCCAATAACTTTTATCCAAATTTTTCTCTTTCAACATACTTCTTGCCATTTCAACAATTGTCCTATTCTTCCTTTCAGCAACTCCATTTTGCTGTGGAGTGTAGGAAGTAGTGACCTCCCTCTTAATTCCATGATTTTTACAAAAATCAATAAACTGATTTGACTTGTACTCACCTCCATTGTCTGACCTTATCACTTTGATATACTTACCACTTTGTTTTTCAACCAAACTCTTGAACTCTACAAATTTTTCAAATACTATTGATTTTGTAACCAAACAATACACCCAAGTTTTTCTTGAGTAATCATCAATGAAGGTTAGAAAATACTTGGATTTGTTCAAAGAAGGTGTTTGCATAGGACCACACAAATCTGTGTGGATTATCTCAAGATGTTGTTTAGCTCTACTAGATTTTCCAATAGGAAATTGTATCCTATGCTGTTTGCCAACAATACATTTTTCACAAACCTCTTGTGTCTTCAATTAATGGTAGACCTTTAACCATTTATAATCTTTTGAATAAAAGAAACCCATTAAAACTAAGGTGACCATATCTTTTATGCCAAGTTTTACTTTCACTCATTTCACTAGACCTTAGTTCTTGGTTCCCATGAGTAAAATGAAGCGGAAACATCCTATGACTTGTCATTTTTGCTCTTATAATAACTACATTTCTGTTTAATTTATCTCTTATCATGCACTCATTTTTATCAAAAGTCACTTGATAATTTTGCTCTAACATTTGCCCAACAGACAACAAATTCTTTTTGAGTGCTGGAACCAATACTGTCTCATTGATATGCTTTACTTCACCATATTTTGTTGTAACTGCAATAGTAGCCTTACCTTTGCTTCCAAGAGAATTATTATCTCCTAGTACTACTGTACTTTGATGTTTTTGATCCAAATTGACAAATAGATGCTCATTAGATGTCATATGTGAAGAACATCCAAAGTCTATATACCACACATTATTTTCACTGACACTTGTATTGAAGCAAGAAATAAACAATTTTTGTTTATCTTCAACAGTGCTATGAGCACTTCTCTTTTCCGTTTCACCTTGTTTACTCCAACATTCTGAAGCATAATGTCCAAACTTATTGCAATGAAAGCATTGGACAATTCCTTTTACTTTTGTGTCCCCCATTACTTATACCTCTTCCTCTTCCTGCTCCTCTGAAGTTGCTACTTCTTCCTCTGGATTAATTTCCTCTTACTCTAGAGTTACTAGTTCACCTTTGTATTCATTCTTATTATTATCATCATTTTTACTATGATTTTTGAAGAATGTGTTTCTTTTTCTTCTTTTGCTTTAGAGGATAATGCTTGCTCTAAGCTTTCTTCATTACTTTTCATTCTTTCTTCAACAGTTAACAAAATTTCACTTAATTTATCAATTTTCATGCTTGAGAGATCTTTAGATATCTCAATTGTAGAAACCACACCTTCAAATTTTGGAATCAAACTTCTCAAAATCTTTTCAATGATATGCTTGTCATCTACATCTTCCCCTGGTACTTTCATCTGACTTACTAGACCTTCTACCTTAGTCAGAAATTCATTGACATATTCACTAGTAGTCATTTTTACATTTTCAAAAATTTTCCTCAATGTTTGCAATTTAGCAATTTGTGCACCTTGATATGCACTACTTAATATTTGCCATGCTTTCTTGGAATGAACAACACTTATCCTAGGAAAAATAGCTTGAGGGATTGCACCCCGAATCAAGAATAAAGCTTCGTTATCTTTCTTTATATTTGCTTTGTATTCTTTTTTTTGTTGGTCAGTTAATGCATTTACATCTGCTATCTCAACATAGCCATGTTGAACAATATCCCAAAAATCCTTAGATTTGAGTAGGGTTTGCATTCTAGTACACCAATATGTAAAATTGTCTCCTTCAACGACATGTATCAACACATTAGACATTACATTGCCTGCCATATATGCCATAAAATATGCACAGTGACTCAAATGCTTAACACAAGATCCAAGAGAGATCTCTGCAAATGAATACTCTCCTTGCCCCTTCAAATGGGACCCACACACAAAAAAACTAGCTTTATATTATTATTTTATTTGAGAAATAAGTGTCGGTTATCACCGATAATGCACATAATTACAAAAATATTATTTTCCAGATTACAAAATAGAAATTTTATAACTCCTCAAAAAAACTCCAATATATCATTTCCTTCTTAAATAAAACTCATGTTTCCACAAGAGAGTTTTAAAGCTTTTTGAAAAAATAACATATAACTGAAGCTTTAATAAAAGCTAAAAATTCCTATCAATGTAAAAAGTCAAGTTGACTTTTTAAAAAAAACAAAAAAACTTTTAATAATCTTCTGTCGCTTCTTGCTGGAAAGAAAGGGAAAAAAATTGCAATAACCTCCTTTCAAGCTGCAAATGCCTTCACACGGAAACCTCCTTTCAAGCTCAAGCTTGCAGTAAACAATCCAGTTGCAGTCAAATATGCTGATATTTGATCTTGGAGATCTCTTGATTGGCTGATTTCCAAGCTCTTCAGGCTCCTCTCCAATCTTTACTTTGTTTTTTGATCTCTTCTAGATCACCTGCAATGAAAGACAAATCTCTCAAACTGGCTTTGATACCAGATGGAGGCAAAAATGGTGATTTGCTGATCACAAGACAAACAAATATGCGAAAGCCCAAATTGCCTTAGAGAAATAAGAAACAGGGCATCCATTATATAGAAAATCAAAAGGGAGTTGACATTATGGTATTCAACCATACTTACCAATATTACAACCATAATATTAAAGATCTGCAACTATCAACTACAAACATAAATACATACAACCATATATCGAATATGGGATTGCAAGGTCAAGAAAGACTACTCTAAATGTCAAGAAAGGCTGCCCCAATGGGCATTTATGCTATCAACCATGAGGTCTGCAAGTGAAGAAGTGGGAACCTGGGAAGCAAGGAAGCCCATTACAGACCACCTGATCCAAGGACTCGCAGAGTTGAAGGAGATGCCAACTGTACTTAGTGAAAGGACCCAAAGAGTCAGCCAAGTACCTGAGGAGGCCCTAAATAGCAGGATCAATGCCATCAATGCACAAGGTGTCAGCGGCCCAATCGTGGAGGGGAGTCTGCGCAACTTGAGTACGGGCGTTAAAGTCCCCGAGGATGAGAATATCACTAGCAACAATATGAATATATGTAGCTGTACTCATAAACAGGTGAATTGTTTCTTACCTTCGTTCTTTTGGTTTGTGTTGCCTTCCAACGATCTTGCCTTAGACTTCCTTGTCGTCTCTTGAGGTGGTCTGCTGCTGACTTCCTTCGATGATGCCTTTGAGGTAGTCATTCCAACGAATATATACTTGCCCTTGGTTTGGGGAAGAGGTATGTCTTTTCCCGTGGAGACTTCCTTTCCCCTAAATTGCACCTTTTATTAAAACACACCACTTCAAACAAGTATGCTTAAAGCTGCAATGGATTTAATTGAATCACATATTCTTACTTGTAATAATAATGGTATGTATTAAATATGTAATCGTCATTTAGTTAATATTAAATATTAGTCTATCAATTATATTTAGTTAATATTTTAATCGATTATATTTTGCTAAAAATATCAATGATCAATAAAATATGTAAATATCATACTAGTAGGTATTAATCAATTAATCTGGTAAGTATATCAAATGATAAATATTAATCAATTAAATATAAGTCAATTAAATGTATTATGAGGGGGATATGACATTCATTGATAGGAACAATGCTTTGTCAAGTACCTACCATATCGGGAAAACTTCAAACATACAACTGCACAGTTTGGAGGAAAATTAACTCTTACGACATGTAATTAGGGCATACATGATTTTTCACGACCTTTAAGGAGAAAGAAATTCAGCAAATTCATTGATAAGTAAAGGGAAAAGTAAGACAAGGATGTCGAATAAATGAAACAAGCAGAATGTTGTTAATGTTTTAATGCATCACACATATTTGGTATCCTATCCTGAAAAATTCGATAAAGAAAGAAAAAACATAATGTATATGCCTTCTTTTTTGAAGATAGGCCATAATGATATAAAAATATGGGAGAACTGTTCTAAATTACTTGTCATACAATAACAGAAACAAAAGCAATCTGCATATGATACTTGCTATGCATACTCGAGCTTGATATGTGACTGGTTCAGATCAACATTTAGTTCTAGATCTGACATGTCCACAATGATTTTAGCTCAAGGTCTTAATTACAGTAACAAAGAATGATGTAGGCCCTAGCACTTGGTGAGCAAAAAATAAAATGTTTATAACCTCCCCTAATTTTTTAAATTGTTTTTGCCAAATTAAATCACAATAATGAACATGCAAATAATGGCGCCTGCTGCAATTAATGTTCTGATATGAAATTGCAATGTTCGTTAACTGTTGTTGTAAAGTGAGTGGTAGAAATCATTAACCAGAGCTTTGATACATTATTTCAAAACATAAAATGCAATCACAACGAGGGTACCTCAAACCCATAAGCTGGTGTAATCATGAAAGGTCTGGAAACTCAATCTGAAGTGCTGTTGTTGATGTTGGAGGTCTGCTGTTAGGAAGTTGCAGGTCCAGGCCAGCTAAGAAACTCATCAAACACTCCTACTAAGGATCCTAGATTGCTTCCAAATGATAGCAACAGCAACATATAATTCAAACAACCTCTATCACTCACCAATAATTAAAGAAATAGCGAGTTACAGGTCTGCAACAGCTTATCAATCACACCCAGAAAGCTTTCGAAAGCCAAAAGCCATATCCAATGGACTGAAATCTGAAGTAACAGTCAAAATCATACCTTTAATCACCTTACAACTTGCTGTCAGATACTCTTTTTGTAGACAGTTTCACAGTTTTGATCTGTATACAACTGAAAATTACATTACAGATCTGGAATAACATCACTGCAGGTTCAAAACAGCAGCTAAAGTTATCCTACACTCACTTCATGCTACCATATTTACATCCAAATAACACCCAACATCAGGAATTAGAGTCAGTGATATCAAACAGCATTAAAATTGTAAGGGACAAATAGCTTGCAAGTCTGATATTATGTTTCACCTCCCAGCGTAGCTTGTACTATAGATTTGTACAGCTTCAATTTATTGTCCGCATTTTCAGGTTCTCTAGCAATGCAGTTGTCATTGACTCTGGGTTTGTTTCAGCTTGTTCAGAGGGGTAATTTGATGTTGCCAACGAGCTCACAGGGTTTAGAGGAGTCATATGACACTTTCAGATGTTATTTTTGGCTTCCGGCTGGGGCTCCAAGTTTCATGGAGGGAGCCTTTGTTTGTATTAACTCACTCTGTCAGGTCCGTTTATCATCTTTCATCATTGAGATCACAGCTATGTACTCAGATTTCAATTTTGATGCATTTGGATCATTGTCGCTAATTGGGTGTATTATTGAGCTATATTTAATTGATTCCACTATGGTTGTCATTTTAATTAAATATATTTATCAGACACCTCAGTGTTATAGCTCATTAGAAAGAGGATGGAATTTTTTAAATGATGGGATGCTTAGAATTGACTTTAAGAGACTAAAATGTTTTAAAAGTACATTAAATCACTTTTTGGAGTTAAAAGGTTTAATAAATTAATAAGGTGATTTATTTTAATAGATGTGCCTTTATTATTTAATGCTACATTGAGAATTTAAAAAAGGAAGTGATTCTTATCAAATAAAAGCAAAAAGAACATTCTTGAAAAAAGCTAAAAAACAAAAAAACAAAAAAAAACAAAAAATGTTTTTTCAAAAAAAGCAATGGAAAGGAAAAAAACATTCCTTAGAAAATAGCTAGCGAAAAAAACTAAAAAGTGCTTTTTCGAAAAAGCAACTGAAAAGCTATAAAAGGAGAGTTGGGGCTCTCATTTGGGCATGTTTAGTTTATTATTTCTGATATTTGTCTATGAAGAAACTCTATGTGGTTCTAGAGTTGGACTTGGTTCAGCTCAAGGTTTGTGAGGAAGAAATCCCTTACATACAACATTCTCTATAGTGTTGAGAGACATAATTTGGAGAATTATCTTGGTGATTTCATCTCAGATATCATAGTTGGGCATACTGACAGTTTATTTCAGTTTTGACAAAGGCTTGTTGATATTAGTTTGTTACAGGTTGATTGTAGAAGTATAAAAGCAAGGGTTTGCTGTTCATTCATTTCTTTTGCTGGCCATACATTGCTAAGGAGGAATGCGAGCTTTATAGAGCTGGTTGGGTAGGGTTTTGGTGTCTTCTTCATCAGATTGGGGGCACCTAGAGTGAGAAACTACATTGTTATAATCTTAGTTATCATTGCTGGAGATTTTTGGAGTTGGACATCCATCTTTGGAGTGATAGTTTGCAATTTTCATGAATAGCTTAAGCTATTTCAATGCTGCATTTTTAGGTATGTTTGTATTAGACATGTAATGCTATTTAATGAATTGGGTTGTTCTTACTTTTGGCAAAAAGTGTATTTTCAGATCACAAGTAAAATCTGAAAATTTCAGCTTCATATATTTATGAGTTTGTCATCTTTTTAATTTGTTAAATTGTCGCAAGTTACTTTATTATCTGCACTTTGTTTATCATCTCAAACCATTGCAAAACACAAACAAAACAAAGGCAAAACATGGAAGCATATTAGAGTGGTATCAGAGCTCAGAATTTCTTGCCTGGTTGTTGAGCAAACTCAAAATGTAATGTTCAGATTTTAAATGGCATCAAATGACAGATTGGAGTTGGCCCAAGTGTTTTATAAGATATTTAGCAAACTTAATTTGGAATCACAAACAAAAAAAAATGTTCTCATCACTTTGATCCAATTAGAGGGATGTTTGACCATTGTAGAGCAATCATCTCTTGATTTGTTGTAGATTTGTCTTGTTTCTACAGTGACTACTTTGAGTCAACATAGGTGGTTGAGGCATTTAGATGGTGAGATAAGGCTATTGGTTACTATTTGTTTGATGGAGATCACAAGAATCTTAGCACCTCAAGAACCTTATGAAGATAATACAATGAAGGAGGTACTTGAGATAATCCTTGATAGTTTCCAAGATCTTGGGGACATTAGAAGTCATCATTTTTCTAGAAGGGTTGCCATACTAAAAACATTTGTAGGAATTAGATTGAGTAATGTTATTCTAGACTTGGACTTGCATGATTTAATACATAACATGTTTCAACATATCTTCTTCACAATCAGGAAAGAACACAATGGAGATGTTATTGCATCCATGAAGACTATTATGGTTATCTCAATTAATGCGAGTGATGCTATTTTTCCGCCCCTTATGCATATGTTGTTAGTTATTTCAAGGTATAAAAAAAGATGTTTCTAAATTTTCTTATGAGTTGGTCAACAAGGTGCTCAAACAATGTGAGGGAAAGCTGAAAACATTCTTGGATATTTTCCTTTGGGCATGTGTTTCTCTTCTTAGAGTAGTGATTAGCTCTATCGGATCGTAGATCAATCTACTGAATGGCAGGCTTCTTCGATTGCATCTGGAGTTGACAACCTCTCTTCTCCTTGACCTTTTGATCCTCTTTGATATCTCTTTTTATTTAAGGGCCCTAGGACATCATGAAGTAGTTGTGAGAAGACAAGAGATAAAGTTTCTCAAGCTCCTTCATAAACACGTTCGTTCTCCTTTTTAGAGGCCATCTGAGTTCCCTTTGGGTTCCTTTTCCTCAACTATATCCCCAATCCCCCTCTCATTACCAATATGTTTTGAGGCCCACTCTCCCCTTCTTGCATCTTTCCACAACCTCCTCTTCAAAAAATTCCCTATGTGGAACTACTTTGTTCCCATCAAATTCTCTTGTTGCCCCATTTCCTATATCCAAAACCACTAGCTTCCCCTTGATTTCCCCCTCCATTTCGCAGACCCTCCTCTCCCCATTCAAACCATTAGCCCTATACCCTACTTCTTTACTATTACGTACCCCCCGTCCCCCCCGCCCACACACACAACTTATCCCCTTGTGAGACTCACACAACCCTATCAATTGGCACCACCCAACCCTTCTCTGCAAAAAAACTCTAAGGATGTCCCTTTCTCTTGTCTTATTATCCATTTGCTTCCACCGTCTACTCCTCTCCAACAAACAATTTGCAAATTAATAGATTCTAGTAGCCCAATAGATACAACCAGCTCTCTTAGGCATGTCGCCTAGTCGAAGGATGACTCTCCAACATCTTCTAGGCAACAATCTCCTCCCATCAGCTCTCTTCCTATGTCAACAAGTACGACTCAGTTTCTTAATGAGGTGCAGCCGTTTGGTCCTCATTCTTTCTCTCTCATAGATTGCATATTTGAGAAGCAAGACCCCCCTCGAGGCCCGCCCTCAGCTTCTCCTTGTTGTGGTGGTTTGCCTTTATCCTCTATCACCTGTCCTCTCACGTTTGTGTGTCCTCTTGAACTAAGTTGGGATAGGACAGCCCAAAGATCCTTGTCTTCACCGACCGCCCCTATCACCTTACCAATCTTTCTTTCTCTCACCTTCCTACCTCGTCGACCCCCTTTGCACCTCGCTCTTGATTTCCTCTCCCCAAACTTCCAACCAAGCCATTCAATTGCTGTATCCTCATTCTCATAAAAACGTTGGCAATTGGGACAATAAATTGGTGATAAATTTATTGAGCGTCATCATTGACCCTCTTGCGTAAACATTTTGAAAAAAGGTTTGGGCTTTGCCGTTACTCCCTACTCCATTCCTCATGTTGAGTTTCTCATTGAAATTGAAAACTCAATTCGTTCTCTTCCTTTAGACATTCCAGAAGAAGTTCAACAAGATTGTGCCAATGCCTTGAGACATGTCAAACCACCCAAATGTAATGTTGCTAAATGTGAACTTCAAGCTTTCAATCAATTTCTTAGGAACAAAGATTTGGTTATCTCCAAAGTAGACAAGGGGAATACCATGGTAATTATGAAAAAGCAATATTACATTGCCAAAATGCTTGATCTTCCTTTGGATAACAAGAACTACAAAATCTTAACCCGCAATCCTTAAAATTCTCAAACAAGTTAAATGCGCTATTTCCAATTCTTCCTTTGATGAGGACACCAAAAACCATCCCCTCCCCTCCAAGGAAGTCATTCTGCGCATTTATAGAGTCCCAAAAATTCACAAGGCAAGGGTTCCCCTTAGACCCATTGTGGGTTCTAGAGGCTCACCAACTCAGCTCTTTGCCACCTTATTGGCTGTACTCATTTCCTATCTTTTGGGAAAATCAGATGTTGTCAATGAATCCACACATTTCATTGACTTTATCAAAGGACATTAAAATTGAATAATAATGAACTTTTGGTGAGCTTTGACGTAGTCTTTTTATTCACCAAAGTTCCCATTCTTGATGCCATTAAGATCGTTAAAATAAAATTTAAGGATGAAATGGTCGCCTTGGTAGAGTTGTGCTTAAGATCTACTTACCATCAAAACCTTTTGCATTTGCAATGATGAAAACATGGAACAAGAGTTGGCTCATTTGCGTAATATTTTCAAATTAAATGGCTATAACAATAAGCAAATTTCTAGAGCCTTCAACCAAGCCAAGAACTGTTTCATATCCAGGCCCAATCCTACCCAACCTCAACCTTCCCTTTGCCTCCCTCTATATCGAAGGCATCTCACACAAAATTTCCAAGATTTTGAGAAAAAAGATTTTCATTGTGCCTTCAAGCGTGTGTCCACTCCAAGAAGTTGTATCCCTTTTGTCAAAGACTCAAGAGACATTCTTCTAGACTTGAGAGTTTATAAGGTGGTCTGCTCATGTGGCACACCTTATATTGGAGAAACAAGTCGCTCCTTTAGAACAATTAGGAGCTTGAATGGTCTTTGATCCTGAAAGTGAAAATGATTGTTGGCAAGCGAGACAAATTGTTGTGATAAGGTTGATGGCTCCTACTTCATCACGAGTTATCAAAAATATCAGAATAGTGTAGTGTGTGACTCTTCAATCACATTCTTGATAAGTTGTTGGATGTTGGGGTATGAATGAAAAGGTTACTTCTGGGAATCAGCCATTTTATTATATCATCAACATTCGTTTGGGTGGTCTGAAACAAAGATTGGTTGTGTTGCTTCACTTTTGTTATTTGGAGTTGCTGAGCTTGAATAGTTTCACCACAGAATTGATTCAGGCATTGGAATTTTAATAATTTCTATAAGACCAATTATTTGTATCCCAATTAACTTGAGATGACAAGTCTCTAAATTGCCAATATCTAGATGTGTTATAAGTGCAAGCAATTTTGAGGAGTTAGGAAAATTGGAGATGTGCTAGAAGAGGTATAGAAATCCAACAACAATTTATATTAGTTTGTGAGTTTGGTATGATGGGAAATGGAGTTTTAATGTGGCATGTAAACATATGTAGGAGGTTTTGGTGTTGTGTGCCAACTTTGGATTGTCCAATCAAGCTGTATTATATGGCACCAATCTCTTGGTATGCAGTGCTGGTGATTAAGTATCTTTGGTGATTATGCTACATCTATAAGTGTTGATGTAGTGTATGGCATGGAGGTGTGCTAAATGTTTGTCTCTATGATGGGCAATGAGCTACCTAGAATGAGTTGGCACTTATAATATTTTTTTCTCAAATATTTTCTGTGTATATTTAAAAAAATCAGGTTCGTAATGAATTAATTAATAAACTCTGAAAGCATAACAAATGACACTACTATTTGTTGGTGTCGAAAGACACCAAAAGAAGATTATCCCTATATAAAATGGAATTAATTGTTATAAGGTGATTGGGAAGGTGGGAGATATTGCCTCTATTTATGCATTTCTCAAAAAAATTCAAACCAGAACCTAAAAATATAAGTATCATTACATTACCCAAATCTGAGAATAAAAGAATGCAATTTCAAATCTGCATAGGTGGCAAAAATAAGAAGCAAATATCTGACTTCTTGGGGCATCATCGCTCTTTTGGATGCTTATGTTGTTTTGGAGGTTAATCAAATAGTATTCCCAAGTTGGGATTGAAATATCCCCTATGGATATTTGCTCCAGATTTTTCCAAATGTACCACTGGGATTTAAACAAACAGTTTGCATGCAAGCTGATTTCTATTTGTTCAACAGATTTTTTTTGAAAAATATATAATACTAGACTGAAATAGGGTCCTAAAATTAAATATGAATATTACCATCAAAATAGATAAATCATTACAACCTTATTTTCCCAACAAATATAAAATACCTCTATTACTGCAAGTTTGTCTTCAGATGAATACTTAACAATTTTGCTCAACTGTGAACTCCGTCGCGAATCCACCAAAGAAATGAATTGGGTTTCTGCCAATCCACCAAGAAATCTTGAAGGTTTCTATCCTTAGATTTCAAAACTGAAAGCTAGAAGCTCCCAAAATCTCCAAGGGAAATAATAAACCAAGCATATCCAAAATGAGTCTCTCAATGTTCTTTAATAGCACAACTTGCGACTCTTTGTTTTCCCTCTACTTGTCTCTTGATATTCTTTTTCTTTGTCTTTTTATCTAAGTTACCTTATTCGTCTTGACGCCAGCAAATTCGGCATTCGGTTCATTACAAATTCGAATTCGATTCGAATTCTTGTCAAATTCGCAAATTTCTGTATAATTCGTCCCAAATTCGCGAAAATGGACCCTGGCCGAATGTGGAGTCGTTGTAAACGAATTTTGAAAACCACGGACAAGCCCGAAACAAATTTGAACAAATTTAGGGCGAATTTGTGCGAAATTTCAACTTTTTTGATTTTCAACACTTTATTTTAATTAGTTTTAAAATCGTTTTTTCGTCTTATACCCTAAAATTGTTGCGTTTTTATGTGGTGGTGTATTTTGCTATGTTGCTTTATTTTTGGCATAGTAATGTATGAACTTATCTGCTGCTGCATATGTTAACATGTATATATATATATATTTAAAGAAATTTTTTTTTCTTGTACGAACGAACCCAAAACGAATCCAACCCAGCCAAAAAATTTTTGGACGAATTTCGAACCCAAATCTTGAACCCGCATCCGAACCGGCAACTTAGCTTTTTATTATTCCCTCTTTTATTTGAAATTAGGGAAATCATAATAAAATTACTGTATTAAATTTTTCACTGAACTCGCCATTAAAGTCATTTTAATACTTTATTAAATAATTAAATTAAGTTGTCATTAAATCTGATATAATTTGACAACTTAAAAGTTAATTATCTAATTGACTTCTAATGTCCCAGAAAGGGGGCATAGCAGGGATTAAGTGGCTTGATTTGTCTAAATGCTGCCATGATGCTATTATTCTAACACTGTTGAATCGTTGATAATAGGCTTTGGGTTTCAGACTTTGCGAAGAGACCAGTTTTATGATGACCATATAGAAAATCTAAGTGATAGTCATTTAAATTTTTAGTTTATCCTTGTAGTTTGTAACATTGTAGGATTTAGCAACAAATATCATTTATATTAGAATAGCAGTTCTTTAGATGATAAGTGAATTTGCTGCATTTTGGTTTGAAGTAAAATATTCTTGGCATAACTTTTTATATCAGCATGATTTTGTTATTAGCTGATAATGCTGGTGCAATTAAATTGGTGCAATTCTGAATTCCTATCCGTTGTTTGAGCAGGCTTCAGTTGATGTGCTACAAGTTTCTATGGGACAATATTGTAACAAATGATTTTCCAGCAAGTGCCTTCTTCCAATATTTTGGGCTGCATCCACGACGGATTTTATCTAAGGATATAAGGAAACATATCGGTGATTCTGGTATGGGAAAAAATGTGAGCATTTGAACCATCAGGGCAATTACTTTCAACCTGTTTAGAACTGCTTGAGAAAAATGAAGTTGCTGTTAGGTTGTATAGATAATGAAAGTTAATGTGTCTTTACTGTTTATTACATTGACATCTAAGGACATCCCCTATGTGCAAATTGGTTTGATATTGGAGAAGAATAGCTTAAAGTACCTTCAGATTTGTTAAGAAGATATCGAAAACATGCAAAACTGGATGTACTTTGAAAATAGTTAATACACACTCACATAATGGACAGATTTAGAAAATAAATGTATTTGAATTCTTCTTCTGCATAAGAAGAAATGTGCACAGGGATCAGAATTGAGGGAAATACTTCAAAACATAAAGAAATGTTAAACTCAATAGAACCATAACTTTCAACACTGAAAGTAGCATTTAATGTATATACTGACAATGTTCACGTACTGATTGAACTACGAGTTATAGGGTTATTGATGTGATAGAATAATTGTCTGCACCCCATAAAGAAGGGAAAAAACATTGGCATTCCATCTTGCAACACTGTGGCTTCTCTGTTGTAGCTATAACAATTGTTTTCTTATATGACTCTGTTTTCAGTATATATATCCAATACAGAAACAGTTGTTGATGCTTAAAGAAGGCCATTTTCTCTCAGGGTACATTCTTTCATTCACCATTTGTTTTTTGTAAAAGGTACCCGAAAGAAAGAAAGTATATTAATTACACAAATGGACAAAAATAGATGAATGGGACTGGAATGTACATCAGGTACAATACTGTATGGAAATAAAATTTCTTCTACTTAAATCTAAGTTTATTAAATCGCACCAACTAATTGATCACAACTCACCTAGATTACATCAGTTGGGGTTTGATAATTGCAATACATGGATATTCTAAATTAAATGAGGGATAAGACGTTTAGCTTGGGGAATTATGATGAAGAATGAATGCTGTTGCCTCACAGAATTTTGTCAGTTTGGTCCTAGAATCTCCTATAGGTTGACTCCAAGCCCCTGGGAATGAAACTGTGCATTGTGTGAGTAAGCTGACGTGGATGGAGGATTGCTTTATCATCTGCGCAATCTGATTGAGTGTAAACTTCTATCTTCTCAATCTTTGATATTTGAAGATGCATAAGGACTGATTTATAGAAATACCCTAGGGGAGGATCACAAATTGTGGGTCTCAAATTCTCCTGCAAACCCTCTTGTTAGGATGACTTCACAGTTTTGGGCATATGTTTGTAGATAACATTATCTAGTATGCAGATGCTATATATGTTGGACTTATCATAAGGGTCTCCCTTCGGATTCTGGACATGGTCTAACTGCCTCCCATTTATGGTTGTTTGTATCGGGTGTTAGTTGGTCGATCTTTTGGCGCAACGACAAACATGTTCCACAACTGGTATTAGAGCCGGGTCGCGGGTTCAAAACCCCTTAGGCAATGCTAAGGGTAGGATTGTTGGACTAATTGCCAGCTTCTCCCTCCGGATTCGGGACATGGACTAACCGCCTCCTGTGCATCTGTTTATCTCAAGCATTTGTATCGGGCTGGTGTAACGGCAAACGTGTTCCAACAATATATGTAGATCTTGATGTGATGGGTTCCTTTAAGTGCTCCAAAAAATGTTACTAAAATGGTTTCTCTGTGTTGTTTCTTTTCATGTGTATAATTGCACACATGAATGACTTTAAATATGAAGACATAGCAATAAGTTGCACAAATGTGTACCGATAACTTGTAACGACCAACCCTATATTTTTTGAAACTTCTCAAAATATACAAGCGCAACGTAAGCCAATCAAACACTGCATACAACTACTGCAATAGGTCTGATATAAATATTCAAGTTCATATGGTTGTCGTTACAAATGATTTGGTTGATAAATACGCACAATGAGATGCATGAAATATCCTTAACAATGTTAACATAGATCATTCACATGAAAAACCTTGAAACATCGATAATCAAGAGTTCTGCAGGTCTGATGATAACTCTAGAAAGGCTGCTCCAGGCAGTGGATCATGTATATATCTCCCAACATATCTTCTAACTTTTTTCCCACACTACCCAATGATCTAAACTAAGGTTACACCCTTGGACTACATCTATAGCACCCTATAAATGAACCGATATAGATGTGATCAGGTTTTTTATACATCTGAGCATGAAACTGCTCTAAAACAACAAGTAAACAGCCTCAATAAACCCGTCCAACTTCACCAAAGCTACTGCAAAGCAACCTATAATCAACCCAGCACTGATGTATTGCCAAAAATGATAGAAAAATGGAAGTTCCAAGTGCACCAAACCCACTGGTAGCATGAGACATCCAATTAGAAATGTGTATCAGACTGGTGCAGGTCTGAAGCGCCTTGTTTGCAGCACGTGCAATGGCAATATTGCCCCTTGATGCATTCAAAACTTCATGGAAACCACCCAGAATTCTTGCTATCAGCTTCGTAACAACCCAGTACCGTTCAGAAAATTATATCTTCACCAAAAACTCCTCTAAATAGCAGGTCTTGCTCCTATCAGCAATAAAACTCCTTGTGGCTCAGCTCTTCCCAAACAGAAATCGAGCCATAGGGAAGGCTGAAAACTAGAGGACTGAAAATAAATTTGTCATAAGCTGCTAGTGTAGGCTATGAAGATGCAGGGTGGCAGCTTTCCAAAATCAATAGCTTTAATGTCAATATTTTTTCACCATAAAAACTCTAGCAAGTGTCCACAAGGTCTAGGTGTCAACATTGTTGGATGAAAGAGTCTTGTCAACCTAGTGCTGTCACCTAAAATCCTCGCATCATGCCAAGAGCACCTAAATAAATCAGATGATAACCACTTGGAAATTGGTTCTAAAAGGGTCACCTGACAGGTAGGATGCCATATAAACAGTGCCCAAATAAATCTAACCTTGTTTCAACTTGTTTCCAATGCCAAACATAAGGTACGGCATGCTAGGGCATTTCTGGTATACACCGAATAACCAACAGTGGGGAATCAAGAAACCCCTTCAAAAATCACAACTAAAAATCTCTGGATAATCACCAAATATCAACATGAAAAACCTGCAATTAAAAGACCTTAATTTTTACTGAAACCTTGAATCTTGAAACACTGAAATAATGGTGATCCCTATAAGGATTCATTCCAACCAGCTAGGGATCATATTTCAGATCTGAAACTAGTAAATCAATGAGGGTTTTTGTTGTCAATTGATTTTGGAAGAACTCTCCAATTCAATCCAACATCTTACTATGTGTACTCTTCTACATTATGAAAATGAGAGGCCAAGACCTCCTTTTATTGAAGGGAAAATAATCCAATTTGAAATTTAAAATTAAACATTTCCCACACAAATACCTTTTTTATTTAACATGTCTCAATGTGTTAGTCCCCTTCCCCTAGTCGTCCACTTTAGGGTACATAATGTTAGTGTTTTCAGATTCTAACAAGGAATATACAATCTATAGAGGTCTTCCAAGAGCTAAGCACATGGTATGAATAAATAAACACAAAGAAGGATAGTTAATACCCGGAAATCAGACTAAGGTAATATCTTCAAGCTCCACAATGTGTCTTCTTTCAATGTTGATATAGCCCACCTAGGGCTTATCCAATTCTGATCCAATATTGTAAATAACTAGCGCTCAGATCTGAATATAACCAATGCTTAGATTGATTCCGAACAACATTTATGCTATCAAGGTCTGCTCACAATATGTCGCCAATCTGCCCTGATTTGGCCTTCTACTAAATCTGCCCTTGTGGCTTTGATATGTATAGTATTGATCCCTGTTATGTACCTATGATGCTGATCAACTTTGCTAAGTCTAGCTGATCACAAATTGGTCTGATCTTGATGCCTTAAGTTCTCTGTTGCGAGCATGATGTTGCTCATCTGAATGCTTGATCGAACCCTTGAATTCGCTCACAATATTCGCTTATGCAAGGTGCAAATTATCCTAAATATAATTCGCTGATCTGCAATTTGCTCCTTTAATGAATTCGCTGAGGCTTCCAATGTTGGCCTAATTCCATAATGCAAGACCACAAATTCGCTGCTAGTTGCTTCACCAAATCGCTCATCCATCCAAGGTCAAATTCGCTGCCTCAAGAATCAATGCCAAGTAGAAAGCAATGTTTGAATCTGCTCTGTAAATTTGCTCATCCAAAGATCTTGCTGAAGGAAGAAAGCAACGTTATGTTTTTGGTTGCTTCTTACCTTCTCCAAGTCGCTCTAATATATGAGCTTATTAAGATAAACTCTTGGCCTCCCAAGTT